>JAXQQM020067889.1:0-243495 GCA_034641835.2 Pinus albicaulis | reverse complement strand
AAGAAGATAAATAAAAAGGCGGATAAACCCGTTGAGAAACATGTCGTTTAGACCGGTAGTGAAAAATAGCAGGTGGTGAAATTATCGGGATAGAATTTTGACGGTCTACAATTTTTACAATTAACGGCGCATTCAACAAAGAAGCCATTCGGGTAAGATCATAATTATAGATTGTATAGGGCTTTCAAAACCCCATCAACATAAACGATGAAACAATAAGGTGAAATTAAGTGAACCTGATAAACATGCCTTGTTTGTTTTTTTCTTCAATGGTTCACTTCTTTTTGGTCCCTCCTTTTGTGCATTACGCATAGAATTGCATGTTCTCTGCTTAAATTCTTATCAATTATGTTGTAAGTCGCCTGAGGTTCTGGAAACTTATACGTTAATCTCAGATCTTCTGTGGTGAATGACCCGATTAGCTCTTCAGATGGAGTCCTAAATTTCATATGCAGAAAATATAAGTGCATCAGTACCATCTCATGTCGTATGTGTGGTAGAATCCATATTGCTGCTATTCTGTGCAGAAATGAGCAAGCCAGTTCTCGGGTTGCCTCGGACGTATTATTGGAACCTTGCTGACAGCCACAACACTCATCTTGGATTTTCTTCCTCTAACGGATTATACATTCCTTCCCAAGTGGATATATCGGCATCCTTATTACAAGCGGTGTCTGCATACAGCGAAGCCATTTCTCTGTTTTCAGAACTCGAGCTCTTCTCCTTCTTACCCATAGTGTTTCGTGAAAGCTTTGTATAGACGTTTGCTCCTTCGTGCCTGCGTTTTACAAGTAAATGAGAGTAATGGCATAAGAAAGGTGATGAGACTATTTTAAATGTGAAAGCGGATGAAATATAATATTTTAATCGTGAAACGACTTTCAATCCAAACACAATCTCATTTACCATTAATAATCAATCCAATCATTTAATTTAATCATTAAAGCGCATAACATATTTGATATATGGGAAGATTGCCTTTGGACAATGCGCTTACATGAATCTGCGATATTGCGATCTGCGATTTGCTGCGCAATATCTCAATATCGCAATGTCGCAATATCGCAATATTGCAAAATGAAGCCATCGTAGTTATGTAAAATAGCGCAAAAGCGGAAATTGCGCAATAGCGCAAAAGCGCACATCGCAAATCTCGCAAAAGCGCAAAATTGAAAATAGCGCAAAAGGTATTCATTAATCACTTATGTTTTCTGCGCTATGCGATCTGCGACCAATACGTTTATTGTATAAGCTTTTGGGATCGCATTATCGCAAAAGCGCAAAATCGCATTTTCAGTTTTATAAAAGATATATACCATTTTGCTATGGATGCGCTATTTTGTTTAAAGAGCAATTTTATCGTAATCTATCATAAACTTAAGTGTTTCTTAATGTTCTTTCTAAGTGATTTCTATAAGTTTATGATATAAAGTTTTATTTGAAAAGGCAAACAAATCCTAATTGATTTTTTTGGATTTTTTAACTAAGGGTCCCCATTTATTTAGTATTATTACTAATATTAAATAAAAAGGGGGTGTTTTTGCTGGTCACAACACCTCCAAAAGAGCTAAAAACTTCCACTTGGTGACTCCACAATCCTTAACAGACCTTAAGACTCCACTGGGAATAACCCTATCATTGTAATATCATTCAAACTCAGTTATAGGACTGTAGGATTAAATTTTGTATAAACAGATTAGTTTACCTGTTAAAGATTGTCATATCTGGGTAAAATATTTTTTTTTTAAGTTGGGTCTGAAAAACACAGCATACTGGCTCCTAGAAAGATTCACACTAGAGCCTATCCTGACCCTGGTCCACCTGAGATAATTGATAACCCAGAAATTATCCTTAGGAGGTCTCCTAGGGTCAAACTCTCAACTATCTTCAGATCACCCTTGAGAGCTAATTCAGTCCCTGAAAATATTTCAGCTCTACCACAATCACAAGCTGACTTAGTAAACCCATTTAGAACTAGGTCTCTTAGTGACTTAGGTCAGTCAGATTCTGAGTCTTCACTTTCATCTCCTGAAACAAATGAACATCCTAGTAGCAGAGAAAAAACACCTCCTGATTCACATTTTCTTCACAACTCAGGTGTCTCTTATCCAAGATCATCTCAGCAATATATTCCTAGTCCATCCATTTCTTTTCATCCTACATCCACTGTTCAAACCACCCCACTTCAACCCACTTTCCTTCCTATGAATCCACCCCCACCACATATCATGGCAACATGGTATGCTCCCTTAGTTCTTCATGTACCATTAGTCAATCTTCCACAGGACTATCAGTCTAAAATTCCATTGTATGATGTTAGCAATGCTACCACTGCATCACAACATGTGGATAAGATGAATGACTACTTTGACATAAATGAAATTGATAATGATTCTGTCAAGCTTATATTATTTTCTCAGAGCTTAGGGGGAGAAGCAAGAAAATGGTTTAAAGGTTTAACCCCCCATAGTATTAATGATCTCCAAGTCTTCCATCAAACATTCTTAAACAAATGGGAAGTAAAGAAAAACCCTCTCCAAGTCCTTTCTGACTACAAGAACCTCCATAGAGATGCTGGGGAAAGTGTGCAAGCTTATTGCACTAGATTCAATAGTGTGTACAATGCACTTTCCCCAGAACTAAAACCTCCATAGGGCTCAGATTTAAACAAGTTTCCTGAAGGGCTTTACCCCGAGATGGCCTATCAGCTGAGAGAGAGAGATTTTGAAACTCTTGAAGATATGCAAAAGGGTGCTCTTTCTGTGGAAGTCAACTTGATGGAGAATAGAGCAAGAATGAAAATTGAAAAGAGAGTGTCCTTTAGAGAGGAAAATGCACCTTCTACTTCCAACTCAAAGATGGAAAAAATGATGGAGGAGATGATGAAGAAAATGAGCATCCTTGAGAGAGCACAAGAAAGTCAAAACCAAACTGCTCCTCAAAACAAAAACCAGAACCAAAATCATAATTTTAGAAGGAACCAACCTCCAAACAGACCTAGGGAAGATGATCAACTGATCACTCCTCCTTTTCATCAAAACTATATAAGTGAGGTTGAGGAAATAGATGAGATAATAGAGGAAGATGATATCAACATGCTGGGAGTAGATAATGATGACTTTGAGATTCATTATGATAGAAAACAAGGTCTTTATACCCCTTATGATGACAACAGAGATGATGATGAAAGTTATTTTCAAGACATGGAAAATGTCATCATAGAGTCCCAAAAAGAATATGACCTTAGAAGCAAAACCAGTCAACAAACTCTCAACACCAAAACCTCTGACAAATTTTCACAAAACAACACTATAACCAAGCCTAAAATTGTCAAACAAAAGGATAAAACAATGACTGTAAATTCTAATAAAAGTAGAGAGAAGGGCACTCAAAACAATGAAAAACAGAGTGCAGACATTAGTAGTACTACCACTTCAGTTAGTACTCCTGTTAAGACCATTTTGTCAAATACTAATAGAAAAAATCAGCAAGTTGATGTTGCTGATAGACTGGCAACTAGTAAGGCTGAGACAAGTCCTTCTAAGAGCCAAATTCCTTTCATCCTTGAGTAGGAAATTTAAAAGATCAGAATCTCTGTTCCCCTAACTGAGTTAGCTGCCCAGAGTGTATATAGGACCCAAATTTTGAAGGCTTTAAATATTGATGACAATAATGATACAGTCAATCTTAATGATGACCAGCCAGAGCTCATTTTTGGTCCTAAGATTGAAGGTATATATCAAGAGGGACCTATTACCCCCTTTTATGTGAGTTTAAATGTTCATGACAAGATCCTGCATAATGCTATGCATGACTCTGGAGCCTCTCACAACCTTATGCCAAAGGTGATAATGGAAAGGCTAGGACTAGAAATAACCATACCTTACAAGGATTTATATTCTTTTGATTCCAACAGAGTGAAGTGTCTAGGTCTAATCAAAGACCTTTGTGTGAGTTTGACCCAAATCCCAGCCAAGTGCATGGTGATGGATGTTGTGGTGGCTGATGTGCCTCCTAAGTATGGCATGTTGTTGTCAAGATCATGGGGTGCCAAGCTGCAAGGTACCATACAGATGGATGGAACATATGCCACTATTCCTGTCTTTAGCCATCTTAGAAGACTATACAGAGAGTCACACATGAAATTCATGGTCAGTAGCTCAGAAAAGCCTGAAAATTCTCCCATTTACTCTGTCCATACTAACCTGGATTCGTTTATCTTTTACAATAATGAATCCACAAAGCAGTCAGAGCTAGAACACAGTGACTCAGATAACCAGTTAGAGGCCCCTAATCTAGAAATGATGGAAGTTATAGATATGGAAGAAAATGAGAGAGAAACTGTTGAACAGTGCGCTGAAAAAACAGACCAGAGTGAACAAAACCAAGATGGTAAACAACAGACTACCCCTCACACTCAACTCCATGAAAATCTTGAGGAATCAAAACAAATACAACTAAGTGCCAAGATTTCACAACAACCCTTGAGAACGTTGGTTGAAGGAGACAATAACCAAGACAAAACCGAAAAGAGTCCTCTGTGGAGTATGTATTTTGATGGGTCATGCACTAAGAACAATGTTGGTGCAGGTGTCTGGATTACCAACACTGAAAACAACCACAAAGAAAGCATTTCTTGCAAATTAAACTTTCAGTGTTCCAATAACATAGCAGAATATGAATCCCTTCTCTTAGGCTTACATCTATTAAAAAAGTTAGGAGCCACAAGAATTAATGTGTATGGAGATTCAGAACTAGTCATTAAACAAGTCAATGGGGAATATAACGCAAATAATCCCAGACTTAGAGCTTACCGAAACGATGTCATGGACCTTTTGAAAACTTTTGAGGAGTCCAAATTGATTTTCATTCCAAGAAAAAGAAATATTGTTGCCCACAATTTAGCCTTTGCAGCTAGAACATGATTAACGCCAATTGAAACCAAAGACTGTACAAATCAAAAGAAATATAGACCTGCAATGCCAGATCATGAAAAATATTGGCAGGTCTTCGAGGGCGACAAGCAGATAAACGATTTCCTGCTTGGCAGGAAAGAGTTTGAATTATCTGATTTAGATTCTAAATCTGACGAAAATTGCCTCAACAAAGAGTCCCTTGAAGGAGATAAACTATCTGGTCCCGTAAAAATCAACATGTTAACTAAAAAAATTTAAGCTCACACTGAAGAATACAAGGACACAGAAGACGAAGACATTGAGGTATTGTCATCAAAGGACAAGAACATACCTTGGGGGTTAGCACCATTAGAAGACCTGTTTGATTTTAACGACGTAGCAAAGAAACCCACTGTAGAATACATAGAGTCTGATGTCAAGGAATGCAACATAGGCACCAAAGATCAGCCTAAAATGATTAAATTAGCTGGCTCCTTGCCAGCTGACTGACATGAAAAAGAAATATATTGACTTATTTAAAGAGTTTGTTGATGTGTTTGCCTGGAGCTATGAAGACTTAAAAGCCTATGATACACAAATCATCCAACACAAAATTCCATTGAAAGAAAACCAAAAACCCTTTAGGCAAAAACTGCATCGAATTAATCCAATACAACTACCTCTAGTAGAAAATGAAATCAAGAAAATGTATGAGACAGGAATCATAGTGCCTATGAGGTTTTCAGATTGGGTTTCTAACCTTGTAGTTGTGAGGAAAAAGACGGGAGAAATCAGATTTTGCATTGATTTCAGAAACCTTGACAGAGCCTCCCTAAAAGACAATTACCCTCTACCCAAAATGGAACACATCCTACAAAGGGTAGTTGGTTCAAAAAGGATTTCTCTGTTAGATGGTTTTTCAGGGTATATCCAAGTTTTAGTACTCCCAGAAGACCAACTCAAGACAACTTTCACCACTCCTTGGGGCACTTTCATGTATGTTAAAATTCCTTTTGGGTTAATGAATGCTGGGGCCACTTTCCAAAGGGCCATGGACATTTCATTTTCAGAGGAGATAGGGCACTTCATTGTAATTTACCTTGATGACATAACAGTTTATTCCAAATCTGATGAAGAGCACCTGAAACATTTAAGAAAGGTCCTTGAAAAGTGCAGAAGGTTTGGATTATCTTTAAATCCCAAAAAGACAGTGTTTGGCCTACAAGAAGGTAAACTCCTTGGCCATATCATATCAGAAGAAGGGATTAAAATAGATCCAAAGAGAGTTGAGGGAATACTAAAGATTAACCAACCAAGGAACATAAAAGAATTACAGTCCTTTATTGGAAAAATTAACTTCTTGAGGAGGTTTATTCCCAACTTAGCAGAGCTCCTTAGAAACATGACTAATATGCTCAAGAAAGAAGTAGGAGTGAAATGGAATGTAGAAGCCAAAAGATCCTTTGAATTGGTAAAACATGCACTCACCCAGGCACCTGTCCTGATCAGCCCTAACTTTTCCAAGGATTTTCTTATTTTTTCCTTTGCTTCAGAGCATACTATAGCTGCTGTCCTATTGTAGAAAAACCCAGAGGGACAGGAACAACCTATTTCTTTTTTCAGTAAGGCTTTAAGGGATGCACCCTCGAAATATAACATAATGGAAAAACAGGCCTATGCTTTGGTAAAGGCCTTAAAGGACTTCAGGGTGTATATTCTACATTCTCACATCATTGCTTATGTGCCTAACATAGTGGTAAAATACATCTTGTCACAAGACCCAGATGGAAAGAGGGGAAAATGGATTGCAGCAATACTAGAGTATGATTTGGAAATCAAACCCACCAAACTCATTAAAGGTTAGGGCTTAGCTCAATTAATGGTTGAATCAAATCTAAAATCCCTTGACATTAACATGGTAGATGCCTTGGATGAACAAGAAGAATTACCTGCTCCCACTGTGGAAGAGCAGTTCTAAAACTCACCTTGGTATGTTGACATCTTGTATGTACTTGCAAATCTTAATGCTCCTCCTGATTTATCAAAAACAAAGGCAAGGTTTTTAAAGTTGAAAGCTAGGAATTATTTCATTTTAAATGAATGTTTATATTGGAAAGATGCTAATGGTTTATTGCTTAAATTTTTTCCTGAAGTTGATGCAGAAAGGATCAAGAATGAATTCCATGAAGGAGAGTGTGGAGGTCATCTTTATTGGAAAACCACAGCCAATAAAATCCTTAGAGATGGCTATTACTGGCCCACCCTCTTCCAAGATGTCCATAAAATGATAGTTTCCTGTCACAAATGCCAAATTTTTGAAGGCAAAATAAAACTCCTCCCTTTACCATTACAACCTATCACTGTTGAAGCTCCTTTTCAACAATTGGGCCTAGATTTCATAGGAGAAATCCATCCTGCTTCATCTGCCCAACACAAATGGATTCTCACAGCCACTGACTACTTCACCAAATGGATAGAGGCCATACCTTCTAGGAATGCCACAGATTCTGTCATTATAAAATTTCTTGAAGATCATATCCTATCTAGATTTGGCTGTCCTAGGAAGATTATTACTGATAATGTTGCTGCTATTGGTTCCAAAAAGATGATTTATTTTTGTCACAGGTATCAGATTATACTTGGTCATTCTACTGCTTATTACCCTCAAGGTAATGGGTTAGCTGAATCATCAAATAAAATTTTGGTGACCATCATCAAGAAGCTACTTGAAGAGAATAAAAAATCATGGCATAACAAGTTGGTGCATGCTTTATGAGCAGACAGGTTGACCACAAATAATTCCATTGGAATTTCCCCATACCAGCTTGTTTATAAAGCAGATGTAGTGTTTCCTACCAGCCTAGGTGTACCAGTGATAAAATTAGTCCAAGAAATACAGTCAGAAGAGGACAACATGATAAGGAGGATTAATCAGACAATACATCTCCAGCAGATACGGAAGAGGTTTACAATAGAGCTTAGAAGGTGCAAGAGAATATAAAGAAGTTTTTTGACAAAAGAAAAAAAGCTTGTGACTTCAACATTGGAGACAAGGTACTCAAGTGGGACTCCAGAAGAGAGGATAAGGGTAAACATGGAAAATTTGACTGCTTGTGGCAAGGTCCTTACATTATTCAGTCCGCCATTGGTCCAAATTCCTTTTCTCTACAAGAGTTAGATGGCACAGATCTGTTTGGCGGTCCTATCAATGACAGGGTTCTTAAGCATTACTACTACTGAGTTCAATTTTGAAGCTTTCATTTCCATTGTAAATACCATTGCTTTGTTCAGTATCACAAAAGGAAAAAAATACAAAAACCATAAAAAATAAAATAAAAGAGGGCAGATTGTTAAAAAAAAAAAAAAGGTATAGTCCCATACCAAAAAGATAAACAAATATGAAAGTGTGCAAGCTCAAATGCCACTCCTGAAAAACACACTCCTAGTTAGTCAAACAACCTAACCTTGACTAATTAGTTTTAAATTTACTGCTGATAGGATAGTGAATTTTATTTGCCAAACTGTTTAAAATTGGCTTATCAGTAGATAGATTAGGTTAGAAATTAAAGGTTCAAACCTGCTCAAAACCTGAACCTAAGTTTCCAATCGAGAATTGACTCCAAACTATGTTTTATTCTGAGTCAAAACAGAGGTAAATCTGGTTCTGATCAGCTCAAAATCTGAACCAGAGAAAAGAAAGAAACAGCTCAATCAAGAGGCAATCAGAGCTGTAGAAAGGTGAAGGAAGTGCATAAACTTTAAGATCTTAAGCCTTCCATTTTGATATAAATTTTTCTGCAAAATAAATATCTATGTGCAGCTTGTTTCTATGCCATAGATCACAGCAAGTAAAACTGCTTAATCTTGACTTGACTGTTTTTAAATTTTTATTGTAGAATTTAGAGAATAAAATCTGTTGGACAGTTTAATCCCAACAGATAGTAGATTAGGTAGAGAATCATATGGAATGAACTGTTTAAAATGATTCCATGGAGAAATAAGGATTAGAAATAGATTAGATTTCCTATTTACAAAAGAAAAAAAATGTGTTGTAAAAGAGTTTGCCAATCCAAGTGCACTCTAAATGAAGAAAAAATGTTAGATCAGTAGGATTGGGTAGGTAGAAAGCTTGTTGATGAAGATCCATTGTTTTCCATGGTTGCTAATATGTTTTCAGGAAAAAGAAGAGCATCCAAGAAAAAAAGGCAGCCCAATGGATAAGGCACTAATCAGCCCCCTAGAGAATGCAAGTCTGAAGTTCTTGATGCCTTCAGGAAGGCACCATCCCCAAGTGGAGCAACTGTTGGCCACCTATAAAATTTGTTTTATCAAAAGGTGGCCAAAACATTGTTTAGCCTTCAAGGAACAGATTCATTGCAGAAAGTGTATCTCTTGAAGCCTCTGGAAGACATCATATCCTTGTTTCAATCTTCATTGCTGTTCCCATTTCAAGCTCAGAAAATTCTGCTGAATTCCATGAGAAAGACTGCTGCAAAATCCCCCTTTTTCCCCTTCCTACACTCAGAAACTAACCTTCATTTTTACTCTCTTGTTCCCCATCAAGATCCCTCATTCTCATAATTTTTCCATCTCCCCTTCATCAAAATCCCTTTCATAAGGTTTTAAGATCTTTGCCCAAAGTTGACTTTATAAAAAATATTTTTATTAAGAAAAGAATATTCCACAGGCAACCAATGAACAGGCGCCACGTGGCCAGCCCGGAGGCCGCCACGTGGCCCCAAGGTTGAATGGAATGGCGTGTTAAAAAAATTGGTTTGTGTCGCGGCAAGAATCGACCCCGGGTCGGGCTGGAGGAAACGGAGCGACTTGACCAACGGAACACAACATTAGTTCTTGTTATATATTGGAAACGAAATTGTATTTAAGCTTGGTTTTAAATTAGGCAGGGCCCGAAAGGGGGCCAGCCCCCTCCTCATGGAACCCAAAGCTCGGAACCCACAGCTAACTTCACCGGCGCAACGAACTCCGATGGTTAACATAACATTTATTGTTACCATTTCAACATGTGGCCACACGCTTGCACATTAAATGCTAACCCTCATTTCGGCAAGATTTTTGGCGGCCTCCCCCTGTTTTGGCGCCACTCCCTAATTTAGTGGCCTTATCTGCAGTTACTCCACAATTAGTGGAGGATTTTTAGCCCTAACTGGGCAAACTTCAGTTAGCCATAACTTTGGCTAGGGAAGTCCATTTGGGACAAATTTTTTTTTTGATTTTGGGGTATTGAAGCATTCTGGAGTTGTTGGGACAGGTTTCAGAGCCATCAGGGTGCTCTATCAGTTATTTTACCAGTGATTTTGGTTGTGGAGCCACCAGGGCCTAATGAAAGATCAGCTGTGTTGGACTATACTCATCCATTGGAGGTGAATGAATAGTCGATTTATACTGATTTCAATCCTCTGTTTCTGAACTTGCAGCTTATTTTTCCTTTTGAGGCTTTCTACACATTCATATTTTGAGCATTAATGAAAAAGGGAAAAGCCTAATTAGAGGCTTTTGGACCCAGCAGAGGTAGCCCAAGAGAGGGGTGAACTGCTTAAACAAATGCTTACTGTTATGTTGTGCATTTTTGCTGTTATATTTCAGATTCTGCTACATTAAACAGTAAATTTTCATAAGTAAACTTTTCCCAAGCAGACTTATACAGTGAACAAAACTCATTAGTTCAACTTCAAACCACATTACTTCATTTGCATAATACTTGAACTTGCTTATTCACACATAAAATTTTGATTAATGAATACTTTGCACATAAACAAATACTTTCATTGATCGGATCTATTTCAGTGTTTACATTTTATTTCTTTAGGCAGAGCCAGTTTGTGGGCCAGAAGCTTTTGGTTTCATCCTTTCTAGTAAAGGTGAAATAACCAGTAAAAGCCCCCTACTATCAATCTATGTATAATAAATACTTTGTTCTCACAATTTCAGATCACAAACAGTGCCCCTGGCCCATCGTCCGTCGCCCTCCGACACGTCCTCAACCATCGATCTCCTCCTGAGATCGACGGTCCAGATTTTATTGCATGCCCCGCCGTTGCCCGGTCCCAGCGCCACATCAACATCCATGCGGCAGATTTATATTGGGCGGGTCTCCGTGTTTTCCTCATCTAGTCAGCATTTTCGGACCCGGGAACTTTACTTAACATGATTTAATTGGATTTTTTATGTCCGAGTGTATTTTCTAAAGTTTATTGGCACTCGATCTCCATCGTTGATCATGTGGGCCGATCTCATCCGACGGCCCACGATCATCCTGAACCCCACACACTATTTTTCGCCGAAACAAAGGTTTTTTAACCGATTTTCTCCAAAAACCGACTCCTCCATGTTATTTTTCGCCTCCGCTTCCCACCGTCGATCTCTGCACGATCGACGGTTCTGATTTAAAATTTTCTTCTGCCGTCTCTTTGACTTTTCCCGATCAATCTCGACCATTGGATGATGCCATCCAATGGCCACGCTCTCTCCATGTGCCTTCTGAAGTAGTCAGCCTATATCTGCAGGATTTTTTAATAGTTTTTTGTATTATTGCAAGGTTTAAGTGGTTTTTTTCGCATTTTATCAATGAATTCATGAGGCATTGATGCCATTCGACCCCTGTATAGCCCTACACACCAAAAAAAATAGTTAATCGAGCACCGATCAAAGAGTATCAATGTCGAAGACAGAACACACCAAAAACAGGAGATTGAATACCTAAAACACAGTTCTCAAGTAAATTAAAGGTGTTTTAGGGAAACACGAAGACATCTGTCGAGCTGAGAAACCCTCCACCACCATAAGCAAAGGCCAATTGAACCCTCTCCAGCTCCTAAAGACACCTGCAGCCTCACAGAAATCAATGAAGGTTCAGTCATTAGCAGAACAATAGGTGTTTACCTGAAGACAGCTGAACAATTAATACAAATCAAAGAATCTTATCTCTAAATGTCGGCAGAACCATTTTAGAAGATTAAGAATAGTTCATAAGCACATCTTTCGATCATTATGCCTCGAAAGGTAGGAACAGATGTTATGGAGCAGAGTTAGAAATGATTACATAATTAATGATATTTGATCCTTGGGAAATCCTCCCACTTCCTCATTTCTCTATAAATACCTCTGTAGAATATAAGCAAATGTTTGTCTCTAGACATCTGAATGCATGTAATGGTTTTCTGAAACTACTGATGCATTGTGTGCAATTTGAAGATAAATAAGCTGATATGAGAAGTTTGAAGTCGTAGAGACCCTCTGGGCTTGCTATTTGTAACTGGTTTGAACATCAAATACAAGCTGTTGAGGATCCTAATTTGTGTCAATGGTGATGTGTTCCTCACTGTCAATTGTTATTTTCTTTAAGTTTTCACTTTGTTCATTTTCTCTGATAAGGAACAGCAAACATAGAGATAGGACTTACTCTCAGTAGTACCCTACTCTTATTGAAAGCTTTATTTTCTATGTTTTTCTCTTGTTAATACTGAGTATATTAAAGCAGGTTGGTTTCAAAGCACTTGCCTGGTCTAGATCGCTCATTATGATGATCATCAGTGTTTTCCTTTAGAATATGCTGAAAGCAGGTTGGTTTCAAATTACTCACCTGATCTTAAGCTGTTCTAACTATTTTTGAATGTTTTTGACTGAAAGTACTTCAAAGCAGGCTAGTTTAAAAGCACTTACCTGATCTTAGAATGCTTTTATATTTTGTTTCTCTAAACTCAAAGTACTTCAATGCAGGCTAGTTTAAAATCACTTACCTGATCTTAGAATGCTTTTATATTTTGTTTCTCTAAACTCAAAGTACTTCAATGCAGGTTAGTTTAAAAGTACTTACCTGATCACATAATTCTTTTATGTTTTGGCTCTCTAAGCACATGTTGAAAGCAAGATAGTTTAAAAGCACTTACTTGATCTTAGACTGTGCACTGTTCTTCATTTTGTTTTGTTCTCCACTTCCTATATGTTTCACTCCATAAATCACCTTAAGAGATCCTTTGACATAAGTGACTTGCCCCATGGATCCTTCTTGAACCTTGCTATCCAATTAAAATCCTCCTATGACTCCATAGCCCAATGGGTTAAAACTATCTTTTCCTTTTTCTATCAGCCAAATCATTCCTTCACTTGCAGACATCTTCACCCTTCATTTTCAACTGTCGTCACCTTCATCATGTCTTTGCCCAACCAAAACAAACAAAACAAAACTCATGCTCTTCATAACTAGCCTAATATCACATTTCAGGCTTTAAAGATCACATCTTTAAACTCATTTATAGAGAGATCTCTCTCTGGATTCAGTAAGGCTAGATCCTTGAATCCCAAAGCGGTTTGATGTTACCCCTGTATTTGGACTTTTTCCAACCTTGCTAATTACAGAGACCCTAACAGAGCGCACTGGTGCGCTATTCCTCACAGGGCGCACCGAAAACTTTTTTTTTTCTTTTTTTTAGTTTACGCAAGGGCCGACATGGATTGGGATCAGACTATGCATGTCCTCTCGTTGGTTGGATGTCTTGGGCTTATATTTAGCCATACAAACCCTATAAATATAAATTGAAAAGTCATAATTCTGAAATCACAGAAAATGGGAGAAGAAAGGGCAGAAACGAAAAAAAAATGTAGGGTTTGTTTCTAAAATGGTTTTTTTTACAAAATAGCATGTTTGTAGTGTGCCATAATGCAATAGTGCACCGGTGCCATATGTTACATATGGTGCACTGATAAAAAAATATTTTATTTTTTTATTTTTTTATCACTGTACTTTCGCGGTGCGCTACTATAACCGAGCGCAC
Source organism: Pinus albicaulis (assembly GCA_034641835.2). Lineage (NCBI taxonomy): Eukaryota > Viridiplantae > Streptophyta > Pinopsida > Pinales > Pinaceae > Pinus > Pinus albicaulis. The sequence continues at coordinate 229,805 of JAXQQM020067889.1, read as the reverse complement.
CTGTGCGCTTTTTTACGTAGGACACACCGACGAAAAATGTCTGTATTTTTTTAAGATTGACGCAAGGGCCGACATGGATTGGGATATTGAAGAGCTTGCTGGATTATCCACAGTCTTACGAAACATTTGTCGACGTTTTGACATGGCTTGGGATCTGACTATGCATGTCCTCCTGTTGGTTGGATGTCTTAGGCTTATATTTAGCAATACAAACCCTATAAATATAAATTGAAAAGCTCTAATTCTGAAATCACAGAAAGTGGGAGAAGAAAGGGAAGAAACAAAAAGAATGTAGGGTTCGTTTCTAAAATAGTTTTTTTTGCAAAACAATACATTTGCGGTGTGCCATAATGCAATAGTGCACCGGTGCCATATGTTACATATGGTGCACTGATAAAAACATATTTTATTTTTTATTTTTTATCATTGTACTTTCACAGTGCACTGCTATAATTGAGCGTACCGGTGCACTATGTTACGAAGGATGCACCGACGAAAAAAAATCTGTATTTTTTTAAGATTGACGCAAGGGCCAACATGGATTGGGATCCGAATATGCAATTCATCCCATGGGTTGGATGTCTTATGACTATACAAACCCTATAAATCTAAATTGAACAGAAAGAGAGAGAAGAAAGGGCAGAAACAAAAATAATCTAGGGTTTTGTTTGTAAAAATTGATTTCTTTTTTATTTTTGTTTCTGAAAACTACAGAAAAGGTAAAAAAGAACTGCAAAAAAAAAAGAGTAAAAAAAGTTAAAAAAAACAATAAGCTTTGATTTTGTTATTTTACTTCATAAAAAAAAACTACAGAAAAAGTTTAAAAAAAAAACAATAGACTTTGATTTCTTATTTTACAGCATAAAAAAAATTGCAGAAAAAAGTACAAAAAAACAATAAACTTACTCACATCGTTTGAAATTCTATGGTACAGGGTTTGACTAACCAGAGGTTTGGAATTCTAATTGTCTGAATACTTCCGTTCGAACGTATTTCCCTGCTCCACAATGCTCTCGTGCTCTGTTTGCTCCAAGTATGTATCCTGCAAATCTCTGGCTCAAAAGTTTTGCAAAAATAGTGAAATAATGAAAAGTGTTTAGTATTTAAAGAAATGTTTTATGAAATTAGATTTTCTAAAATATTTTTCCACCCATTTTTCAATTTACCATTTTTTTTCACTTAAAGAAAATAGGGTTGCACTTTTTTTATTTGCGGTTATTCATTTACCGGTGCGTCCTTTAATTGAACCGCACCAATGCGTCGTGTTATAAAACGGCACCGGTGCACAAAATAAAATAAAAAACTCACCAGTGCAGTTATCTGTACATTACGCACCGGAATGACATTTAAGTTTGTGCACCAAAATTTATTGTTGTTTTGCTCAAATGTAGGGGGGGAATGTCATATATTATATGGAATGGACAATTCTTCAAAATCTAACTCATTCCATAATATTTCTCAAAGTCCATCGCGGAGTTCTCCCTATCCATGTAGAGACGTAATATTTACTTCAGATTTGTTTTATTTTTTCACTATCTAATTGAATTTATATATGTTTTTTATCCATGTAGTCAATCACACACAACTTAATTAAATTTATAATGTATACAAATTTGCAGGTTCATTCAGATTCAACATCGAGTTAAAATGCACAAAATATTCAAACTGCTCCAAAACATCGGAAGTTCTTATCAGGAGCTGCATACCGCAAGGCGCATTTGGTAGATGAAAATGGAAAACCGCTTCACCCTGCCAATTGTAACAATATTGCATCTTCTAGCCACACTCCCGGGACAATGACAGTAATTATAATTATAATTTTTTGGTATATATATTGATTAATATGTAATTATTTAAACGTCAAATCAAAAAGATATAATCATGCAATATTGTCAACGTGGTTACTAATTGATATCATATATTTTTTACTAATCATGTTCAATTTTTTTTTTTTAATTATTATGATTCTAGTGATGATGAAAAACCTACCTACCATCTTCTGTTGCACCCCACAACAATTTAAAATCGAGAGAAGACTGAATTAAGAGAAAAAATTGAAGAGGAACGATACCAAGAATGGTTGAATCAACCACCGATTCAATTCCCGCTACGTCCAGATTCACCAATTAGGAATGACTACAACAATAGTAGTTCTTCACAAGCTAGCAATGGAGGAGATCAAATAGAGATTGGTATGGATGATTACTTAAGGGATACGACTGCCATGGAGACAATGTTGTTAGATGCATTCCAAAATGATGATCAGCTAGGGGATGATGCTCATATCGCTGACACCTTTTTCGAAAGCCTTAAATTTGTTTCCACCACCCCTCTCTTTGGACCTGGCGGTCAATCAAAGTCTACCCAGTTGGGGACAACAATGTCACTGTACAACTTGAAAGCAAAGTTTGGCTTTTCGAATGCATGTTTCTCGGAAATTTTGAGGTAAGTTACCATAAAGTACTCCCCTTATTTAAATTTGAAATATAATCAGTACACTGCAATGAACATTACAAATGTTAAATTTTATGAACGTTAATAATTATATCGACATTAATGTATATTTAATATTAATATATTTTTCCATGATCACCAACTACAGGTTATTCAAAGATAAGGTTCTTCCGAGTGATAATGTCTTGCCCGATAGCTACAAAGAGGCAAAGAAATTGTTGAAAATGTTGGGTGTTGAGAACATATCATATCATGCATGTCCAAATGATTGTATTCTATATAGAGGAGAATATGCAGACAAAGAGATGTGTCCAAGATGTGGGCATGACAGGTATGATAAATCAAAAAAGAAGGGTAAATCACGTACTAGTCCTCCTTTTAAGATATTGAGGCACATGCCTATAATCCCAAGGATTCAAAGGCTCTTTCGTTGCAAAGAATTAGAAATGTTGTAGGGATGGAATGCCTCACACAAAAGTAAGTTGGGAGTTATGCAAATCCCAACTGATTCAATAGCCATGAAGCATATAGAGGATACATGGCCCGAAAAATTCAAGAATGGAGTACGAAGTCTACTACTCAGCATAGCCATGGATGGTGTCAACCCATATTCTCTTCAGAACACCAACTATTCTGTTTGGCCTGTAGTAGTGATAAATAACAATATCCCCCCATGGTTTTTCGTGAATAATGAACATCTTATGTTGGCTCTCATAGTCCCTGGTAGAATACAAGTGAAGAATATGGATGTCTACTTACAACCACAAGTAGATGAATTGAAGGAATTATGGGATGGGATAAATGTATACGATCTATCAAGACCCATCGCAGCATAGAGGAGTTTTACGTTGTATGGCATATGTGCTTACACGACACATGATTATCCAGGCTTAGGAGTTTGCTCTGGTAAATTACATGTTTAATTTATTGATTTGTTTATATATAATGTAACAATATTCTTTCACATATTATTTATTTAATTCGTTGTAATAATATTTGTTCTGATCTTCATGATATTCTTTAATGTGCCATGCATATTAATTAATGTATACAAATATAATCTCGCAGGTCTTGTAACAAAAGGGTATTTTGGATGTAAATGTTGTGGACCTTCTCTGAAAGCTAGATGGTCCAAGGACCTATGAAAGCTAGTGTATGATTGCTCCAAGATATTCCTACCAGAACAACACCCTTGCAGAAGAGCAGCATCCGCCCTCAATGGTAAACAAGAGAGAACCCAAAGGCCTCCAATAATGACACCAACTAAATGGCTTAGAGCATATGAGAGAGAGAAGGAGAAGGAGTTCATTGAAATGTTTGATTCAAATGGGGAGCCTAAGTTCGATGATCCAAATTTCTTCAACACCTATGTTGAGAAATTGCCCACTGGGATGAAAAGGAAATATATCTTTTATGACCTCCCATATTGGGAGCATCTTAAGATTTCCCACTTATTAGATCCCATGCATATATTTAAAAATGTTTCATCTTCTTTATGGAGGCACATATCATCGAAACAAAGTGACACATTGGTTGTTAGGAAATATCTTATTGCTTCAAAAACTAAAAAGAAATATTTGCCAAGACGATTAAAAAGTATGGGAACAGAGGCAGGCGCTGGTCCCTCTAATTCATGGTTTTTCAAAGAAGGTGATGTCCTATGGATTTTAAAAAAAAGATGATATCTCTTTGGCAAAGGAAGTTATGATGGATGTGAGGGTGCCAGCTTCATACGGGTCTTCACGACGACGTTGATTCACCGTGGATGACCATTTTTCGAGGTTGAAATCGCATGACCATTTGAATCTTCTAAGAGTACATATAATGTCAAAAGCATCATTTTATTATTTGTTATATTAATAAATTTTATCCCATGCGGGGACCATAAAACATAACTAATTTTGTATATTATTGCACGTGTTTATAACTTTGCAATGTCATTATCCTTTTTTTGTGCATGGGTGTGTGAAACATGAATTCCCTCAAGACCTAGGATGTGTCATATCTAAATTATCTACATTTGTATGTTGGATCACGTCAAAGGAGATTCATGTGGCTAGCATTCCACAGTGGCGTAAAGAGATAGTTGAGATTGTTTGTATGCTTGAGAAGGAACTACCGACGAGTTTCATGGACTTACAGGTTCATCTTCTAATCCACCTGGTAGATGAGGTTGAATTAGTTGGGGTTGTTTCTTGTCATTGGATGTTCTTCTTAGAGAGGTACATGAAGAAATTGAAAGGTTTTGTTCGACAAAAGGCAAAACCCGAGGGCTTTATGGCAGAGGGGTACATATCGTATGAGTCTTTCTACTATGCCAGTGAGTACATCAAGCAGATCGAAAACAGACCAGGTGCGGTGATTTGGGACGATCAAATGGATGAAGACAAAAGAGAAGGAGAGTTGCTCCAAACGAGTGGAAAAAAGCACTTGATAAAGAGTAAGCTACGACTTATAATTTTTCAAATTTACAAAAAGTAATTAATATTCATGTTGAACTTCGATATAATGTATATTTTTATCTCTAAGTATTATATAATGTTGGTTTTATTTCATCAGCGAATGCATAAATTTAAGCAATCAATAAATTCCTTCTTTACAATTCTGAAACGACACAACTGTGGGTCGCATTGTACGAACAAAACATGATGAAATGGGACAGTGACATGAAATAATTCAGACGGTTGAATGGTAGAAGTGTGCCTTATCCCGATCATTTAAAAGAAAATATGCCCCAATAGTTGGGTTTCTGACCAAGTCAGAGAGAAATACGGTGCTACCAGTCGTTACCCGCGTGCTGAAGAGGATGTACTAAACATAGGGATTGGGTGCAGCAACTCCGTAATAATATTTTTAATTTATATGTAAATTTGAAACTTATATTAATACATCTACATTTCATATTTTAATTGTTGGATTATTATTTATAAGACACATGACACTATGATCTTTTTAATTTTTTATAATAGGTGCATTTGTTCCCATATATGTGGGCATATGGACGCCATTTTCGCATAGAAAATGTCGATGCTGGAAACATCACACAAGACTGTGGAGTGGAAGTCGAGTTCGATCAATCTAGTCGATCTAGCCACCGTGATCAACAACTAGTACGAGGGACATCAGGTTACGTCGGAAAGATACAAGAGATCATTGAAGTGGATTTTTCTTCTTTCCAATGTGTTATTTTTAGGTGCAAGTGGCGGGACACCTTTGATCGGAATAATGTAAAGGAAGATCACGATAGTAGGATGATATGTATCAACTCTAGAAAGATGTGGGATGACGCTAAGGAGCCCTATGTTTTCCCTAAACACTGCAACCAGATGTTTTTTACCCAGATGTGTTGGATAGGGATTGGTGGTTTGTATTGACACATGACCCTAGATCAAAACATATTTTTGAGAACAATAGTGTTATCATGCCATACGAGCTAGAAGATAATGAGGGTGATCATGAGAACTGAGAGTGATATGGCACATGTGTTATTTCATCAATATTTATACTTTTTAAGATGGGTTTTTCGAAATATTAATATAATATGTCTTTTGAATTAATTGGTAATTTGCATTGTGTTAATGTTAAAATCAATAATTCACTTGATAATTTGGTATTATGTAATTGATCTCGAAAACAATGGCGTATTGTATAAATTAATTATTTTTTTTGTAAGATCATAATAAAATAATGATAATTCTAAAGTATAGGAATTTATTTGCATTATTTTCTAAAATTTATTATGTTACAATAAATCATATTATTGTACATTTATTATTTTACAACTATTTAAAATTTACAAATTTAAAAATTTTAATAAATTCATTTCACATTAATACAATTAAAATTTTACAAATATTTTACATATAATTACAATTATAATTACAATTACAATTTTACAATTTCACGTACAATTACAATTACAATTTTATAATTTTACATATATACAATTACAATTTTACAAATTAAAAAATTACAGTTACAATTTTAAAAATTACAATTACAATTACAATTTTAGAAATTCACATATATACCATTACAATTACAATTTTAGAATTTTAAATACAATTAGAAATACAAATATTACAAATTTACAGTATCATGATCATTTTGTATTAAATTAATTAATAAACATCACGTTCATGATAACCATCATACAAACATCATATTTGACTAAAAAACACATTCAAAATCACTAACTGCATCATCGTGATCATGATCATCTAACAAAACACAATTAACATTATATATTAACATCATCAGTACAACACAAACATCAAATATACATCTCATGCTATCACATATGCATACACATATATCTGCAAGCTGCACATTAAATGAACATATCTAACATGACCTAACAACATACACATCATGATGATCACCAACATGTAAATTAAGTACAACTGCAACATGAACATAAAATACACAGACTATATATATATATATATATAACTGAATAATGTTAAAAATACACAACTGTAATATAAATGTCATGGATCAGCTGGTGGTAGTACAACATCAATATCAGTACTAGTGGCCGATGGTCCAGCCTCATCTCCATGATGACTGCTGGTAGATGCTAGTGGAGGCTCATGCAAATCTGGCGCCGCGCGAGGCTGTGAACGATCATGAGATGATGGTACGCTGCGCCTCACAGACTATCCATCATGTGTTGCGGCTCCATCATAACGTGAAACAGTCCTTGTTAGTCGCGTAAAATTTGTCGTAACTCCTACGACATGCCGCATCAGGTTGTACATGTCACGCATCATACCTCTCCACATCCGTAATAGCCTATCATAGGCCTCTATGTCTCTGAAATCAACGGACCTAATGCTCGCCTCAACAATCAATGCAATGAGTTGGTCGCCCAACTCCATCCTGTATCTAGCATCACTAAGACGTCGACCACGCACCGGTGCACTAGCAGGAGCAGGTCTCTGATCTGCACTGGCCTCCTGATGATCCTCGGCAATATCTGGCATGCCCTCATCCTCATCAGGATCCACACCTGGATCAGGTGGTGGTGGCAGCATCTCCTCGCCATCAAAAGAGCCAATGTCTGAAAAATATATACAAGTAAACAACAATAATTAGAGGATTTTATTACACAATTTAATAAAAACAAGTTAAAGAACATGTCAGAATAAATTAAAAAAAAAACAGTAATATTACCTCTATCATCTGGCGGCTCATTAGCTGTGAAGAGGATGTTGGCACACCCTCGCCAATCCAACCCTGCATAAGGACAGGGGACCAAAATGAAGGGATGCTCATCAACACTGGCTAGCAACTCTAGTGCATCATCTAATATCCTCGCTAGAAAAAGAGTCTCCTCCCTCTTGGGCATCATATGCCCCCACATGTGCATACGTGCCTTAGTAATTGGCCTATGAGGCTGCCGAAGAAAAGAAGGCCTCGTCTCTGGAAACCTCTCAAAAAATAAACAAAAAAGCTCTGAAGCCAAAGGGAAGTTGACCCTCCCTTGTGCATGATCACGACATCTATCTAATGTTGTACAAAACTGCTACAAAAAAATGGCAAACCACCTGACAAGTTGTGGCTGCTATAGTAAAGAATCAACATAATATAAAAGTTGGCAACTAATACTTTACCCATCACTGGTGTTGTGCGAAATGTTCGAAATGATAAGTGAGAGACACTGGACCTCCTCATGACCAAATGCACCAATATGTAACTGCCCTCCAGCAACCTGAAACTCTGCAGGAGATACTAAATTTTCTCCAATGTATCTCTGGGAGTAAACTAACTGACTCCCTGCCAAACAGCCAACTGGAACCTTGGGGAACGAGGGAAAATCCACCCCTCTCCTTGGGCATTCCACCTTCAGATAAGATGTCTCAAAAACAAACTATGGGACTTTAGGGAAGTAGCCTCCTCATAGAACTTGAGGAGGCCTACCTGCCTAAGGAGCCCCTACGTCGTTGTTGTAATAGGGCGAGGCTACGCATCTCTCTCCCTCTCTCTTGCCTCCCATAGGTGAACCATGTTATACTGTTCTGCCTGTTGTTGTTGTTGCCCCTCTTCTCTCCTTTCACGTCTCTAAATGATTGACATATTAAACACAATTTTTTTATTAAATGACACATGTATTTACAAATATACGTATATAATTATTTTTTGAAAAATAAATAAAACAAGACTCGGTGCGCCAAAAACACAGTCACACACCGGTCTCAGTGCATCTCCCCGCAGAGCGCACTGGATATAGTGCACCTCATGATATCCACCGCACCAAACGCGGTGCTCCAGAAAATTTTTTTAGCGCACCGTTCACTACGTGTGGTGTCAGGAGGCCGGTGCGCTGACTTCACTATCCGCCTGGGGCTTATAACTGAGTCAGTACACCGCCCTCCTGCCACCGTACATAGTTGTCAGTGCATTATTTTAAGAGGCCATACCGTTGATCTAGGCCAAATACGGTAAGCCATGCGCTGACAAAAATAGCCGACCCGGGGCTATTATCTCAGTCAACGCACTGCATCACCACAATTGAGCTAGGTCAACGGTGCGACCAGGTAGCCGATCACACCGCTCTTTTTAAATAAATTTAAATAACACGGTGCACCTTTGGTATCCAACCTAGAATCGGTGCGGATTCCCTTAGCACCGGTTTACTAGCCTGAACCATTGGAAATGTCGAATTGCGGTTTCGGTGTGCTGAAAACATTACCCACCTCGGGGCTGATAATTTCGTCAATGCACCAAATTGTTGCGATACACCATTTTCAACGGTGCAGCCTGGTAACCGACCACACCGCACTTTTTATTTTTTTTTAAAATTAACACGGTGGACCGCGCAGTACTGCGCTACAACCGGTGCAGATACCATCAGCACTGGGTGCGGTGCGGCCTGTAAATTTATAGGAAGCACCGCAAACCAGTGCGAGCCGAACGGCTCGAGCACACCGCATGATATTTTTTTTTTTTTTTTAATGATTAATTTTAAGGTCTTTTCAAATTCTAATCTGCTAAAAGGTTTAATTATGGAAAAACAAGAAAAATACCTGTACATTTACCCGTCGAGGAGGCATATTGGCTGTACAATTTGCAAAAGAAAATTTGTCCACTGTTTTATAAAATTCAAGCTGAAGATTGGTGGCAATGCACTGCAGCAGTGCGTGCAATAAGTGCAATGGGAGCACGGATGTCAGTGCGGCTCAAACAAGGATAACTTGCACTGGTGCTTGAGAGCTTTGTAGCATTGACAAAAGTGAAAAATGCAATTTTTTGGCTGTAATTTTTTTTATTTAACCCTGTTCTGGTGCGCGGGGTTTTTATTGGCGTACCATTTGCACTATGCCGCCACAGGCGGTTTTTGTTTTCGGGTGCATTTAGGAGGCACAGGAGCGGCATAGTGGTAACACATCGGTGCTCTATAGTAATAAGATGCACCAGGCACGTTGTTCGGTGAACCAATGATTTGTGCGGTTTTTTGGCCGTAATTTTGTTTTTTTTTAACCCTTTTCTGGTGCGCGGCATTAATGGGGCCCCGATGCGTTTTTGTCATTCCGCATCAGCCGGTTTATGTTCCGCGTGCTTTTTATCAAACACCGGGGCGGCTTAGCAGTAACGCACCGGTTTTCTATAGTAATAAGACGCACCAAGAACGTTGTCCGGTGAACCAATGATTTGTGCGGTTTTTTGCTGTAACTTTGTTTTTTTTAACCCTTTTCCGGTGCGCATAATTTATCGGGCCCCGGTGTGTTTCCGTCATTCCCCCCAGGCATTTTCTGTTCCACGCGCTTTTTATGAGACATCGGTGTTGACGAGTTGACACACACCAGTTTTGTTCCTTAATAAAAGGCACCGGGCAGGTGTGTACAAAGCGCACGGTTTTCGGTGTGCCAATGTTTTATGCGGTTTTTTTGCCGTAATTTTTGTTATTTAACCATCTACAGGTGCGCGCGTTTTATGGACGCCCCGATGCATTTTCTTTATTCCACACTGAGCAGTATCTGTTTTCGCGCACGTTTTCGAAAGCACCGGTGCGGTAGACATGTAAAGAATAGGTGCAGTACATGAATATGACACACCAGGCAAGGGTGTTTGGAGCGCACGGTTCTTTGTGTGCCTATGTTTTGTGTGGTTTTTTGGCCATATTTTTTTATTTATTTAACCCCGTGCTAGTGCACGGGGATTTCAGGGCAACTCGGTGCGTTGGCAACCCAGTGCGTTTAAGGGCGACCCGGGTGGTGTCAGTTTTCACGCATTTTTTATGAGGCACCAGTGCGGAAGTTATGTAAAGTATTGGTACTCTACAGAATTACAACGCACCGGGCGGGTGTGTACGAAGCGCACGGTGTCTGGTGTGCCAATTTTTTAACTGCACCGGTGCTATGTCTTCTTGAACACACTGGTGCTTTTTGCGGTGATAAGAGCATTGGACGAAATACATCCGCAAAAACCTCCGCCCGCCAACCTTCTCTAGGAACCTCCGCTAGAAACGAATGTCTAGGGTATTTTTATAAGGGGTTCCTCAAAAAAATCTGCAAGAGGGTCTTTTCCTTGTAGTGCATGAGCCTACAACCAAAGAAAACCATACACAGATTCAAAGTTGTAGCCAGAGATAAAGAAGCCCCTAAGCATGCCTTTGGTTGGTGGAATTCCTTAAACCACCGCAGGTTAAAGACCTCCCTTTTCCCAGGATGAAGGTCTCCCTCTTCAAAACATTAAGGAGCACTTCCTCTAGCAGAAGAATTCGGCTTCTTTCCAAGAATTTTGGGAATCACACTAAGCATTCCACGTTAAGACCCACAAGCCTCTGTTTTCACAAAAATTGGGTGCACTTCCTCTAGCAAAAGACTTTAGCTTCTAGCCATGTTTGGAAGAGTTCTAGGAACTGCATTAAGTGTTCTAGTGTTGGTGGTCATCCTTAAACCCCACCTGTTGAGACCTCGAGTTCTCCCACCTTGACTCATATATAACCCTTCATATTAAGGGGGGGAATAATCTGCTAAGGGTTGGTGTGGTGGAATGTAAACTGTCACTAGAATCCAAGAGACGTTGGAATATGGAATCCAATTGTGATGTAAAATGTATAAATGTATATCTATGTGAATAGAAATGCAACTAATGATAAATCATATCTGTTGTCCACATTCCATGTGTGTTTAACACATTTTAACTAATATTTCTCATAGCCGCCAACCTAAATATTACATTTTACTCAATATGTTTGTTTACTTTTAAACTTCAAATATAAAGAAAAATTACAATATAAAGTGGACCAATTGAGGGGAAATATTGGGTAAAATATAATATTATAGTACTATATTTTACCCAATATTTCTTGCAAGTTAGTAAAAAGTGGATGAATTTAGGCATAAATATTAGATAAAATGTAATGATTACATTTTACCTAATATTTCTCCCTCCTCCTCCTCCCCTCACCCCAACCCACTTTCATAGTTGAACTTATTCATTTATAAAATTACAATCCTAGATCTATCAGCGCTCTATTTCCATAGCACTTTATTATTAAAAACTGCTACAAACACTCCATACAATCACTGACTATTGAGTCAGATGAGCCTCAAACATATAGGCATTCATACTAATGGGGTGGTTCCAAACACTCCCTAGATATTAGGATCTGAGACCTAATCTTAGAGTCTCAATCCTATCCAAACAGCTAGCTTTATCCATTATCTTTCAACACTCCCCCTTAATGGGGAAAGGGTACTAAAAGATTAACATATGCCTGGTGGTCTCAGTCTCAGCTAGGCTTACATAAAAACATAAAAACTTGGTAACAGAGGTTTTCATTTTGGTCTCTTGGCTTGCTAGTCCATGGTTTTTGCTTGCTAGTCCATGCTTTTTCATACCTAGGTGAGGCTTCATCTTTACTTTTCTCGCCATGAGGTAGTGATATATCTTCACCTCCTTTCTTCCCCAATGATGGAAAGCTTGAACTCTTATCCTCACCGTTCTCAAAATTATGACAAGCTTAATAGGAGAATGTTTTTTCTCACTATTTTCGGTGTCACGCATGTGAACTTCAGCGATGTTGTCTTCAACATTTATGGATGTAACTTCTATGTTGACTTCATAAAGAAATGGTGTTTCAAGCCATGCTTCATGAAACTTTAATTCCTCTTCAAACTTATTTGTTTCTTCCTTGTTTTTGTTAACATCTGCACACACGGAAATACTCATGAGATCATCACAATTTGAATTCTCTCCATCTTTGTCTTCTTCTGCCAATTCTTTGCAATCAGCTTCATGTGGCTCGTCCAATTGATCTTCAACAATATGTTCCTCTTTACATCCTTCCTGAAGAACAACTCGTCAGTCTTCAATCTCAGGATCTTGCACGGCAGATTGTGCCTCTTGATTCTTGTGGTCATCAAAAGAACCACATTGTTTTTCTGAAATTTCTTCTGACTAAAAAATACTACCCATGCTAATGCCTCGAAATGGCCACATGAAAAAGAGATCATCATCAGAATAAAAAAAAATGTCTAAAAATATAGACATATTGGGAAAGTCCAGCTAATCTCAATTTATCTTGCTTCGAGATTTCTTTTCGACTCCACTCTGTCCTCTAACGAGCTCCAACAACCCCATTACCACGTAGGCGGGAAAATTCTCCCTTTGGCAACTCTTCAATTGTAGAACCTTGTAGACTGTGGCTTCTATGCCACGTAGGTCTCAGTGCCCTTTGCTCTTGCGACGAGCAACATGACCTCTCAACAAGCTGGAAACGCCATCGATATCCAATTATGATGCATGTAATTAACAATTTTTGATAAGACACATATTTCTGATAGGATGCAACAAATAAATTAATATTATTTTTAATAAATCTTTTCCACCCAATCGGACTGAGAAACTGGCCTCCGCATATAGCTATTGCTCCAAGAGGTAGCTCGCAAGTCGATAAGACTATGACCATGCTGCTTCACATACAATATTCTGGATTGGAAATGGTCCACAACACTGTAAATCTGATCCTCTCGTGCTGCAACTCGTCACTTACGGTTTCTCCAAGTGACAGGCCACTATAGAACTTTTTGATCCGCAATAGACGCAGGATCCAGCTAGTGAGGGGTCATGGAAATAGACATGCCCAATTCAAGCTCTTCGTCCTCTGTCAGCGCCAAGATCCGGTGGCCTGCCTGCAAAAATAAATAAATTAGAAGCACAAACGACATCGATCTCAGAGGCTCTGAAATCGACCACCACCGGCAAAACTGCTCGTAGCTTCTCTCACGCCACCGGTTCCTTCAGCAAGACTTGGTTTACAGGAATGTTGTAGTTGTAGCAGCAGATCTCGGTTTACAGGAATGTTGTAGTTGTAGCCTCTCGGCCCTCGCAGGAACACAACAAACGATCTTGTCTCCACGGACTCTGCCAAATCCGAATGCAGCGTTCTAACACCTTTGAACTTACAACGCTTAGGGTTCATGGCCTCTCCAATATGGCAACGATTCATGAACTCTCCAGATGAAAATGACAGTAATAGATCTAGCAGTTGCTCCCTTCTTCCATTTGCCGGAAAACTCATCAAGCTTTAACCTGATGCTCTGATACCATGTTAAAAATTGTTATTTCTATTAATCTATGAATTAAATGGCTCTCCATGTGAGATACCTGGAGAGTGTACAAACACTCCATACAAGCACTGACTATTGACTCAAACATATAGGCGTTCACACTAATGGGGTGGTTCCAACCACTCCCTAGATATTAGGATTTGAGACCTAATCTTAGAGTCTGAATCCTATCCAAACAACTAGCTTTCTCCATTATCTTTCAACATTTATTACACGTCAATTAAGGAATGAAGAAGCAACTATTTCTTTGTACTTTGTGCAATCTTGTTTAACCTTACACTTCTTAAAAACACCTTCCTGTATCACCAATAGTCTCCAGGAAGCTCTAAAACTTCTACACATATATACACATTATGTATTCATCCATTCAATGATAGAAACAAAACATACAAAAATACATAGGGCCATGGAACAGATCCATACAAATTCCAAGTGCAAACATATCCATATAAACGTTTTACTTTTACAAGCTACATGGATTCAACTCCATCATTTTCTACAACTAATTATGTATCTAAATATAATATCAAACTAATATGGATCTAGGCTAGTTTAATTTCCCCCTTGAATCAGTTATATTCCACACGAATACTATGGGTCAATACCATGGGTCGTTTTTATTTCTATTATTATTAATTTTTATAGAGTTATTTTTATTTTAGTTTCAAAGACTTGAAATGTTTACATTATATTACTTTACATTAAATTACACATCTCTACAATATTTTATTTATATTTTTACCAGAGTCAAAATGTTTACATTAATATTACAAATCTCTAACAAAATAAGTAATTTTACTAAAATAAATAAATATTATAATATATTTTAAAATATTGTATTCAAAATCTAAAGTTCACCAACATTCAATTACCTATTTTACTTTATTTATTTCACCGGTTTAATAAAAAATGAGTAATTATATATATATATATATATATATATATATATATATATATATATATATATATATATATATATTAAATATTGTATTCAAAATCTAGAGTCCACCAACGTTAAATTAACTATTTTACTTTAATTATTTCACTTGCCTAATAAAAAATGTGTAATTTTATTAAAAAAAAGTATTATACTATATTTTAAAATATTGTATTCAAAATCTAGTGTTCATCAACCTTAAATTAACTATTTTACTTTAATTAATTTACCATTTCTCACAAAAAGAATTTCACTTAGCATTGACCAAAGAAACCAATTCCACTTTGCTTTCCATAAAACCAATGTTGAAATTATATTTTATTTATACATAATAATCATATCGATTTTGCTTTCCATAAAACCAATATTAAATTTATATTTTGTTTATACATAAAAATCCTATCAATTCTTAATCAAAACCAACATTAACATTAAATTAAATTTGATTAACTAATCTTTTATTCATTATTTTAAACTTTCTTTAAAAAAATTATCATAACTTTAAGCAACATAACCATCTCAATTTATATTTACATCCTCTCTCCCTTCCTTTGATGTATGACTAGTTTATTTCTTTAATGAAAGTATGCTAGTAAGATTTACACAAGGAAACCATTTTTCCCAGATAAAACGTTGACCACCTACCATATACATCAACACATACATCACCACTTCGTCACATACTCTCACCGTACACCCAATTTCACTAGTCTAATAAACAACTATTTTAAAAAACTATTCACAGACTCACTCCAATTATTCATGGACCATTAAAAACACTCTGGTAACAATCACCTCAGTTTTTTTAACTTCGTCCTTCCATTCAATGTATGCTAATTTATTTGGTCACTGCAATTAAAATTCCATGAGGAAACTAATTGAACGCCTATTATATATACAAAATTTCCCATCGTTTCATATCTCTTATAATAATTTTTTTTAGAATTTTTTTTTTTTAATCCGTAGTGTTATTTGATAGATTTTTTTGCTCTGAAAATTATGAAAATTTAGGTATGATTTTAAGAAAATCTGGAAGGATTTTTGTAAATTTAAGTTACAGCTATCAATCTTCAATATTTTGGGTGTTTTGGAAATTTTTGTAAATCTAAGTTAACACTATCAATTTTCAATATTTTAAATATCTTGAAATTTTTTAATAATATTGAATCCATTTCTACCATCAAAACATAATTGAAATACTAATACTACACAATTTCTTAAAATTATTTTACACAATTTACAACCAATTTTATTCCGACCAATTTTAGCAGTGGAAAGAATTCCTCCCAGCTCATATTTTTCAATCAATCTACTCATCTGGATGAATGATAACTCATGATACGTGTTGTTCACGCAAAGTCGAAGTCGCAGGCAAAATGCCATAAAAGTCAGACATTCCATAGTCCAATTATGCCAAACCACAACCTCACCGACTAAATTGAATAATGTTAATGTTCCCTTTCGGAGAGTGAGTCTCCCTGCAAGTGGTGTTGCAACTCGCCCATTACTATTCCTGAAAAGACCCACATTAAAGACTCGCATCACATTATCTTCCAAAAGAGCGCAACCGCAATGACATAGGAAACTTCCCCGGTCTGTCTAAAGAATCTTTAGGCGGGTGGGATTAGGATAGGACTGTTGAATGTTAGGTCCACAGGGTTGACGATAGGTTGGCTTCGTCATCGGCTTATCATCTTCTTATCTAGATCTACCTCCCTCGGCTTCAACATTTTTGCATTTGCCCTATTGTCCAATTTAAATATTACATTTTACTCAATAGATGTGTTTACTTTTAAATTTCATATAAAAAGAAAAATTACAATATAAATTGTAATAATTCAAGGAAAATATTGAATATAATATTATATTTTAGTCAATATTTCTTGCAAGTGAGTAAAAAGTGAATGAATGTAGAAATAAATATTAGATAAAATGTAATGATTACATTTTACCTAATATTTCTCCCTCCTCCTCCTCCCTTCACCCCAACTCACTTTCATAGTTAAACTTATTCATTTATAAAATTACCATCCCAGAGATCTATCAGGGCTCTATTTCCATAGCATTTTATTGTTAAAAATTGCTACAAACACTCCATACAAGCACTGACTATTGAGTTAGATGAGCCTCAAACATATAGGCTTTCACATTAACGGGGTGGTTCCAACCACTCCCTAGATATTAGGATCTGAGACCTAATCTTAGAGTCTCAGTCCTATCCAAACAACTAGCTTTCTCCATTATCTTTCAACACTCCCCCTTAATGGAGAAAGGGTACTAAAAGACTAACATACGCCTGTTGGTTTCAGTCTCAGCTAGGCTTACATAAAAACATAAAAACTTGGTAAGAGAGGTTTTCATTTTGGTCTTTTTGCTTGCTAGTCCATGCTTGTTCATACCTAGGCGAGGCTTCATCTTTACTTTTCTCACCATGAAGTATTGATATATCTTCACCTCCTTTCTTCCCCAATGACGAAAAGCTTGAACTCTTATCCTCACCTTTCTCAAAATTATGACAAGTTTAATAGGAGAATGTTTTATCTCACTATTTCAGATGTCACACATGTGAACTTCAACAATGTTGTCTTCAACATTTATGGATGCAACTTCTATGTTGACTTCATAAATACATGGTGTTTCAAGCCATGCTTCATGAAACTTTAATTCCTCTTAAACCTTCGTTGTTTCTTCCTTGTTGTTGTTAACATCTGCACACACAGAAATACTCATGAGATCATCACAATTTGAATTCTCTCCAGCTTTGTCTTCTTCTGACAAGTCTTTGCAATCAGCTTCATGTGGCTTATCCAATTGATCTTCAACAATATGTTCCTCTTTACATCCTTCCTGAAGACCAACTCGTGAGTCTTCAATCTTAGGATCTTGCATGACAGATTGTGCTTCTTGATTCTCATGGTCATCAAAAGAACCACATTGTTTTTTTGAAATTTCTTTTGACTAAAAAATACTACCCATGCTAATGCCTCCAAATGGCCACATGAAAAAGAGATCATCATCAGAATAAAAAATGTTTAAAAATACAGACATATTGGGAAAGTCCAACTTATCTCGCTTTATCTTGCTTTGAGATTTATTTTCGAATCCACTCGGTCCTCTAACGAACTCCAAAAACCCTGTTACCACGCAAGTGGGAAACTTCTCCCTTTAGCAGCTCTTCAACTGTAGAACCTTGTAGACTGTGGCTTTTATGCCACGTAGGTCTTAGTGCCCTCTGCTCTTGCGACAAGCAGCACGACCTCTCAACAAGCTAGAAACACCATCGATATCCAATTCTGATGCATGTAATTAACAATTTATACTAAGACACACATTTCTAATAGGATGCAGCAAATCAATTAATATTATTTTTAATAAATCCTTTTTGCCCAACCAGATTGAGGAATTGGCCTCCGCATATAGCTATCGATCCAAGAGGTAGCTCGCAAGTCAATAAGACTATGACACACTGCTCCACATACAATATTCTGGATTGGATATGGTCCACAACACTGGAAATCCGATCCTCTCGCGCTGCAACTCGACACTTACGGTTTCTCCAAGTGACAGGCCGCTATAGAACTTTTTGCTCTGCAATAGACGCAGGATCCGGCTAGTGAGGGGTCATGGAAATAGACATGTCCAATTCGAGCTCTTTTTCCTCTGTGAGCACCAAGATCCGGTAGCTTGCCTGCAAAAATAAATAAATCAGAAGCACAAACGACAACGATCTTAGAGGCTCTGAAATCGACCACCACCACCAGCACTGCTCACAGCTTCTCTCACGCCACCAGTGCCTTCAGTAGGACTCGGTTTACAGGAACGTTGTAGCTGTAGCAGCAGATCTCGGTTTATAGGAATGTTGTAGTTGTAGCCTCTCGGCGCTCGCAGGAACACAACAAATGATCTTGTCTCCACGGACTCTGCCAAATCCGAATGCAGTGTTCTAGCACCTCTGAACTTATAACACTCAGGGGTCACGAGCTCTCCAGATGAAAACGACAACAATAGATCTAGTGGTCGCTCCCTTCTTCCATTTTTCGGCAAACTCATCAAGCTTTAACCTGATACTCTAATACCATGTTAAAAATTGTTATTTCTATTAATCTATGAATTAAATGGCTCTCCAGGTGAGATACCTGGAGAGTGTACAAACACTCCATACAAGCATTGACTATTGAGTCAAATGAGCCTCAAACATATAGACTTTCACACTAATGGGGTGGTTCCAACCACTCCCTAGATATTAGGATCTGAGACCTAATCTTAGAGTCTTTACACGTCAATTAAGGAATGAAGAAGCAACTATTTCTTTGTACTTTGTGCAATCTTGTTTAACCTTACACTTCTTAAAAATACCTTCTTGTGTAACCAATAGCCTCTAGGAAGTTCTAAAACTTCTACACATATATACACATTATGTATTCATCCATTCAATAATAAAAACAAAACATACAAAAATACATAGGCCATCGAATAGATCCATACAAATTCCAAGTGCAAACATATCCATAGAAACGTTTTACTTTTACAGGTTACATGGATTCAACTCTATCATTTTCTACAACTAATTATGTATCTAAATATAATATCAAACTAAGAGTTATATTCCTCACCAATACTATGGGTCAATACCATGGGTCATTTTTATTTTTATTTTTATTAATTTTTATAGGGTTATTTTTATTTTAGTTTCAAAGACTTGAAATGTTTACATTATATTACTTTACATTAAGTTACACATCTCTACAATATATTATTTTTATTTTTACTGAGTCAAAATGTTTACATTAATATTACAGATCTCTAGCAAAATGAGTAATTTTATTAAAAATAAATAAATATTATAACATATTTTAAAATATTGTATTCAAAATCTAAAGTCCACCAACATTCAATTACCTATTTTATTTTCTTTATTTCACCTATTTAATAAAAAATAAGTAATTTTATTAAAAAAATAAAAAAAATATTATACTATATTTTAAAATATTGTATTCAAAATCTAGAGTCCACCAACCTTAAATTAACTATTTTACTTTAATTATTTCATCATTTCTCACAAAAAGAATTTCACTTAGTATTGACCAAAAAACCACTTCCATTTTGCTTTCCATAAAACTAATGTTGAATTTATATTTTATTTATACATAATAATCATATCGATTTTGCTTTTCATAAAACCAATATTAAATTTATATTTTGTTTATACATAATAATCATATCAATTTTTAATCAAAATAAATATTAACATTAAATTAAATTTGATTAACTAATCTTTTATTCATTATTTTAAACTTTCTTAAAAAAATTATCATAACCAATATAACCATCTCAATTTATATTTACATCCTCTCTACCTTCCTTTGAGGTATGACTAGTTTATTTCTTTAATAAAAGTATGCTATTTTTTTTTTGTTCTTTAATCCAAATAAGATTTACACAAGGAAACCATTTTTTCCTGATAAAACGTTGACCACCTACCATATACATCAACACATATATCACCACTTCGTCACATACTCTCACCGTACACCCAATTTCACTAGTCTAATAAACAATTATTTTAAAAAACTATTCACAGACTCACTCCAATTATTCACGGACCATTAAAAACACTCTGGTAACAACCACCTCAGTTTTTTAACTTCGTCTTTCCATTCAATGTATGCTAATTTATTTGGTCATTGCAATTTCCCATCGTTTCATATCTCTTATAATATTTTTTTTTTTAAAAATCTGTAGTGTTGTTTGATAGACTTTTTTCTCTGAGAATTATGAAAATTTGGGTAAGATTTTAAGAAAATTTGGAGGGATTTTTGTAAATTTAAGTTACAGTTATCAATCATTTTTGGGTGTCTTGCAAATTTTTGTAAATCTAAATTAACACTATCAATCTTCAATATTTTAAATGTCATGGAAATTTTTAATAATGTTGAATCCATTTTCACCGTCAAAACATGATTAAAATACTAATACTACAAAATTTCTTAAATTCTTTTTACCCAAATTGCAACTAATTTTGGCAAGAGAAAATTCCTCTCAACTCCCTTTTGCAACTAATTTTAGCAATCAAGAGAATTCCTCCCAACTCCCTTTTTTTTTTGTCAATCAATCCACTCACCTAGATAATTGATGGTGAGCTTTATTTTCACTGCCATAGGCCCATAAATGCTAATGCCCACCATTAGATTAAAGCGGTAAATCATTGTGCGGTGAGCATTTCCTGCCTAAAAACATTATGGGTCTATGACAGTGGAAATAAGGCTCGCCATGATTGATAACTCGTGATACGTGTTGTTCACGCAAAGTCGAAGTCGCAGGCAAAATGCCATAAAAGTCAGACATTCCATAGTCCAATTATGCCAAACCACAACCTCACTGACTAAATTGAATAATGTTACCTGCAAGTGGTGTTGCAACTCGCCCATTACTATTCTTGAAAAGACCCACATTATAGACTCGCATGATGCATCACATTATCTTACAAAAGATCTCGACTGCAATGACATCGGAAACTTCCCTTGTCTGTCGAAAGAATCTTTAGGCGGTGGGATTACGATAGGACTGTTGAATGTTAGGTTACTCAACTGCAATGACATCGGAAACTTCCCTTGTCTGTCGAAAGAATCTTTAGGCGGTGGGATTAGGATAGGACTGTTGAATGTTAGGTCCACAGGGTTGACGATAGGTTGGCTTCATCATCTGGCCTGGTTTATCATCTTCTTATCTAGATCTACCGCCCTCGGCTTCAACATCTTTGCCTTTGCCCTCCCGCCTTACTCCTACGCCTCATTTTCCTGTCCTTCAATGGCACCACCATCCATCACAATGACACTGCCTGGCTTCTTCCTCTTCGGCCTTTCTATTCAGTTTCGGCTTTTTATCCCAATCACGTTTTGTTGTTGACAAACTGTCCGTGGCCCTGATGTCAAGAACATTTCACCCTCCGATCTCTACGGTCTCCTGGTAGAACATGAATGGCGAGTTCGCCGAAATGGGTGGAGGGACGCAATTTTCCTTCTCAAATAGAAGGGGTTGTTCAGTTAGCCTCTGTCCATATCGCGATTTTCTATAAAAACTATGCCCAATCATGTTGGTGTCTAGATGAACTCGACTCCATGGTGAAGTCGAGGGCTCCCATTATTCCTATATTCTACCATGTCGAGCCACATCCACTACCAAGATTTGTAGATTTGGGAAGTTGGTTTATAATGGCAGTTGACAAACTGCAATTATGATTGAAAGTATTTGGAGCGCTTGTTCGAGAAGAGCAACGAGATCGACTTCAACAGACACTACCAGTGACATTGCATGTTTTTTCATAGGAGAAGACAGAGATACGGCAATAAGCATATGAGATTTGGTGATTTGGTGGGGTTTGTAGATCTAGAGAACAAGTGTATAGTCCAAAGGGATATAGCAAATAATATTAACATTAACATGTGCAGACACACTAGAGATTTGGAAAGAAATATTGGGGATAAAAGATCAATCTGCAGTGGTGATTTCCTGGAGCGATCCTCATGTGTAAGTGCTTTAATCATTTCAACTTTTGCCAGTCTTTTAAGTGCTTCCTTTGCCAGTCTTTTTAATAATCTTTCAAGTTTGTTTATTCCATGAATAATAGATCTGTGTAGTGTATGTATGTTCTCAAAGAACGGGTAATAACTGAAGAATGATAAATCTGTATATTTGTCAAGTTTGTTCTCTCCAAAGATTGAATGATAGATCTGTATTCCTTTCTTCAATGAACAGGTTATGGCCTAAGATCACTGGATTAAGATGTTCAGCGCCTTAAATATATTACATTTAGCGGGTATGGGAATGTGTTCTGAAACGTGGCAGTAGGAAATATGGACGAATGAGGTGTTCAGGATCTGTCTGAGGCATCTATTCGGTATTTTCCACTTTCATGGTATGATGAACTTGCGTCTTGTTGCAGGTGAAGATGGTTTTCTGATGTAAACAATGTTAAAGAAATACATATTGTAGCCAAACATTTGATTGGTTCAGGATCCATGGTTCAAACTAGGGTTATCATTATTTACTTAATGTTTGTTTCTTACTACAAAACCTATGTTAAGTAGCTTTAACTGGTAGAACTCCAGGGAGGTTGTGTTTTATTACAAGTTCTGTGATTGCTACAAAATCTGTAAATTGTTATATTTGTTAGTATGGATATTTTTGTTTGAATGATTTGTTTTGAAATTGATATTCGTTTGTAGCATTGATTTGGAAATGACTAATGCCTAAATCCTAAAATTTACAGACATAAGCTGTATAATAATACTTATGAAGAAATCATAAAGTTCTAATCCCTAAATAAACACCATATAAACAATTTTCCCCGGATTTAACTGGTTTTTTAGAATTGTAACACGTGGTTTTTTTAAGTATATTGTTTAAAAAAATGCACATGCTAGCAGGTTAAATGGCAGGTTAAAGGTTGTGAGCATGTCTAGGAGTAGATGCATTACCACTTGACAAACTGGAAATACGTGCAGGAGATGAACCATAGAAGCTTGATTGTGGGGGTGAAATCTACATATCCCAATATCATATTTCTCTTACAACATTATCTCCCATGCTATGTTAGTGCTTGTCTTTGCAGGTTCCTCGGTGGAATATCACCTGGTCCTGTTGTATTGTCTTCTGCTGTTCTCATTGGATTTAAGTTGTAAAAACGGCCAGCAAGGCGATTGGGATTTTTTATTAAAATTGCTTATTGTTGTCTTTCTTATGCAGGTCCGTGACCATTATATTTTTAAGGATAACTAACAGGGAATATTCTTGGTTTAAGAGTTTAGCAGAGTGGTTTTCTTTCCGGATCACTGAGCTGCATAAGAAAGACAACAATAAGCACAGGTGACCTTGCAGACAGAGTGCCTTAACAATGCACCCCATCACAAACTGTTCTAACTGTTATATACTAAGTGGGCACGGATTACCTTGCCATTACTTTCCACTAAGAGATTAATTTTAGCCTAATTTTAATATTAATGGACAAAGATATCTCAGAACACAAATAATTTGAAGATCCTTTTATAACAATTCGTTGCTATGGTATATGGGATGGTTTGGTCTTGGAAACCAATTTTTTTTGACTGCTCTAAACTATGCAGTGAAGGTTTCACTGGCATTTCTGGTATTTTAATACACAGGATTTAATATATAAGTGAACTTAATGCTTGGCACTCTTAATATTTCTTTGATGGGCACATATCTTATGGGTGTTGACAGCGACCCTCCATGGAAACCCCGGAATGCAGAACAAAAGGCTGAAGCTTTCATCCTTTAAATGGGGTTTTCATTCTTTCACAAGTTCATTTACTTCAATGCCTAAATTTTTTACCAGCAATTGGTTTGTGGGATTGTTCTTTGTTTATTTAAAAAAAAACTATGCATTGAAGGTTTCACTGGCATTTCTGGTATTTTAACACACAGGATTTAATATATTAAGTTCAAATATATAAGTGAACTTAATGCTTGCCACTCTGAATACTTTTTTGATGGCACATTCTCTCACAAGTTCATTTACTTCAATGCCTAAAATTTTGACCAGCAATTAGTTTGTGGGATTGTTCCTTGTTTATTTAAAAAAAAATTGAAACGATCTGTTGATTGACTCTATTCAATGGTTTCGAACTGTCCTAACTACAACAGAATATATCTTACATGGTTTTTCTTAGTGCCTATCTTTTAAATTATTCATAATTTAATGGGTAAGATGTTCTGGGCTTCACCTTAAACAACAGTGACTTAAAGGCATTTAAATATTCTGTGGTTACATGTTGATTTTTCTTTCACTGTTTCTAAGTTTGAAGATGCAATTCATCCAACTCAAATCAGATAGAAATCTGGAGTTCTCACATGCACTTCTAATGTTTCTTTGATCCCAACATTTTGTGCATAGCTGAAAGTTGGAACAATACGTTCACTTTGCTTCCGTAACTCTAGACAGTAGCATTAAACAATAGCTTATATAGTGTTTTTTAGCCAGCGGGGGGTGTGGGGCTGGGCTGGGCTGTCTGGTCTGGGCTCTTTTACTTTTATCTATTCCAACAAACAAACAGTTATAACACTAGAAGAGTAGAGTGAGTTAATTCTGCTTTGCATTTCTAAACCATTCATCAATTCATAGCGCTAGAATTTTCAATCTGAATCGAGAGCATTGTTTCTTGAGGTAATTGCATTGTAAATTTGGAAATATTCTGAGCTAACTTAATCAATTGACTTCAGTAATGTTCACTTTTGTAATGTTTTTCAGGTTTCTAAAATATTTCACAATCTATAATAAAACTAAGAATTGATTATGGAAAACACTCTCCTTTCGTTTAAAAACACCTAAATTGATTATTTTTTTCAACGAACTCCTAAATAGATTATTAAAAACACCCTCAAATTAAGGAGGTTTTTTTCTTGACTTCAAAATACCCTTCTTATATTAACCACTTTTTCTGATCTTTAAAGCGAGAATGAGAGGCTAAAGCCTTTGAAATGACAGTGGGCGACTTGTAATTGGTTCTTAATTCTTTAGTTAAGTTAAAACATTTCCTTTTAGAAAAGAGTTCAAACTGTAACACCCACGAGTTATGTTTTGGATGATAATGAAACTCTGTGATCTAGTTGAGCTTGTCCAATATAGACGAACTAAATATTGAAACATTTTCGTGAATAATATCGAAAGTTAAGTCGAGGTTGACTTCTTTTAAAATATGGTAGTACTGATACTATTGCTGGTTGTCCTTGGTATTTAATAAACTTTTTTCTCTCAATTTAACTGGTTCAAACAGACATTTTCTTCTTTGGTAAAAGAGCAGGCTTCTTCCTTCAAAAGTCTTGGAAATTGTTACCATAATTTAATTGACATGACTCATGAGTGAAGTCGGAATCCTGTAAATACAAGAAGTAGAAATTTCAAGATATTATATTCTCACTAAATATCTTAGATATTATATTGTTACCTCGGTTGTCAGAGGTGTTTTTAATTTACGTTTTTATGTGTGTTAAATTCTGATTCGTAGTCATAATTTCACACATCCTCTAGTTAACATTTTTCTTTTGTAAATAATTGTAATTATTTTAAATAGTTGAGAACTACATGGACTCTTGATTTATAGTAATGGTAATTATTTTAAATAGCTGTGAGCCCCATGGACTCCTGATTCATAATAATTGTAATTATTTTAAATAGTTGAGTCACATGGACTCTTATTTATAGTCATAAATTCAGACATCTTCTAGTTAATATTCCTTTGTAAATAATTGAAAGAATTAAATGTGCTGATTATGCATTTAAATTAACTGAAAGAAGAATGACTGGTCCAAGTGTCTTTTAGCTCCAATAGCAAGCAAAAAAAAATGAGTAAATTTAAGAGTAGCATGGGGCTGCGCTAAGAGGTTGTGGACTGATCTGCAAATAGTGGGAAGCGACACAGTTAATTGGTTGGGAAAGGAAAAGGAAATAATCGGGAACATGGATAAATCAATTTGGATACATGCGCTCACGCACAAGAACAGACACTCGATAAAAGAGAGAACATTTTGTGTTAGAGAGTGTTGTGTAAGAACACAAAGCCAAAAAAGGGTGTGGGGGAGATCAAATCAAATGACCCTTGACATTGAAGAGAATCCAGAAACACAACGCATCAATTGAGGAGCTCTTTGTATGAGGATTGTTAGGTGAATTTTTTCAGAGAGTGGCTTGCCTGTAACGCTGAAGAAACCATTGGAAGTTTGTGGATTGATGAATCTGTTGGATTTGAGAAGAGTCATTGAAATGTTTGTGAGGGCTGAAGAGCCATTAGGAGTTTCCTTGGGGTTGAAGCTTTGGTGCTTGATTCACTAGTGAACCACCTAGAGAAGTGATTTCTTTAGCCCATTAACAACTTACCCACTGAAAAACCATCCTTATAGTAGACTATCATCTCCTGAAAGTGAACTAAAAATTCTTGGCAGTGCGATGTGTTGGCATGGATTTGAATATGCCCTAACAATGAGATTGACAAGTGTGTAGCTGGTGGATGAAGGCAGTGTGCCCTGGTGACATCCTGTTGCAGCAATTTTTGCTGGTTAAACTCTCCTTAGAAGCACTCCACCTCAAGCTTTGGAATCAAGCTTGGGGGTGACAGTTTCAAGTAAGATTTAGTTGTACATGTCTATGGTTGGGTGGAAAGTTGTGGTACCGATCTCAGCTGCCAAACCTTCTAATTCATAAGATATGTGAATGTTTAGTTCTTGAAATCTACATGTATGTAATATATTTATTGTGTTGGTTTCAGGCCTATAGTTATGTTTATTTGATGTTCATCTGTGTGATTTATCCCTGAAAACTAAATGGATCTGAATGTGATGACTGTAGATCTTGTAGAAGGCCAATCTTGTGCTTGAATGCATGGTTTACACTTGTAGTTCAAATTGGGAAGGAAACTTGTTTATTCGTGGAATATTGATCTTTTCATAGCTTTCATGGGTACTGTAGGCTCCCTGGTTAATTTCATAAATTTTGTCAAGTCTATTTGCCCCTCAAAGAGACATGTAGATCTCTAGAACAATATTGACCTGGTTCCTACAAGTCATTAATATTCAAAGGGACAAAAAACCTCTAAGACCCTGAATGGACAAGTCCCTAAACTGTGTTATACATTTCAACTATAGGGAACCCGGAAAGGTTTACCTTGTTGTAAGCTTAGGAGGATAACACCAACATGTGTCTAAGAAAACCTTAATGATGATGGTTGAGTTCTGGCATAAATCCATCAATTACATAACCACCGCAGCGAAGTCATAGTGGAGTTACTTTCTGAAAGACATATAATATGATTCAGGGGGAACTAATATTATAAGCCTTGTTCGTTTAAACATTATTGCAAGGCCGCACATAGTTTACATAAAGGAAGGAGCTTGGGTTGACGTGTCCCATAGGTCATGTTCCTAGGATTTCATAACGAAATGCATAAGAGAAAGCTCGAGATGACTAGGACTGGGATGACTTAGAAAAATCATTAGCATGGAAGAAACCAAGGTGAGTTGAAGCTTGCTCATTGGTCGTTGCAAGAACAAGTAGCCCATGCGGGAAGGCCATATTGTGTTGTTACAAGGCTTGAGTTGGGCCAGAATAGACCGAGGTTTGGTGCAACAGATAACAGGAAATTTTCAACCCGAAGTCTATTTCTCGAAGGTGGTCTTGCACGCTAAGGATGAATAGGGATGAATCAACACCATCGTGTCGTGGTAGGAGTGGGGGCTGCCAAAGCCATTAAATGTTGGAGCCATGGACCAATCAGAAGGCATGAGAACCACATATGGCTGGAACCATAGGGACACGTAAGATCGGAGGTTTGTCCCTGATAGTTTCAAGGAGAAGCACATTTCAAAGGGTTCAGGGTGACTTAACATTAATAAATTGTGGCATACACGTGATTCTGGCTATCCTTTTAATAGTGCAATGTGGACCCACCATGACATATCAGCTCGAAAGGTTGTCCTCTGAGCAACTCATGAAAGTAGAAAGTGAAAGGGACCAGGGTAATGAACCCGAGAAATGGGGATACTGCCTCCAATTGACAATCTGTCAACCCAATACGTAAATGGACATATATGTGGCCGATGTTATCGAGTCGACGGTATATGTGTGTGAAGATCCAAGCCAAGAACATGTCGACGACTAATACAAAAATGCCAAGTGGCATTAGAATGTTGATTAGGACAAACATGTGGGCACCATGTGGCAGGGTGATGACGTGGCACTGTCTCATTTGCTCAATTTCAAATGGCCATATCTCTTGATTCTAAAGTTGGATTGAGATCAAATTTATATCATCAGAATCATCACGGCGAGACAAACGTGACGAGAGCATTCATATGAAGTTTTAAGGAAGTTGAAAATGATCGAAATATTTAGACCCCATTTCCATAATGCTACCTTGGATTTCATGCCAGTGTAGTGACCACCTCCTTCTAATCCTTGTTTGGGGTTGTGATTAGTAGTGGTTGTGTTATAGAGTGGTATCAGAGCCTCCAGGTTCAACACTTGGACTCAATGGGCTCTATTACGAGCAAGTAGCAACATGCTCCTACAAAGGGATCTCACCTTGATTTTTAGAAAATTAATAAGGAAAACGTTTAGGTGTTAAAAATCGGATTGTGATTAACTGATTACATGCATGATCGATATGCTTATTCTGTGATTAAATTATGTGGCATAGTACTAACAATTGATATGTCTCATCGTTATTGATGAGCTATCAACTTGTGTTGATAGATATATTTCGCTGACCACACATGCATGTATCATTGGTGCTAATGACTTTTTGATTGATTGATACTAGTGTGTTGACATGGATGTTTGTTACAGCGAGCTCACCATGGAAGCCCCATAAAATCAAGTTCATGGTAACAATTGTGTTTATTTATTTATGCCTGAATTTTGTCTAAATCTAAGAGTTATGCATGTGTGTGACAACACATAACATAAGATAAAGATCACCCAAAATAGCAAAGGGTGGTAGGCCCTAAATCCTTATGACTAAGAAATGAATAGGAAGATGGTAGAATATAGTTCCGACCACACACATCATGGGCAAGAAGAAAGATCAGTGGGCCAAGGGGGCGGGGAAAACTCTCCTAACTTAATGGATACCTTGAGGAGCATAAGGGTTAAGATCAGGAACTACAAAGTATATAATGAAAGGCTAGTAAGAGCTCAGTAAAAGCAAGTTGAAGTAAATGTAGTCATGTTGCAAAGTCTCTAACAAAGGCAGCATGAACTAGCAGCGACTCATAGAGACTGACAAAGCCCTTTGTGATCAAAGGAGAGAACAAATGCGGTAGATGGCAGCAGGTCTAGGAAGAGGCACAAAAGTGAAAGTGAAGATACAGTGAGAGGTAATGCACCAATAAGCACCCGAGAGTGAAGGGCTAACACATGGACATCGTTCTGGTATCCCTTTTAGTTCTACTACTAGGAGATATCATCACCATTAGAGAACGAGAGAAAGGAACTGTTAATGTCCTAGGTCTAGGCATCTTGGTTATGATACTCTTACTATGTCACTTGAGGTCATGTTTATAAGGTCATGTTAGTGTATTGGTTTACATGAGTGCAATGATATTAAAAGGTTAGATTTGTCAAAGTATCATAGAGTCAAAAGAGTATTTTTCCATCATTTGAAATGTAAGTTCACAAGAAGTCATGATTTAAATTTGTAATCATGAAGGGTCAGTTGTTGTCATTATAAGAGAGTTAGTTGTCATTATAAGAGTGTCTAGGTGTCAATGTAATCAAACTCTGGTTATCACATGCTAATTATGGAAATCGAGTTAATATCAAAAGGAATCATGACAAAAGATTGGGCACAGACTAAGAGGCGGTGATGAGTTAGTTTAAAAGTCTTTTCAACAATAGATCGTGATCTCAACAAAGGAGGTAACAATTATGAGTACAATCCTTATCTCTTCCCAAGCACAACGAATCCAGACAAGCGTTGCGTTTTCATGATTACCCATCCAAATCGTAATCAACGTCATTTATTCCTGCTCCAAGCTATTTTGCATGTTCAATTGGGTTATTATCTTCATTCCTCGGCGCTTAGTTCTTCAACATTTCCATCGAAGGTTTCAGCGCAATTGATTTGTTCGATGCGAAAGGAGGTAGGGGTCCTGCTAGTTCGACAATGCTACTTTCTTACATGCAAGCTTTAAATTCTTGCTCACATGTGAAAATCCAGTTTTATTTTTATCCTTTAAACTTGAAACAATTGTGCAATTGTGATTAGAAGCCAGTGTAGACCATGTACAACTTGTAAATGAGGTGAAAATTGTTGTCACTGCGAATTTTGTGTTTTTGTTGCGTTTTCATCCTGAAGTGCCGCAAATTCACATAGTGGATCAAACCTCTTCTTCTAAGCTGCGAATTTGCCTCTTTTGTTGTGTAAACCTTGCATGCAATTGTTGTTTTAGACTAGGGATTGTAGCCAATGCTTTTCAATCTAAATTTATGCCTAAAAGTGTTTTAAAAGCCAAAATTTCTTCTGCGTTACGTTTCTAACCCTCTGTGCTGCGACTGTCCCTAGTCTAATTCCTTGCCAACAAATTACAAATTTTTGAGTTATGTAGGGTTGATGGAGAGTGCTTGCAGTTGTGAAATCTTGATATAATTGTTGCATTTTAAATATATTATCATAAGGCTTGGAAAATCCAAAAAAAAAAACACCTCCATTTGTTGCCTAAAGAGTGGTTCGTAATCTTACCGAATTCATTGTTGCAAAATTGAAAATATGTCAACACCAGAGTATAAAAAAAATAAACGGGGAGCCATTGTGTGTTTTGAACCACAGGACATCTCAGCCATCAATGCAAATCAAACCATTAGGGTGGCTTTTGAGCAAGTAGGGCGTATGAGATTTTGTGAAAGAATTTAAGGATATCATTTGCAGTTGACTAAAGAATTTGCTAAAGGTTTTGATGGTGTAAAAGAAAAGGTGGGAACCCTGACTTTTCCAGTCTCAGCTAAAACAATATCTGAGGCCACTAAGATTCCTTTAGGTGGAGAGGAGTGGTTCAAAGGAATAGTTTTTTTATTTGGTTTCCTTCAAGGATTTTTCTCAACCCTAAACACAAGAAAGGGTATGGCTCACCTGTTCCTAGAAGTTAAGGACCATTATGGAAAATTGTTAGAGGTCGTCCAAAGGTACTTCACATGTGAGGGAAGATTCAGTGGGGTTTATCACTACCACATGAGGCTCTTAATTCATTTCACTGGCAAGAAAGCTATGAGCCTTCTCTATTATTTGGTCAAGAGTTTATGTAAGATGGGTGATTGAGTGCAAACAAAAAGAAGTCAAGTGGAGGCCATTTTTTTTCATTTTTCATTAACTAAGTTGTTATTCATGAAAGAGCTTGAGAAGAAAGAACATACATGGCATGAGTTCTTGGTATCTTCAGGTTGTGAAACACAATCTTCAAACAGTCAAAGGACCAAGAAATACACTCCTTTAGTTGTAGTTAAGGAAGTTTGATCAGGAGATCATGTGTTATGCTCAAAATTGAAAGCACTCGAAACTGTACCAAACGTCAGTGACTGGAAAGGTTTTGTCGTTGCGATTCTAGCGTCGTGAACGGTTCAAAAAACCGATGTCGTATGAGGAAGATATCTCGTTCTGTTTGTTTTCCTAAACAACAAAAAATTTTGTGATAAGGTCACTGTGATGCAGGAGCATCAAGGGCGTTTTTGTATTTTGTAAATATGTTAAAAGGGGGAGTGATGATTTTTAATATTTTATTAATTAATTTGAATAAAATAGGAGAAGGTGATGATTTTTGTAAATATCAATAAAAAGATATGAGGGAATTTAATTAGTTGAAGGATTTTAGGGATAAAAACCTATCCTTTAGGGATGTTGAGAGATTTAGGGGTTTGTTGAGGAATTGAAGGGATTGAGCATTTAATTAAATGATTTTTAAAAATTGTATAAATAGGAAGGAGTTTTGTGAGAAAAGGACATTGAGAGTGTGAGTGTGTGTGAGTGATTGAGAGTAGGTTTGAACAGCCAAGGCTGTAAGCCTCTGGTAATTTGTAAGGGCCATGAACGTTGAATACTTGGCCAGGAAGAAAAGGTTGTAAGTATTTTCATCATTAATGTGAAAGTGTTTCAGAATTTTGTGTTTAATCCATTGAGTAATGTATATTTCTGTATATCGACTTCGAATTTGTTAAAGCGCACTCACTTTGGTGAAATCAAATTAAATTGTTGTGATGAGGTACAAAATTTAGATTGGTAATGATGGATCGACTTAGTGATGGTATAAAGTTCGACGGATGAAACAGAAGCATCGAGGCTTTTGAATTCCTTGAGTGTTTGAATGACTTATTTATTGAATCACTTTTTATTCATTCGTATCTTTTCTGGCCTTCGATCGGCTCCGAGAGAATTGGGCGGATTTTATATACCTGCAGAGTATGAAATGCCTTTAGGCTTTTGTTGTGATCGATTTGCTGTGATCGAACATAAATGTTTATTATCCCTTTTGTCAATTTAAATGATTGACGGAACCTTCGCAGCTTGCATGGCATTATTGGCTCGTAGGGAAAATAGAACAACTTAATCTGCTACAGATTGGGAATTGAAATTGGTCAATATACATATTTGAAATTGTAAGATCTGTTTGCAAATGCCAGAGACCTGTGGATCGAAACGAAAGAAATTTTAATCATTCCTTGTGAAATACGCTTTAATTAAAGATCAGTGAGTAATTATAGTCTGCGTTTGAATCCTGTGGTGGATTGCCGGCGCTGTTATAAATCCATATGCAAAGCAAATGAGTGGTGAAAAGTCAGAACAGTAAGCGCTGGAGAATTCAAAGTCTGATAGCGTTGAATGCTGGATGCGTGGTAAGTTATTATATGGGTATTCGATTTCAATCAGAGTCTGGTTGAAATCGATTAGTGTTTCAAACTGATCTGCATCTTAAATCGATTCAAATTTATGTTAAGTTTCTGATCTGTGCTTTCCAAAGTTTTAAATGAATTCGATTTGTGTTAAGTTTCTGATCTGCATTTTCCAGAAACTTGAATAGAGTCAAACTGTGTTGAGTTGGAAGGATGAAATGTTGAATTAAAACATTTACATGATTAGCATGGGCATTTGATTTTGTGAGTTGATAAGCAGATCTGGAAGAGACACATTTTTAACATTTGGTGCAGAAATAATAAGTCAGAAGGCGCAGTTTAGGAATGGCGCCGTCAAGAGATCGATTCAAAACGGGTAAAATATGAAGCTGAGCCAAATGATGAGTTGTGTAATTACACAACAATGTTCAACGTGGGAAAATTCTGTAAGTAAATTGCTGTATAAGGCGATTACATTAAAAAGTCGATTACACAGTCAATGATTGAAATGAATTGCTGTAGAAGTCTTACATGGGAATATATAATTCCATATGGTCTGGTGGCAAGGCCGCATTCTTGAATTTAAAAGTCTGGCATTATTGTAAATGAGATTTGTGAGTTGGGCTTACTCACATGAAGCGATAGATTATTTCATAACATTGATTAAAGTTTCTTTGGTGAATGCATTTGTATATGCATAATGTGAAAAGCTTGATTGTCTTGAAATATGGATTGTGGGAACATCTGAATAGTGAGTTGATGTTTATGAAATGATTGAGAGGAAAAAGTATTTTGAAAATGCCAGGAATTAGTGTTTTTAATTTGGGCAAAAGCTGAGAAGCAGATTTGATATGTGTTATAAGTGAAGATCCTGGTTTAGCAGGCCTAGTCTGCATCAGACTGGGATGCCCAGTCAGCAGGTGGCATATACTGGGAATATTCTCTTTTCTCATAACCAATCAGATCGTGTCACGTGGTTGTTTCTGGGCCATTGATTTGGTTGTACAAAGTTTTTTGAAGGACCAATGGATGGGTGACATGTGGCCAGCCCGGAGGCTTTGCCATGTGTCACTTGTACAGTGGATCAAAATTTATGTGAGGTCCGGGGGGTTCGACCCTGCGACCTTTGGCACGCCAACAAAACCCTCCGCCATCTCTGCTATACTTTGTTTCTTAACCTATACATTTGCCGAAATAATTTATAATGTTTAAGTTTCAAGGTTGAGGGAGAGGGGGGAGACCGCCGACGGCCCCAAGGTTGTTAGTCACATGGAACGGAGTTAAAGTGCAGCACATAATGTGTGGTCAGACGGTTCCGCAAACTTGATATAAAACTGCTCTGTCAATCTCAGTCACATGCAAATCCGCATGGTTAGAACTTCCACCAACCATTTTTAAACCTTAACATTTATCACCAATTCAATGCAGTCACATGACTCGGAGGTTGTGGTTCGGTGCGACGGTTAAGCAGGTGGTTGCGGGAAAACTCCAGTTAACTGTATTGACCATGGTAGTTAGACCTTGAGTTCCGCTCCAAGATTTATGACCGCGAGGTTTCGAGGGTTGGCATGTGGCAACCCCCTCTCCAACATTCAATGTTAATGTTAAACAGACGGTTAGATTTGGAGTGCGCCATTAAATTTAGGGGTTTTGGCTATTTTTGGACTGTGGATAAGTGCAGTCTCCACTTTTAGTGGAGTTTTTCTAGCTGTTATTTGGAAAAAGCTTTGGGAGGTCAATTTTCGACCAATTTGGATGAAACAAGAGTCTACCTAGATTAGTTTGAGTATTCTAGAGCCACTGGTGTAGAGGAAACAACCATTAGAGGCTTGTAAACACATGTATTTGCAATTTTGAGCATAATGAAAAAGAGGGACATGCCATTGGGAGCTGGACTAGTAGATGTAGCCCAGGAGGGGTGAACTGCTTCATCATGCATACTGTGTAAAAATTATGTGTGATGTTTATTCTCTGTTATACACTATTGTACAATGTTATTTAGGCTTATTTTCATGCTTAAAACTCACAAATTCATCCATGTTTCATGGTTAAAATACTAATTCCTTAAGCAAACATATGGAGACAAATTGTACATGTTTTTATTACTGAAAAGACACTTAACAGGTGAAAACATGAAGTTGGGAAACACTTTTTGCTCTTTTTTGACATTGAAAATTGTAAATTTCTATGTTTTTTTCAACTTCCACTCCATTAAACTCATATTTTTAATGCAAATTATGCTTTGACATAAAAACAAGATTTGTAGAGAATTGTCTTACCTCCATACTCATATATATTTTTTAAATATTGAAATATAGAGGGGTAAATTTGTTGTTTACTAACTGCATATATTTGAAATTTTGAGGCAAACATAAATAGTCACTTTTTGAACCCCAACTCTTTTTAGGGAAGGTTATTCATTTTTTGGAAATAAACCATATCATCATAATCTACATATATTGCACTAGTGCACTGACTATTTTTCGGTAATTTTCAAATTAAATTACTATTTTTTGAAATGGACGAAGACAAAAAAACGATGATGTTTCAGTACATTTTATGCCCCCTAGATTTTCTTTTCAATGTGACCGTCAATAAGAAAACTGAGAGTACCCTTTTGAAGTAGACAGGGAGAGGAATTGCAATATGATTTTTCTGATTTTTTTAGTGTTGCCATTTTAAAGTTATTGAATTTTCATTTAGTGCAATTTTCCAAACAATGAAATTCCATAGTGACACAGTTTAGTATAAAATTAATAAAAAAATGAAATTTTTAATGAAACTCCACAGATCTTACATCATCAGAAACTAGATTTAGAGAAGAATCTAATGGTACCTGGTCCGAAATATAACATTTTGTTTTTGTAGGTGTTCCGCCCCTCCAAAGTTGCAAGTTCCTGAAAACTACAGAATTTTCTGGGTTTTTCGATGACCAGAAACTCTCGGCTGAGATAATTTTTCGGACGAGATATTTATTAAACTCTCAACAGAGAAATTTAAAACTCTCGACCGAGAGTTTAAACCAACATAGGTTACATTTAACCGTGCGGCTAAACGCTCGGCCAAAAGTTTAAAAAACTCTTGGCCGAGAGTTTGTGCCCGAGATTTTACCCAAGCCAACTTTTGGCCGAGAGTTTAATAAACTCTTCGACGAGAGTTTATTAAACTCTCGTCCGAGAGTTTATTATAAAACATTCTCTAAATGTTAATTCAAAGTCGACACAATGTTTCAGGGGAGAGTTTTATATAAATACTCTTGTTCGAAAGATTAATTCCACACACCATTCTGAACCAACGAAAATTGCGAAGTTCGGAGGCTCCAAAAATTGCGAAGGTGCGAGGATCCAAATTCTTTTTCTGTCAAGGTGCAAATATTTTCTATGTGCAAAATTCTTTTTGGCAAAAAAAAAAAATTTAAGATTTTTGGGTGCGAATTTTTTTTGGCAAAAATCTTTTTGAAAGTTTTTTTGGGTGCAAATTTTTTTTTTGAAGTTTTTTTGGGTGCATGGATGCATGAAGTATTTTTGCAAAATTCTCTATGAAGACATGGAGTATTTTTGCAAAATGTCTCTATGAAGGCATGAAGTATTTTTACAAAATGTCTTTATGATTTTAATTATTTATTTTTAATTTTCTCTCTTATTGAAAGCATGAAGTACTTATTCTGAAGTCTTTATGTTTTTTTGGGTATTTGGTCCCAATAGAATTGGATTTTAGGTTTCCAATTTTTTGAACATGGGAAACCAAAGGAATTGCCTATCAAGGCACGATCGAAAAAGAACTGATTCAACGGATAAAAATGAGAGATTACAAAAAAAAAAGGCTAGAGGAAAGATAAAGATTAAGCCATGAAATAAATGTGGAGGTAGAGCATCGAGAAATAGATGTAGAGGTGCATGACAATGACGAGGAAATGAGAAATGTTGAGGAACTTGTCAACGAGAATATTGAAAACACAAATGTCCAAGAGAATATTGATATCGATCTCACTAGTGAGTCAATAGTTTCTTCAATTTGAATTTTGTATTTTTTTTTAAAAACATTGTAGTTCAAGATAGTTTTAAAATTAAAAATATGTATATGTCAATTTCAAATTAGAAGTTACTATTGTTATTTATGCAGGGACAACATTAGAACCACAAGAAGATACACCACACCTCGAATTTCACTGCAATTAATTGGAAGTTCCAAGAACGTTGTATACAACTACAAGTTTCTAGAAAATATGGATCCACCTAAAATTGAAGAATTGGGACCACCAATGGCTGAAAGAACAGTTCGAGATAAAGTAAATTTTGGATTGAAACATATTTTTGAAGGTAAGTCTATCATAGCACAAGCTCAAATGTTACGTGGATTTTTAAAGCACAAATCTCTTAAAAATGTTGTGGAATTATTGGGCATTAAAAGTGAGAAAGAGGTTTTAGCAAATGAAATGGTATCAAAAAATGTGACGTCGACGCTTGCCACACTAGCCAAAAAGTGATCTCAAGTTGAAAAGAATGCTCGTAGAGCACTTTTAACAGGTGTAGTCGCGAAACGAACTTCATCAAGTCGGTTGATGTCAACAACTTCAAAATTGTTTAAAATATCAAGAAAAAGTTTATGGAGGCATACAAATTTAGAATTCAATTAGATGAGAATGATGAACTTGCATGTCGGGCTAATATCTGCAGGTGTCCATATCATGATAGACTTCTTGATGGTGTGAGGGATAGGGTAAACGAGTTTTGGGATTTGAATTCTCGTGTGTCGCCAAATGAAAATGATTATGTGCGACGCCGTATATCTAAGGGAGTTTATGAATCTCATTCCAAACATATAACACAGGTCAGTCAAGTAGAATTATTCTAGAACTTTATGGAGAGTAATACTGATGTGAAGATTTCCCTTAGCACATTTGTGAAGATTAAACTATTGTATGTTAGGCCTATCACTGTTTGAGAGACATGTTGTTGTCGATACCATGTAGAATTCCAATTTTTTTATGAGACATTTGTAAATTTTGGCATAAAATATTGGTCAAATGACCCCCCTCCTTCAAGTGTTCGTGAATTTTTATCAAAGATATTATGTGCACAAGAGAATAATGAATTATTTTATAAAAATGAATGTGTTGGTGGAAGAAAATACGCAAAATGTTCTCATTTGGCACTCTACGATGCAAAGTATCCCATTGATCCTAATGATCCCAGACTGTCAAATCTTAGTTTGAATCGGAAGCGATATGAAAATGTTACTTACACTCATGTTGCAGATTCAAGCACAACATAAAAAAAGATCACTTTACTTGATGACGAGATTCCAGTGACATCTTTTATGGAGAAGTTCAGGGTACAAATATACAAATATATTAAGCATTGTCATATAGCACGATGGCAGGATTTACAGTTCCAACAATCATGTGATATGTTCCCAAAAGTAACAATATTATCAGTGGTTGATTTCGTTGAGAATTACACGTTTAGTCCACAAAAGAAGATACAAAGTGAGTATTATCATTTAGACCAAGTATCTATATTTGTGCATATTTTGTATAGACATGCAGAGCTTGCTATCGATGGTTTTGATAGCGATGAAAATAATCGTGAAGTGATTAAGGAGTACCATTTCTACATCAGTGATGATCGAACACATAATTCATGTTTTGTTCAACATGTTTTAATGCTATTTATAATGAATTGTTGAAACGAAGGGTCACTTTTAAAGATTGGGTATGGTCAGATGGTTATGCTGGTCAATTTAAATCAGCAAGATCGTTCTTTTTGTTGTCTCGTCTTCATAAGAGAACCAACATTCCACATACATGGAATTTATTTGAGACAGGGCATGGAAAAGGAGAGCACGTGTTAGGTCCTTATATTACTAGTATAGTCCCTTATTGTTGTTAGTGTAACCCCCTTATTGTTATTATTGTACCCTTGTAACCCACATATTGTTATTATTGTGCCCTTAAATTATTATTGTTAGGTCGGCTAGGATTACATTGTGGCCCCACTAGGATTACATTGTGGCCCCATGGACTCCTATATATAGAAATGAGGTTTTGTAATTTGAATCATCCAAGAATTGTTCATTCATGTAATGTATTGGAGGTTGCCCCCTCGAAGTGGCTTATTTCTAAGGCGTTGATATCTCTTTTCTTCTCTTTTTGGAGCTGGTTTCACAACATTTGTTATTAGAGCTTTGAGATTCTAGGGTTTCGCTGCTCCAAACAGGTCATCATGGAATTTTCGCTATAACTTTTTTTCTACGAATTTTTAGAATCTGAAATTTTTAGAGTGCAAAGCCAAAATCCTGCGGAACATCGTCGCAAAATTTTAGAGCTTAGTTCAAAATATTTTCGGAGATATGATCTATGCAAGTTAGGTCATTTTGCAGGCTCCTGAATTTAACCTAAACAGGTCATCGTGGTATTTTCGTAATAAATTTTTTTCTATGAAGGTTCAGAAGCTG
This sequence comes from Pinus albicaulis, assembly GCA_034641835.2. Taxonomy (NCBI): domain Eukaryota; kingdom Viridiplantae; phylum Streptophyta; class Pinopsida; order Pinales; family Pinaceae; genus Pinus; species Pinus albicaulis. The sequence continues at coordinate 189,991 of JAXQQM020067889.1, read as the reverse complement.
AAATTTTTAGAGTGCGAAGCCACAATCATAAGGAACATCGTGAAAAATTCAGATATTGGTTCGCAATATTTTCGTAGATATGATCCGTGGGTTAGGCTTTTGGAGGCTTCGAATTTCATCTCAAAGAGGTGATCATGGGAAAATATCTTAGCTCTTTCAAGCATCAGATTGGAATGTCAGAAAAGTGGCTGTAAGTGCGTTGACTATAGAGTTTTTCTTCTATCAATTTCAGAGCCAAAGGAGGAAACAGTGACACGTGGCAAGTCGCACAAGTTCACTCTACTGAACGAGTCAAAAATTGGGTCATTGCGGGAGTTTGGACATAACGTTTCCTTGAAGAATCCAAATGATATAAAACCTATGGAATTTGAAAGAAGCTTCAGAGGGCTACTACAGGGTTGAATTTCAGATATTGAGGATCTGCAATTATAGATATAATTCAATTTCAATATCGAGCTCCTCAAAAGAAAGTAAAAGGTGTGTGTTTTTTTTCCCCGAATTGCATAAGTCTTGTTTGAAGAATCAATTTGAATTGATTCCAAGGGCATATTGTATAATAGATATCAGTATTGGATTCTAAAATGGCCCCTAAAAATAATTCAACATCCATTAAGCCTTTATAAAGCTCTACTATGACTCACGAAGACGAAGAATGGTAACATGACATATAAAAATTACAAGAGTAAGTGCAACAAATTTCTCTCTCGCAAAGAGCAACAAAAAATGACATGGAAGTTTTGAAGAAAGGCATGGAAACTAAGATGGATGGTTTGAAGAAAAAGGCGTGGAATCTGATGGATGGTTTGAAGAATGGCAGAATCTAATGAAGATGGCATGAAGTCAAGTATGGAATCTAAAATGGAAAACATGAAGCACGATCTAAAAGAAGACATGGAAGGTTTGACAAAGCTTCGATACAATGTTTCCTAATGGTGAAAATATAGTAGAGGAAACTATCGATGAGAACAAAATAAATGTTAATCATGATTTCATAAAAAATCTAATGTTGGCTGAAGAAATTACCCATATTCCAAAAATGGATATGAGGAAGTTTGATGGAAAGGATCCCGTAACATGGATGGAGAAATATTTTGATCTCCATAATGTGAAAAACACACAAAAGGTACACATTGCAACTTTACATTTAGAACAAAATACATTTGTATGGTATCGATGGCTTTGCTCCCGTAAAAAAATTGTCACTTGGTAAATTTTTACAGAGGAAATGATAGCACATTATGAGGATACAAAGAGCAACACCTTCTTAAGCCAATTGATAAATCTCAAACAAAAGGGTTTAATGGGGGAGCACATTAAGGATTTCCAAAAATAAAATATAAGGGTAACTGATATTCCAAAGGAACACATGATTGATCTCTTCATAGGTACTTTAAAGGATAACCTCCAACATGAAGTTCGTGTTTTGGAACCTGATTCATTGGAGAAGACATTCAGGTTGGCAAGAAAAATTGAATGTAAAATTATGGCGACAAGGAAGCCTACTACTCACTTATATAAAGAGGGAAGTGTTGCTACTCCTAGATTTCCACAACCTACAAGGTTGACACCACAACAACTGGAAGAAAAAAGAGAAAAAGGGCTTTGCTACAGTTGTGATAGCAAATACACTAAAGGTCATAAGTGTGCTGAGAAGAAATTATTTTACATAGATTGTGAAGAGGAAGAAGAAAATGAACAAGAAGAGGATATACACTAGGAGCCAACCCAAGAAGAGGAAGAAATGAGTCCGACCATATCGTGTAATGCATTGGCAGGAATTACCACTCCTCAAACTCTCAAGATAGAAGGACATATCAAGAAGAAAAAGGTAATAGTGTTGATTGATTCATGTAGTACCCATAATTTTATTCATTGTAAGGTAGCCAAGGAATTAAATTGTTTCCTATACCCAACACCAGAATGTCAAGTGATGGTTGCAAATGGAGGAACTATAAATTGCTCTGGAAAAAGCCATAATATCAAGCTAACCATGGGGGAATATGTATTGACTAGTCCAATGCTTTCCATTCCTATGGGAGGTGCTGATGTTGTACTAGGAGTACAATGGTTACAATCTTTGGGGACGGTAGCTTTTAATTTCAAGAACTTTTCTTGAAATTTTTTTCAGAAGGAAAGGAAGTCGAATTACGGGGTATTGAAGGGAAGCCGGGAAGGATAATAAGCTCTAATGTCATGACAAAGCTTCTAAAGAAAGAACAACGAGACGTAATTGCACAATTATGCTCACTAGAAGTTCCGACATCAAAATCATCTATTTCTGCAGATCTCCAACAAGTCTTGGACAATCATTCCAAGGTGTTTGAAACTCCCAAGGGACTCCCACCTATTCGTGATCATGATCATGCTATTCATTTGATTCCAGGAAGTGTTCCTCCAAACATCAGGCCTTATAGATATCCTTACTTCCAAAAGAGCGAAATTGAACGTATGATTGCAGAAATGTTAGAGGCGGGTATAATTCAACCCAGTCAAAGTTCTTTCTCTGCTCCTGTATTGTTGGTACATAAGAAGGATGGATCATGGAGAATGTGTCCGGATTATAGAGAGCTCAATAAGCTCACCATTAAAGACAAATTTCCCATTCCTGTGATTGATGAATTATTGGATGAATTACATGGAGCAATTTATTTTACCAAGTTGGATCTTCATTCAGGATATCATCAAATTAGAATGAAGACTGAAGATATTCCAAAAACAGAATTTCGAACTCATGAGGGTCATTATGAATTTTTGGTCATGCCTTTTGGCCTTACCAATGCACCTTCTACATTTCAAGGGTTGATGAATTCCATTTTCAAACCCTTCCTTAGAAAATTTGTGCCAGTATTTTTTGATGATATAATAATCTACAGCAGGTCTTGGAAGGATCATGTTCAACATGTTCAACATGTTGGCAGGGTGCTCAAACTATTACAGGAGAAACAATTATATGCGAAAACATCCAAATGTTTCTTTGGAGTACAAGAGGTGGAATATCTAGGTCATATTGTATCTCACGAGGGTGTTAAGGTAGACCCTAACAAAATTAAAGCCATTAAGGTGTTAGGTTCCCGTGATTTGGCTGATTGGCAAGCCAAATGACAGTGTAACATCAAGCCAAGCTTTGGAGCCCAAGGACCTAGCCTTCCTGGACTCAGAGAGAGCTCTCTCTATATGTGTAAGAGATATCTGTGTGTTTGCTTATTTGTGTTCTGACTTTAGGCTAGTTATGAAGTAAGTTTTTGATTTTTTGTTTTTTAAGTTGTGAGGGATGAAACTGATCAAAGATATAAAATAGATAACAAGATGTTAGATTAACTGGGCTATGGGGTCAAAAGGTCAAGAAAGCTATTAGATGACGATACAAGGCTGTTTGAAGGGCCGATTTGATTCAAGGTAGAAAGGATCTTTGGGCAAAATGGAGTAAATGGACATCAAGTTTGTGAACAACAAAGAGTTTCAAGCATCACTAGTTCAATAGATAACATAAACATGGTAGGGAAAACCATTAATCATGCAAAATGTAACTATAAATTAATCAATACATAGAAACAAACATTCAAGCCATGCATAGAAGTATAAGGCCCTCTAACTTTGGGAAATGGCTATCAGACTTTGGGGAAAACACATAAGACGGACTAACAACTCAAAACACTATGCCAGAACGCCTAAACATAGTACTTCAAGTTATTGGGCACTTTGAATAACAAGATTCACATAGTTTTAGGCAAAGGGCTAGATCGGAACTAGGCCTCCTTGGTTCAACAAGATGATAATCTAATCAGTCAAAGAGATAATTTCATGGATGGGACTATGGACAGTCATAGGTAAGCAGGGCACACCATACATCCTACTTAACATGCATAGAACTATGAATGAAACTAGCAACAATATCCTCAAGTTGTTAAAGAGCAGTTAAGAATTCTTTAATGCAACTAAGGAAGAAGAAAACATAAAAGCTATGAAGATTCAGGAATTTTGAGGTGCCTCCATGGGAATATCTCAAATTTGTTCTCTACTGATCTATAGCAAGCAAGAAACATGTATCATGAATGAAAACTAGAAGACAACAACAAAGCAAGAGACACTATACCATTCTACCAAGTCATGGAATCCATCAACAATCCTTCATCATTCATCTAAGAACATCCAAGAGACAATCCAAAAGCATAACACAAGTATTTTCTTCCAAAGCTCATATGACCATATATTGCTTCTCTTCTCAAGTTCAACCTTCTATTACAATGAATCCTCTTGGAATATATAGGCTAAGAAGGAGGAAAACCAACCAAGGCAACTAGCTAGCCATTGGTTCAAAATAAATATCTAAACTTGTCCTTGAGGCTTTGCAAAGCCCAAGGCACAAAATATCCCATAAAATATCTAAAAAATGCTAAAAAAGGGAATTTAATTGACTTTGCATAATTTTTCATGTGTAAAAATAGCTAAACGCACAATTGGAAAAAGCAGATTTTAGAGGTTCAAAAATTACAAAAATATTTCAATTTTACATCAGAAAAATGTCCCCTGACTTTCCGGAAACATTTGGCAGCATTCCTGATGTCGAAACGAGGCTCATGATAGCTCGTTGGAAAGCTCTAAGTGTCTATTTTCTGGCACAACTGAAATTTCTTCAATCCGATGCCCAGAAGTCCTCCAAATCTGTACATGTGTGTAAAAATCCAGAAAATAACAGTTTGCTGATAGACCGGGCAGAGTGTGTAAAATGCGAGCCTTTTTCGCTGTTTTGAAGGGGAAAATGATCTCCAAATGCTCTGAAAATCGCTGAGGACATGCTCATGAAATTATGGCATCCGATGGTACCATTCTCCTCCCTTGACGAATCCTCAAAATGAAATGGCGAATTTATGAGTTTTTGACCAAAAACCCAAAAATGCCAAAAAACCAAAAGTTGTCAAAATGGGCCCAAAATTGATGTGCATGACCCTCAAGGGTCCTTAGCAACATGTTCCGAAGCTGAAGCCAAAATGTCGAGTGTTGATGTGCCTTTCTTCTCTTTCCGTGCCGGGCACTTCCCTTTTGCTTCCTTCAGTTTCTCTTGGGTGGCCTTTAGCTTGCGCCGGGCAAACTGATTTAGCTTTTGATAATGTCGTGTCATCTTCCTTTGCAGCTCTAGGTCTCTGTTTTCCTTCTCAAGCTTCATCTCCAAATTTTTATTGGCTCTTTCTAGCCATGCCTCCTTATTACTTTCAATTTCTTGCTCAAGTAGTGCAGTGAGGGGAAAGGATTGAAAATGGGCTTGTTCTTCTTCTTTTTGCTTTTCCAGGGCTCTTTTAAGCCCTATGGTTCTAGGCCTCTTCCGCCTAGGCTAGTTTTCTTCTTCATCTTCATCAAACTCACCAATGAGCTCCTCTATTTTTGCTTGTGCCTTGGCAGCCTCATTCTTGTATTTGATTGCTCGTGCCTCATGGACAGCCATATGAACACTCATCTGTCTATTTCGGATCTCCAAGAAATGATTGAAGTTCTTTGCCCGATGAAGGTCATTCTCCAATGCTTCAATTTTCCCTTCTCTATAGATTAGAAGATTCTCTAAAATGCGGGCTTCATTATCGCTGTCATCACTTTGGATTGGGATGATAGCCAATGCACCTCCATGTTCTTGAATTTCTCCAATCTTGCCTTTCCCTTTGCCCTTGAAGGCTAATCTTGCACTTTTCCTTCTTGGCATGCTAGTGGGAGACTTCTTTGGCGATTTTCTTTTGCTAGGGACAACTCTTGTCACTTTTGGAGTGGCAGCCTTAGGCCCTTTCTTTCTTGTTGTGCTGGGCTTTGTCTTTTTAGGGGAAGGAGGCACAATTGTTTTTCCCTTGTCATCTTGAAACTGCTGCTCTCCTTGAGGCTGCTGTGCTTGGATTTCTTGTTCATTTTGTGGCTCAAGTTGCTGCTCAAGTTTCTGCCCAAACTGCTGTTCATGACCTTCAATATCAAGCTGCTGCTCTTCCTCTTGTCCCTGCTGTTCATTTTCACTAAGATGCTGATGTTCAACACTCTTTTCTTCTTGCTCCTGCTGCTGACCTTCACCAATATCCTACTGCTGTTCTTCATCTTAAGTTTGCTGCTCTTCATCCCTTTCTTCTTGCTATTCAAACTGCTGCCCCTATTCACCAACATCAAGCTGCTGGTGTGTTTCAACTTCATGCTCACTTTGTGGCTTAAGCTGCTGCCCTTGACCATCAAAATCATGCTGCTGGTCTTCATCAGTTTCTTCATGTTTATCCTCTTCCTTTTCTACCTGTTCATGTCCTTCTTCTTCATGCTGTCCTGACTGTTCTATGGTAATCTTGAGCCTTCAAGGAGTAGGCCTGCTGGACAAAGGTACAGGGCGATGAATAGGCTGGGTGGGAGATATATGGACAGGAGGAACAGTGGAGAAATCCGAGTGACTAATAAAAACATCCAAATAAACCCCTTTCTTCTCCAACTGATGTAGAATGATAATTTTGATCAGAGAATGATGGAAAAGGGAAGCTATTTGCAGAGATGGAGTCTTCTTCTAGACTAAGGATGCCATCTTCTCGATGCTTTTGCATAAAAATTAAGGGAGATTGAGCTGCCTAGTTCTAGTGAAATGCATCAATAGTCGGACATGATATGCATAAACTCGAGTAAATCTCCCTTCACAAGTAAAATACTTCATTATGACCTTCATTAGAGGAGCATAGCTGGCGAGAAGATAAGAGAAAGGAAAAATAGCAGTGCAAGTATCTCTGTGCTCGGGCTTGATGAAAGGCTTGTAGTCATCCAAGTCTAGATGGGTCTGTTTGAACCATTTCTCGCCATGATATGGAATTTTGGTGGCTTTAGACACTGACCTTGGGGAAAACTTGAAATCAAGGTCTGCTACCTGGAAATGTTTGCTTTGGAACCTCAGGACGCATAGGTGTGTCAAAGGCAAGAAACTTTTGACCTCCTGTACCTTCTGGCAGAGCTCTAAACAACCTACCTCATGAAAATTGAAAAGGATGGATGGATGTGCATTGACCTCCTCTGTAGAGATTGGCTCATATATTTTATGTAAACCACTTCTGTTGTCTTGCCTGGGCGGCATTTTGGGCTAAATATGCTATTGAAGAACCAAAAAGCCTCGATGTCTTTAAACTGCCTTCTTTGAGCTAAACTCTGTCAATTTATTGTTTTGATAGAGAAACAATGTATTTGGATGATTGGCAAAATATTTCCTCACAATACAAAACCCTTGCTCCTTTAAAAAGTGGCCTTCCCACCTTTAATTTGTATCTCAGCCAGCAGACCCCCTAACAAGAGACAATACAGTGAAATGAAGATAGACTGTTAGGTGAAATTGATGTGTAAAGTGTCAAAATCGCCTTGCTCTGTGATGTTTGGAGCTCAACAACCTGTTTTGTACCTTTGACCAATGGTGAAATTTCCAATCTTCACAATCTTGCCCTTGCCTAGTATGCCAATCACTCAACAAACTCATATCTCATGCAATCAACCTTTAGTGTAAGAACACAGTCAATGCCACAGTTTATGTAACAAGGTGACAGAGTTTTTGAAAAATGCTTCAAAAAGTTCAACAAAGCCTGTAAGAGTTTTCTCTTTTCAAATAATCAAGGGTCCTTATCAATGTAACACCCTTGTCTTTGTAGAAAATTCCTTTGCTCCATATGAATATCAACTTATCAAATAAGCTCGAAGAACAAAAGACAGTCAAGTAGAATACACAGTGAAAAACTGTCTTTTTCTGTGGTTTATAGGGGTAACCTGCCCTTTGATGCCTTGAAGATATAAGATATCTTGTGCTTTGATTAGTAAAGGTGAAAATACACAGCTCTTATTTCAACACATCTCTTTTCGCTGTAAGCACATTTATTAGTATGCCCACCACTCCAGCACAGCTTTGAACAATGGATATTTTCACAGCAAAAAACACAGTTTACAGGTATGGTAATAAAGTTTCAAATAAGGCTGTAGGATTTTATCCTCTCACACAATCAAAACTCCTTTTTAGTATGGAAAACTTGTCTCTTTAGAAAATGTCTTTGTATCCTCTGAAATTAACTTGACAGTGAGCTTGAAGAACGAAAGGCATTTAAAAGTATACACAGGGCAACTGTCTTTCTCTGTGGGTAGTAGGAGTAACTTTGCCCTTTGGTGTTTTGAGGAATAAACACACCCTGTTTCTTGATTTATGAAAGGTGAACCCACAACGTTTTTAGCTTAACATAATCTCTTTTCCTGTAGGCACTTTTAATAGTACATCTACTGCTCCAGCACAGTTCTTTAAACAAGGATATTCACAGCAAAAACTGTTTGTTATATATGGTGATGTAGCAGTTTTTATGTGGAGCAGCTCCTTTTGATCGAAACTTCAAACCTTCACAAGTATCTCACCAACATTCTTAACAACTATTTCAAAACTGATCTCTTTGGCCTCCAAACATTATCCAAAAAACGTGAAATCGAGGGTAAGTTGTGCAAAATACCTCAAAATGCGATGCAAAACCCTTTTCGTGAGTTGAAAACGCCTTGGAGGAAATTTGAAAACGTTTTGGAGGCTGGAGGCATGCGCGACACCTTTATGGAGAAGAACGCCGCGCAAGGTTTGGCTGTCGGGTCGGTGTCGGGCGCCCGTGACCCGCCGCTACAGGGGCGCCGCACGCGGGTACAGGAGTGCCGCGTGCGAGTGTTGTGTAGTTTAAAAAACCTTCCCAGGAGTGCCGCGCAGTGCTTAAAATGGTTCAAAACTTGTTCGAACTTCTGCAGACTGATCCGAAAATTTATTTCAATGCTTGGAAATTGAGGAGAGGCTTGATTCTACTTGGAGAACTCGAAAACGAGTTTACACTTTGATTCATTCCTTTGAAAAGGTCGAAAACCTAACGGTCACTTTGTGAATTGAAAAGGAGAGGATGTTTTTGAAAGTTTTGGGAGATGTATTTTTTTTCAAATCAAAACTTTAAACATTGCCTTTCGGACTTCTCTATTTCCTTTATACCTTTTACCTGTTGTAACAATGTGTGAAAAGCCTTTTTTTTTACAGTGGCATGTTTTCATTACCCTTACCTAGTCCTAAAACACATAGTGATGATTTGCGCACTTTTATAATTCTCTGTGTTTACCCAGGATGCCTTTATGCTAAAAAAAAGGAGCCTGACTGCTACTTTGGAATGATTTCATACCTCTGGCCTTTGAAAAACATACCTGTCTGTGTTATTTTGCAAGGGTATAGACTATCCCTTTAATTGGTTGACAGCTTCTGCCTCCATGTGTCTCTTCAACCTTTTCTTCTGCTCAAAACATACCACTGTGGTGTATCTTGACTTTTAACTAATGAAAACTTGTATTTGTCTTAAGCTTCCAACAAGAAAACTAACAGTATGGTACAACATCTCTTTTGCCTATTGTGAAAAATAGTTTTAATTGCAATGCCTCTTGAGGAGATAAGCCAGATTGTCTGTGTCAGCTGTTATAGCATATTTGAAAAGGCTCCTGTTTATGAATGGAGTTTCTTTTAAGAAAGACATGCCTGATTAGCTTGGCATGCTGTCCCAGGGTTTTTAAAACTCAAATCATAACCTCTTTATGTCTTTGTGTTGAGGAAGCAAGTATATGAGATGTGGAATGACTGCTGGAATATTTCATAGATACCAAGGCTTTTATTAGTCATCTTCTTCCTAATGAAACTCTGAAAACACCAACCCTACTGCATCTGAAGGATACATTTGTCTTTATGGTGGAGTGTAGATCGCAACACATGAATTTGCACTGGCGATTTGAATGACATCAAGATGTCTCATGTCTGGGACTGTGTACTACTTGGCTGCCTTTTTTCTATGTTTATCTGGAAACCATAGACTTTATCCCACAGCCCAACAGAAACATAAAAGCACATAGAGGTCCTTTTTACTGAAGTGTCCTTTTGCTCAACATTGATTTGAGCCATTCATATTAACACCCCTGCAGAGATATTTTGTTATGATAGCTTTGATCAATGGAGTCTCTTTTTGTTGCGCCATGATGATGATGCTGGCAATTTCAATTTATCTTCTTTCTTCGGGCACAAGAGCAAAAAACTCTGCTTTCTCTTGATTTGAACATTTCAGAACTTAGCCCTGTTTTGATCATCATTTTCCCTCAGCAACCTTGAGTCACTGTTTCACTGTCTAGTAAAAAACAAACCTGTGCTTATAGTAAGTTTTGCAATTCTTCAAGTCAATATTGGCCATCGGCCTCTGCTTGTAGATGAAGGAGGCGCCTTAACCCTCTGCTTATAGATGAAGGAGGTTTTTGGCCATGACAAATAACAAGTTTGTTTGACAGTGGTGTCTTTATTTTACTGTGCTATCAGGCCGAATGAAGCTGCAAGGTCTTGATGAGTAACTCCTTACCTTGCAGATGTATCTCAGGCTCATGTTGACATTGAGAAGCAGTTGTTCTTCTAAATGCGGATTCAATAATTTTCTCCTGAGATGATGACATGTTTCCTATCTTTGTAAAATCCATAAAACACTGTAAAACACCTAAAATCAGCTTGAGACTGTGGTCTATGCATTGCTGAGACTTAGGGGTGTGTAAGTGGCGTGACTTAGGGCTATGATAAATTTCATTAGCAGAGTGGGAGGTCTGTCATGATTGGTCTGTAGCATATGGAGGTTTTTGGCCTTTTGATGGTTGCCAAGGGTAAAATGCCTTAAAGCACCACTTCCTAACTTAAGGGAGGCTTTTGAAATAGACTTGGATTGTCCTTTTAGAGCTGATGGGCAGACTAGTAGGGCTAAAGCTAGATAGGATAGTGATAATGAGGTTTAACCTTGACATGGGCGGACTGAAAAGTAGGAGGGCGAAAAAAAAGTTTTATGAGGGTTTTCTAGATGACAAATTGACATATGGAGATCAGCTTCTAGAAAACTCGGCTATGGATCTAGTCATCACTAACAAGTGAAAAATACTGATGACTAACAGTGGCTCCATTTGGGGAGGGCAGCTCCTCGTCAGGAGGTGTCCAGAATTCAGATCTTTAGCTTATGAAGACCAGTGCTTTACCCATTGGCGCAAAATTTCACCCTTCTTTGATGCTATTTCTGAAAAGTGACAACATGGTTAACAGCAATGATATTTCTACCTACCCACTATCTTTCATAACATTTTTTTCTTCTCTTTGGCGCATTTGAACTAGCAGCTTTTTGACAATGTATATTTTTCTTTTTGCAAAATGAACCTATCTATTTCTACCCTTATATCTGCCGGGAGTTCAGACTAAACTGATGAACTCCTTCATTACTCTACCTATGCTAGATCAACTGTCAAGATTAAGTAGTTTGACAGGATTTTGTTCTCTAATCTAAAACACGAAATTTAAAAGATGATCAAATGAGGATTAGACAATCTGATTTGTCATGTATTTGCGGCATAAAAGACAAGCTGCACACAAATATTATTTTGCAAAAATGAAATTTAGAAAAGCGGGGCTAAGATGTACAATGTGTTTTTCATCCCTCGCTTCTCTCTTTGGTTCTGTTTTAGGCATGTGGAACCAAAATCTCTCCCTAATCTATACTCTGTGATAAGTCAATCTTACACAATGTTGACTATCTTTTGCACTCACTAACTTATCAGCAAATAAATTTAAACATGCTCAGCTATGATTAGGCTAGATAGCTGAACAAGACATTGAAGTACTAGTAGCGGCATTTAGACTTGCTCGCTTTCCGAAAGACTATTTTTTGGAACATGGGGCTTTGTTCTATCTTCACTCGCCCTCTTTTCTATCTTTTACTATTTTTTACTTTTCTAGTTTTCTATATTTCAAAAAGTGGTATGTACAATGAATGAAAGTGTTTCAAACTCAGAAATCTTGAAAATGATGAAATTTGAGCATCTTATCCTTGTAAGGATCTCCTCTCACCCTTGGCCCACTCAACTCCTGAAAAGAGAAATTTGGAAAGTTTTCTCTCTCTAACATGACATAGGGATTCATGCAAGAATCTCTGAACATACCGGTATCTTCCCACTGTACTTATTTGTATATCTGACTCCCACTCCTTTCCTTACTGTACATTTTCCGTAAGTGATGCATGTACTCTTGGTCATTCTTGAAATAGATAATGACATCATCAAGGTATGCAAAAATGCAGAAATTTAAAACTGGGAACATGGCTTTCATGAACAGATTTCTGATATTGGGTGGTTTTGCAATTTTGATTCTGAAATTAGATCTACCTCCCGCAAACTGGAAAAAATATTTAAGCTGTCTACTTTGCAAGGGAATCTTTTGAACATAACCTAAAACATCTTGCGAAAACACATGATTAAAAGCACTTTTAATTGGTATATCATGGTCTTGGGTGGAAAAAACATAATTTCTGTTATAGGGATTTGCAGTAGTATTTCTAAAATCGAAACAGACTCTATGACCAGCTGTTTTATCCCTGATTATTACAGTTTGGTTCAGATTGTTATGTTTTCTCTTGTCAGAGTTATTTTTTGAGGGGGAAAAAGTATTACAGCATTTTCCCTTGTTTTTCCTGTAGAAATTGGTATTCTGCATGAGATTTCTGATTTTAGCATTTCTGAGTTCTTCATGAAAAGACAGAATATGAGCCAATTTCAGTAGCTCAGGTATGCTGGGACTGCAGCTATCATTCTTGCTCATAAGAAGTTTATTAGGCATTTTTTCTAGATTTTGAGCTGTTGGGGCTATAGTCAAAGTTTCATTTGCAGTGGATGATCCACATGATGGTAAATCTTTGAGGTATGGTAGAAACATTAAACTCCCTTGCTCTCGGGTTCCGAACAGGTTTATGATGTGTAAGTCTTCTAAAGCTTTTACCCGGAAAAAATTTCCGCAGGTTACTGCTGGTGTTTGACTAGGGTTAGAGTAATTCGCTTGATAGTACATAAGGATTTGCGCTTCTTGCTCTAATCCCACCTTAGAAGTGACATACTTACTTTCTTCAAGACACAGTTGTTCATGATCATGGTAGTTTTGAGTGTCTAGTTCATCATAGAGCACCAGGGGCAGCTGTTGTGGTGGATCTAAGTTTATTTCAGTCTCTTATGACTCTTCCTCCATGTTTTCATCAATATGCATAATGAAAGAGTTCAGGTCAGAATGTAAGGAATACATTGGAATGTTGTCTGGCCTCTCTTGACTACTAATCATGTATTTCATGTGTGATTCTCGGTAGAGTATTCTTGTCTGGTCGAACACAGGAATGGTGGCGTATGACATGTCCAGTTGAATATTCCCTTGGAGTTTGGCTCCCCAAGATCTGGATAGAAGCATTCCGTACTTGGGAGGGATGTCTGCCACTACTATATCCATGATTAGATGTTTCGCAGGTATTTGGGCCAGACTAAAACAAAGGTCTTTGATCAAACCCAGGCATTTGACTCTACTCGAATCAAACAAATACAAGTCTTTGTATGGTCTTGTGATTTCCAGGCCTAGTATTTCCATTACTACCTTCGGCATAAGATTATGTGAGGCGCCGGAGTCTAGCATGGCATTTTGGAGGATTTGGTCGTGGATGTTTAGGCTAATGTAAAATGGAAGAGTAGTTCCTTATTGGAATTTTCCCTCTATCTTCGGACCAAACAACACTTCAGGAGTGTCATCAGCCAGATTAACAGTGTTCGCATCATTCCCTAGATTTAGGACCTTTAACACTTGGGATTTATAAGAGTTTGGGCGATGAGTTCGGTAAGAGGCATGGTGATCTTGATCTTGGCGATTTCGCCTTCAAAACTAAAAGGTAGCTGAAGTTTGGATATGTTTGTTTCATCTTTTTCAGCCATGACCTTCTCTAGGTTCTGAGTTTGTTGGCCCTGTTTTGGGATTTTGTTTGCCATAGTTGCTTCGGTAACTTTTGTGGAAGTACTAGGAGCACCTGAGTCAGGACTAGTTTGGGTAACTTTAGCTTTGTTTTGGTCACTCTTCTCGACCATGATTTTGTTACTGTTTACTGCTTTCCTAAGGATGGTATCAGGGGTTCTAGCAGTATCTGAGTTACCTTTCTTGGAATTATTTGGTTTCTTTTGCTTCTAAGGTCATATTGTCGGTGAGCTTATATTATGGCATTTTGAAAATCTATGGCAGGGTCGTCGAGATCTTCATAGTTGGCCTCATCCTGATTAGGAGAAAAGAACGCTTGTTCTTCTTCTGTGAGGTATACCTCACTCTCATTATCATACCCTATAAGGTTCAAATGACTTTCACCAATGGGCTTTGTATCCCTATCATCTTATTCCACGTAATTTTCATTGAATGGTGGCCTAATTTGTTGGTCATTTTCCCTTGGTCTGTTTTGGGGCTGCTCCCCCCTAAAGTTTTGGTTCCGGTTTCTGTTTGGAGGGTTTGGTTGGTTGTCCCTAACAGGAGCTTTTTCATTTATCCTTTCCCACATTTTGGCCATGGTTTTGACTAAATCATCTATTCTAGTATCTAGGGAAGGTGATGAAGTGGAGACCTCATCTTTATATGTGACCTTTCTTTCTGATCTAGTCCTAGCCCTTTTTTCTGCTAAGTTGGCATCTGCTTTTATTGCTATTTGTTGCATTTCTTCTAAGGTAGGGGGATCTTTGTCTCTCAGATGATATGTCATGTCTGGATCAAAACCCTCGGGAAATTTTGCCAAGGCTAAACCAAGTGGGGGTTTGAAATGAGGTGGGAGGGAGTTATACACACTGTTGAACCTAGTGTAGTAAGCCTGGACACTTTCCCCATTTTCCCGTTTTAGGTTGTTATATTCTGATAGGATTTGAATTGGGTTCCTTCGGACTTCCCACCTATTTCTGAAGACTTGATGTAGTTTTGGGATATTGTGGATGCTGTTTGGAGTCAAGCTTTTGAACCATGTTTTGGGTTCACCACCCAGGCTTTGGGCGAATATTCTCATTCTGACAGTCTCGTCTTGTACCTCCAGGTATTCATAAGCATCACTAATCCTACTTATATGTTGTTGAAGTGTGGTGGTGTCTTCTCCGGTAAAGGGTGGGATTTTGTCTTGATATTTATTTGGGAGAGGAGCCAAAGGTAGTGGCAACACAAAATGTGCGTACCAGGCTGCCATGACGGGAGCTAATGGATGATGTACAAGATGAGGACTAGTGGGATGAGATGAGGTGGTTTGAACAGTGGTGGTTTGGACAGGTGTGGCAGATGAACTTGGACTAGTGATCTGGTTTTGAGCAGATCTGGGATGGTAGGAGCCAAAGTGATGGAGAAGCTGAAAGTCAGGGGGGGGGGTGGAAAGTGAGGCTTCTCTACTATGACTGTGTGATTGGTCTAGGGTTTCAAGATCATCAAAGTTTATCTTACTATGAGACCTGCTTCTGAAAAGAGTTTTTTATGACTCTAATTCAAAAGGTGAATCTGGTAGGATAGTGAGATGTTCAGGTACTGATCTTGTTTTACGGATGGATCTACCAGTAGCTAGATGGTCAGTTTCGGAAGCTTGCCATAGAATCTTATCTGGGTCATCTACTATGATAGGGGGATTTGGGTCTGGATGGGATCTGGTGTTGATTCTTCGTGAAGCCAGATTTTGAATCTAGAGTTTAGAGAGGATGGTATTGACGAATGTTTTGGATGAGTGGTCTCTCTAAAGTTCTACTACGGTGAAGGATGGTCAAAATAAAAAGGATGGATTAGTGGAGTCGCCAGGTGGAACTTGGTTGTTTTTGTGGAGATAGCTATGGTCCACCACCAATAACTAATCTGGAAATATTTTTTAAGGTTTTCTGAATTTATGTGCAGCCGATGGTTTATCAAAGTATTCTAAACTTGTTTCAACACTTTGCTAGGGTGGTGATAACAAAAAGAGTTTACTCTAAATGAGTCTATGGACTGCTTGCTTGTTTAAGTATCTAAAGGACCAAAGAGTCTATAAGAGTTTGCTAGACTGTCATGTACTCAGCGTCCCACCATCTCCCGCTATGTCAGTGAGTGATGGGATAGGTCTATCGGATAGTAACCTAGAGTTCGGTAAAATAGTAAGGCCTACTGGAGGCTAGTGGAGTCGCCAGGTGGATCTTTTAGTTGTTTTGAGGTATATGTGTATGGTCCACCACCAATACTGACAAAAACCAATCTAAGGGAGTTTTTTGGGGTTTTTCTGAGTTCTTATATGCAGCCTAGTTTGTAAGAGTGTTATAAACCTGATTCATCACTTTGCTAAGATGGTGAAACAGAGAGTTGACTCTAGATGATTCTAAAGGCTGATGGTCTGAGTGCAGTTTTGAAGGACTAAAGAGTCTATAAGAGTTTGCTAGACTGTCATGTACTCAATGTGTCCCACCGTGATCGCCATTATGTTAGGGTGGCGATGAGGTGGCTCACTGGTAGGTATTCTTGAAAATAAGGGACTTCTAGAGTTCTAAGGTGTCCTTAGATTGTCACTAACTCAAAGTCCCACCGTGATCGCCATTATGTTAGGGAGTGGTGGGATAAGTCAGCCAACTAATATTCTCAAAAGTCTCTAAAGATTAGGGAAACTAACTTTGTTTAATACTCAGAGTTCCACGGTGATCGCCATTATGTTAGGTTCCCGTGATTTGGCTGATTGGCAACCCAAATGACAGTGTAACATCAAACCAAGCTTTGGAGCCCAAGGACCTAGCCTTCCTGGACTCAGAGAGGGCTCTCTCTATATGTGTAAGGGATATCTGTGTGTTTGCTTATTTGTGTTCTGATTTTAGGCTAGTTATGAAGTAATTTTTTGATTTTTTGCTTTTTAAGTTGTGAGGGATGAAACTGATCAAAGATATAAAATAGATAACAAGATGTTAGATTAACTGGGCTATGGGGTCAAAAAGGTCAAGAAAGCTATTAGATGACGATACAAGGCTGTTGAAGGGCCGATTTGATTTGAGGTAGAAAGGATCTTTGGGAAAAATGGAGTAAATGGACATCAAGTTTGTGAACAACAAAGAGTTTCAAGCATCACTGGTTCAATAGATAACATAAACATGGTAGGGCAAACCATTAATCATGCAAAATGTAACTATAAACTAATCAATACATAGAAACAAACATTCAAGCCATGCATAGAAGTATAAGACCCTCTAACTTTGGGAAATGGCTATCAGACTTTGGGGAAAACACAAAAGACGGACTAACAACTCAAAACACTATGCCAGAACGCCTAAACACAATACTTCAAGTTATTGGGCACTTTGAACAACAAGATTTGCATAGTTTTAGGCAAAGGGCTAGATCGGGACTAGGCCTCCTTGGTTCAAACAAAATGATAATCTTAATCAGTCAAAGAGATAGTTTCATGGATGGGACTATGGACAGTCATAGGTAAGCAGGGCACACCATACATCCTACTTAACATGCATATAACTATGAATGAAACTAGCAACAATATCCTCAAGTTGTTAAAGAGCAGTTAAGAATTCTTTAATGCAACTAAGGAAGAAGAAAACATGAAGGCTATGAAGATTCAGGAAATTTGAGGTGCCTCCATGGGCATATCTCAAATTTTTTCTCTACTGATCTATAGCAAGCAAGAAACATGTATCATGAATGAAAAATAGAAGACAACAACAAAGCAAGAGACACTATACCATTCTACCAAGTCATGGAATCCATCAACAATCCTTCATCATTCATCCAAGAACATCCAAGAGGCAATCCAAAAGCATAACACAAGTATTTTCTTCCAAAGCTCATATGACCATATATTTCTTCTCTTCTCAAGTTTAGCCTTCTATTACAATGAATCCTCTTGGAATATATAAGCCAAGAAGGAGGAAAACCAACCAAGGCAACTAGCTAGCCATTGGTTCAAAATAAATATCTAAACTTGTCCTTGAGGCTTTGCAAAGCCCAAGGCACAAAATATCCCATAAAATATCTAAAAAATGCTAAAAAAGGGAATTAAATTGACTTTGCATCATTTTCCAAGTGCAAAAATAGCTAAACACACATTTGGAAAAAACAGATTTTAGAGGTTCAAAAATTACAAAAATATTTCAAATTTACATCAGAAAAAGGTCCCCTGACTTGCTGGAAACATTTGGCAGCCTTCCTGATGTCGAAACGAGGCTCATGATAGCTCGTTGGAAAGCTCTAAGTGTCTTATTTCCGGCGCAACTAAAATTTCCCCAATATGATGCCAAGAAGTCCTCCAAATCTGCACCTGTGTGTAAAAAGCCAGAAAATAACAGTTTGCTGATAGACCAGGCAGAGTGTGCAAAATGCGAGCCTTTTTCGCTGTTTTGAAGGGGAAAATGATCTCCAAATGCTCTGAAAATCGCTGAGGACATGCTCATGAAATTATGGCATCTGATGGTACCATTCTCCTCCCTTGATGAATCCTCAAAATGAAATGGCGAATTTATGAGTTTTTGATCAAAAACTTAAAAATGCCAAAAAACCAAAAGTTGTCAAAATGGGCCCACAATTGGTATGCATGGCCCTCAAGGGTCCTGGGCAACATGCTCCGAAGCTGAAGCCAAAATGTCAAGCACTGATATGCCTTTCTTCTATTTCTGTGCCGGGCGCTTCCTCTTTTCTTCCTTCAGTTTTTCTTGGGTGGCCTTTAGCTTGCACCGGGCAAACTGATTCAACTTTTGATAGTGCTGTGTCATCTTCCTTTGCAGCTCCAGGTCTCTATTTTCCTTTTCAAGCTTCATCTCCAAGTGTTTATTAGCTCTTTCTAGCCATGCCTCCTTATTCTCTTCAATTTCTTGCTCAAGTAGTGCAGTGAGGGGAAAAGATTGAAGATGGGCTTGTTCTTCTTCCTTTTGCTTTTCCAGGGCTCTTTTAAGCCCTATGGTTCTAGGCCTCTTGTGCCTAGGCTGGTCTTCTTCTTCATCTTCATCAAACTCACCGATGAGCTCCTCTATCCTTACTTGTGCTTTAGCAGCCTCATTCTTGTATTTGATTGCTCGTGCCTCATGGACAGCCATATGGACACTCATTTGTTTATTCTGGATCTCCAAGAAATGATTGAAGTTCTTTTCCCGATGAAGGTCATTCTCTAATGCTTCAATTTGACCCTCTCGATGGATTAGAAGGTTTTCAAGGATGTGGGCTTCATTATCGCTGTCATCACTTTGGATTGGAATGACAACCAATGCACCTCCATGTTCTTGACTTTCTCCTATCTTGCCTTTCCCTTTGCCCTTGAAAGCTAACCTTGCACTCTTCCTTCTTGGCATGCTAGTGGGAGACCTCTTTGGCGTTTTTCTTTTGCTAGGGACAACTCTTGTCACTTTTGGAGTGGCAGCCTTAGGCCCTTTCTTTCTTGCTGTGTTGGTCTTTGTCTTTTTAGGAGAAGGAGGCACAATTGCTTTGCCCTTGTCATCTTCTTGAAACTGCTGCTCTCCTTGAGGTTGCTGTCTGTCTTCTTTAGGTTGCTTCTGCTCTTCAATGTCATGATGCTAATCTGTCTCAAATTCTTGTTGCCCTTGATCATCAACATCGTGCTGCTGCTGTGCTTGGATTTCTTGTTCATTTTGTGGCTGTAGCTACTGTTCAAATTTCTGCCCAAACTGCTGCTCATGACCTTCAATATCAAGTTGCTACTCTTCCTCTTGTCCCTGCTGTTCATTTTCACTGAGATGATGCTGTTCAGCACTCTTTTCTTCTTGCTCCTGCTGCTGACCTTTACCACTGTCCTTCTGCTGTTCTTCATCTTCAGTTTGCTCCTCTTCGTCCCTTTCTTCTTGCTCATGCCCTTTCTCTTCTTGCTGTCCTGACTGTCCTGTGGTAATCTCGAGCCTTCTAGGAGTAGGCCTACTAGACAAAGGTACAGGGCGATGAATAGGCTGGGTGGGAGATATATGGACAGGAGGAACAATGGAGAAATATGGGTGACTGATAAAAACATCCCAAGAAACCCCTTTCTTCTCCAAATGATGTAGAATGATAATTTTGATCAGAGAATGATGGAAAAGGGAAGCTATTTGCAGAGATGGAGTCTTCTTCTGGACTAAGGATGCCATCTTCTCGATGCTTTTGCATAAAAAGTAAGGGAGATTGAGATGCCTAGTTCTAGTGAAATGCATCAATAGTCGAACATGATAGGCATAAACTCGAGTAAATCTCCCTTCACAAGTAAAATACTTCATTATGACCTTCATTAGGGGAGCGTAACTGGCAAGAAGATAAGAGAAAGGAAAAATAGCAGTGCAAGTATCTTTGTGCTCGGGCTTGATGAAAGGCTTGTAGTCATCCAAGTCTAGATGGGTCTGTTTGAACTATTTCTCGCCATGATATGGAATTTTGGTGGCTTTAGACACTGACCTCGGGTAAAACTTGAAATCAAGGTATGCTACCTGGAAATGTTTGCTTTGGAACCTCAGGGCGCATAGGTGTGTCAAGGGCGAGAAAATTTTGACCTCCTGTACCTTCTGGCAGAACTCTAAACAACCTACCTCATGAAAATTGAAAAGGATGTATGGATGTGCATTGACCTCCTTTGCAGAGATTGGCTCATATCTTTTATGTAAACCACTTCTGCTGTTTTGCCTGGGCGGCATTTTGGGCTAAATATGCTATTGAAGAACCAAAAAGCCTCACTGTCTTTAAACTGCCTTCTTTGAGCTAAACTCTGTCAATTTACTATTTTGATAGAGAAACAATGTATTTGGATGATTGGAAAAATATTTCCTCACAATACAAAACCCTTGCTCCTTTAAAAAGTGGCCTTCCCACCTTTAATGTGTATCTCAGCTAGCAGACCCCTTAACAAGAGACAATACAGTGAAATGAAGATAGACTGTTAGGTGAAATTGCTGTGTAAAGTGTCAAAATCGCCTTGCTCTGTGATGTTTGGAGCTCAACAACCTGTTTTGTACCTTTGACCAATGGTGAACTTTCCAATCTTCACAATCTTGCCCTTGCCTAGTATGCCAATCACTCAACAAACTCATATCTCATGCAATCAACCTTTAGTGTAAGCATACAGTCAATGCCACAGTTTATGTAACAAGGTGACAAAGTTTTTGAAAAATGCTTCAAAAAGTTCAACAAAGCCTGTAAGAGTTTTCTCTTTTCAAATAATCAAGGGTCCTTATCAATGTAACACCCTTGTCTTTGTAGAAAATTCCTTTTCTCCATATGAATATCAACTTATCAAATAAGCTCGAAGAACAAAAGACAGTCAAGTAGAATACACAGTGAAAAACTGTCTTTTTCTGTGGTTTATAGGGGTAACCTGCCCTTTGATGCCTTGAAGATATAATGTTGGGAAAAATACTGAGAGGGGGGGTTAATCAGTATTTACTGCATATTCAAAACTTTTACTTTTTCTTGCTTCTAAAACCCTTACGCGACTTTCCTGATATAGACTCACGTATATACACGGATACTCTTTAGGAAACTAGCGTATACACAGAGATCTAATTATGTCATTAATTCTTCACTTATATCATTCCATCATTCATTCATCAGATGTTTAATAAACAGTAAACATGTGCAGTAAGAACATAATAGACCATCACACAAAGCATCACACATGAACACCAGGATTTTTTAGGTGGAAACCCAAGTCAGGAGAAAACCACCGCTGCCGTTGCTCAGCCTTCAATAATTTATTATAGAGAAAACATCTTACAACATATGTGCTGGTGCAGACTCCTACCAGCACGCAGGCACCCACCTGCGCTTGTTTACCAGCCTCTCCTGGAAGGGAGCTCCAACCCCCTGACTCGTTTACCAGCCTCTCCTGGAAGGGAGCTACGACCCCCCGATCTCGTTTACCAACCTCACCTGGAAGGGAGCTACAACCCCCTGACTGAAGGCTACAACCCTCAGCACCTCTATGGACCACGTTTCATCAATTTTCACACTGGATCCAAAGCTTCCTTTAGGACACCACTAGCAGGCCACATTTCATCATATTTTCAAACTGGACCCTTTCCATACTTTTAAGCACAGTCAACCATGAAACAGATACATATAACTCACTGACAGATATCAGTAAACCAGCAGAACAGATCAGACATTTCTTACCACAGATTTCAGCAAACCCTAGTTTGCATACGCGCTTTCCTTTCACTGATGTTGCGTATATACGCGCTTTCGTTTACGTAAACCAGCACTACAAGAAAAAAGCACATTGGTGAGGGGCGAAAATGGTCACCATAAGCTCATTGGTGAGGGTCAAAAGAGCCTTCGTCACCAAAAACTGAACGTCACCAAAGGTGGCGTCGCCAAAAGTATAGGTGTTGTGGTGACATTCAAGGTTCGTCACCAATAATGATTTATAGTGACGAATAGTGACCATCACCATTTCATATGAGCAATGGTGACGGACAATAGAAAACTGAACGTCACCAAAGGTGGTGTCACCGAAATTATAGGTGTTGTGGTGACATTCAAAGTCCGTCACCAATAATGATTTATAGTGACGGATAATGACCGTCACCATTTCATATGAGCAATGGTGACGGACAATAGCCTCCGTTACCAAAAAATTGAACGTCACCAAAGGTGGCGTCGCCGAAAGTATGTGTTGTGGTGACATTCAAGGTCCGTCACGAATATTGATTATAATGACGGATAGTGACCGTCACCATTTCATATGAATAGCAACGAATTTTTGTGATGGACCTTTCATGGCCGTCACTATTGGTGCATATATATGGTGACGTTCATTGACCGTCACCATAAACTCATTGGTGACATCAAGGTCCGTCACGAATAATGACTATAATGACAAACATTGACCGTCACCATTTCATATCAACAACAACGATTTATGGTGACGGACCTTTAATGGTCGTCACTATTGATGCGTATATATGGTGGCGTTTGTTGACCGTCACTATTTCATATTTTGGTGAGGGTCGAAAAATGTCACCATAAGCTCATTGGTGATGGTAAAAAGAGCATCCGTCACCAAAAACTAATCTTCGTCATTCCCTATATATGAATATCAGGGCACGATGGAATCGAACCACCAACCTCCTGCTTGTAAAGCATGTGCTCTTCCATTGAGCTAGCACCCTTTAAAGAATTAGACTTTAAACTAGCAATTGCCCCTAAAGGTGCAAAGATACACCAAAGGAATAAGAACCAGGAAGATTGAAAGAATTCAGTGTCCCTGCTCCTATTTTTATTCTACGAAACTCTATAAAATATGATCTTGATCTATGACGTATTTGTGCCGAGTGGTTCTAATTTAATAGTAAATGTTATATTCAAATAAAATAAATGAATAACTGAGAGGCCTTACGGGCTAATTTTTAATCCTTACACCAAAATATCTTAATATTCAAGTCTATGGAACAGCTCGTTCAAAGTTAAAACTGAAGTAGATTTTAAATGGAAAGCCTAAAACCAGCTAAGTAGTTTACAAGTTAACATTTTGGATATAACTTCTGTTCAATTTATATGACAAGTTATGCCATAACCTTGAAACTAGTTTCTTAGCTAAAAGACTTTCTTAAGTCAACAATGACAAAGAAAGATAGTCATGGTAAGCAAAATTCTCTTGTTTTTTCTAATGAGGGTGCATGTAACTTGATAAAGGTTGTATGAGAGTATCAAACCATAAACAATTTCACTAAAACATGGAAATGACAAAGTCTTGTTAAGCAACAAAAATTTAGTTGAATGTATGAAAAGCATCGAGCTAAATGATATAATTAAACTGAAAGTAACTGTAAAAAAATGAAATTGCCATCATATACCATCTGGTTTGGTTAATTCTTCAGAAAGAGAAAGTGAAATTGCATGATCCAGCTCCTCATCTTGATTATGTAATGGACCATCCTGAACAAAAATGTCCACATACAACAATCAATGTTATTGTATTGGTAAGACTTTTGTTATAATCTATCAAAGCATGTACTATGTAGGAGAATAACTGATGGTTGAATTACTTATCTACTCGCATGTACTACCTTTGGTAGTTGAATTACTTGGAAATAAAAATCCTTATTAGAAGATAACGCAAAGAAAAGCAGAAGCCTTTGAATATGGATGGCCATCTTGATTTTATAGAGTTATAATTGAATACTAAAGGACTAGGAATGTTGCAATGAAATAGATGGATGGAGTGTAATAAAAAGAATTTGGATAATTTAGGTTGCCATATCTTTAAATGGAACCACTTTTTCCTTTTGGATTCCCAGTCTTTCATATGCAAATAAAATTTTCGATTCAACCAAAGAGCACAATATTTTGAAGTCTTAGTTGCCTGAAACAGGGTAAGGACAACATTTGGAAACAGGGATGACTTTTGAAATGACCACTTTCAAAACCTTTGGAAACAGAGCAACGAGCACTTCCACACACGGGTCCAAAAGTCATGACTTAGGAGCATGAGCACACCTAATTCAGAGATGATTAAATATGAAACGAATTGGGTTGAAATTATACTCAATTAAACATAAAGCAATGATTAAAATCTATATAAATTACTTAGAAGTCAAACATGACAACTTTGGAATATGGTAGAATGTTGGCATAAAAACTTTGTTCATTATACATTCTCTTTCGTTCAGTTTTGATGCTTTACTTCCAAATTAGGTGTTTTCTTTGTTGGAGATAGCAATCTGTACGTCTAGGTCGAACCATTAATGATGCCCACAATGAAGGGGCATGTAGCTCAGTAGTACAGCAGCACACTGGCCAAGGGAAAATCTGGGGTAAATCTTAGTATGTATAATTTTCAAAACGAGGATAGAGCTAGTTTTGCTTGAGGTTAGCCAGGGGACCTTAGCCAAAGTGTGGCCTGACGAGGGTGTTGGAAATAGGAATACACACATCTATGTTGAACCCTTAAGGGCGTCCCTCATGAAGGGGAAAGTGGCTCAGTGTTAGAGCAATCCCACCAGCGAAGGACTTAAAAGTTTCAGAAATGTTTCAAGTAACAGACATTGTTAATTAGCCTATTGTGCTAGACCAAACGGTGGACAACCTGCATTAGAAAGTGTTTGCATGGGCCAAGTGGCTCAGTGTTTGAGTAATCCAACCAACCAAGGACTTAAAAGTTTCGAAAATGTTTCAAGTAACAGAAAATTGTTAATTAGCCTATTGTGCTAGGCCAAACGGTGGACGACTTGCATTGGAAAGTGTTTGCTGACCAATATTGAAGCTCCGCCTAGGTTCGAAACTCAGTTAACCCACATCATGAAAGGGCAAGCAGCTTAGTGTTAGAGCAATCCAATCAGCCAAGGACTTTAAAGTTTTAGAAATGTTTCAAGTAATAGACAATAGTTAATTATACAGTGATATGTGGTTTAACAGTAAGTTTCACTGGGTGAAACTAACGAGACCGCGGTTCAAATCTCATTGAGTATATGGCCTGCTATGATCTCACCCCAAGGAGTAGACTCCCCATTTCCTAGAGTCTCCGCTCTTGCTAAATCATAAGATCTGGTATATCTGGATTATATCTGGCTTACAGGTTGCTGGATATACTCTTGGTGTGATAAGGCAGCCACAAAGGTTGATCCTGGACCTCCCCCAGATTAGTCCAAGGAAGAAAGTTTTTGCTGAGCAATATCAAGGCCCCGCCCAGGTTTGAAACTCAGTTAACACACCTAGCGTGTCTGTGGGCAGTTGCATAATGCATTAGGTTCAGGAGTATAGGGTCAGTCCCTCAGACATGACCCTGGGCCTCCTAAGGGAAAGGCAGTAAGTTTAGGAATTCTCCTAATACCCAAAAAATAAAAAATAAAGGAAAAAGAAAGAAATTCTCCTAATACTGAATAAAAAAAAAGGAAAAAGAAAGAAATATAAAGAAAAATGACAGTAGTTAATTATTGATTCTCGTGATAAAAAAAAAAAGAAACGAAAAGAAAACAGACAATAGTGAATTAGTAGTTTCCAACTTTTCACTAGCATGTCCTAACATTTTTTGATGTATATGCAGAAAGACTTTTACTTCAGGATGACTCAGGGTTGCTTTGTCAAAGTTTGCTTGCATGCCAAAAACTGTTCTGATGTCAACCGACATGGATAAAACATGATCATAAAGAGATAAAATCTGATAAAACTTCAACAAAAAGCATGGATGAAGTTCACACTCGACAACAAGAATGACGTGGGAAGAAACATCTAAAGCAAACTTTTTAAGGTTCCATCTTTCCACTCCTTAATGATAGGTTTAATAAAATAATGAGTTCTTAATGAAGGTGCTACCTCCCCGTTAAGTTATAATCTTTTGTTCCCACATTTTAAGAGTAAAAGATAGCATCTCAAGGCACTGGGGCTGTTATAAGTGAAATTGTAAGTAGATATATTGTGATGTCCGGAATTTGTAAGTGACTGGTGTGGACTTCTTAAGCCATGGGTGGTTATTAAGCATGGAGTTAAGCTTGAACCCTGGGGTTTGCCAGTTCATAATTAAGATAAAATCTATTCAATGGTCAGAAATTGAAAATTCAGAAGTTGCGTGAAGAGAAACACAGAAGAAGCACCTGGCAAATAGTCTTGGAGAAGAAAGTGTACCCACAACAGAATGAGCATCGACTCATGCTCAATTTCCAAAGGCCAAAATTATAACCAGTATGTATGGTAGAAGCTGGGAGAACCTGATAAGACTAACCATCCTGGGCAGAAAATGGTTTAGGAGACACCTTGGAGAAGCCAATTGAAGAACCAATAGGAGAATAGGACGTCTTTATCTTATATAGGTTTGCAACAGGTTATGTATTCCCTGATCCTTTCTCTGAATCATGGCTCTTCACCTGAGAACAACTTGTGGGTATTGACCTAGAGGTAGAATGAAATCGGTGTGTCAAGCTTCTGGGAATAAATATATTGAGAAGAAACGGTTTAGTATTTTCTCCCTTACTCTTACTTGACCCATTTATATAGCTTCCACTTGTCTTCCTCTTGTCCTGCTTTCCTGAACTCCTCTCCTATGCTTTATGTTTTTTTGTTTGCACTTCCTCATTTGATCTCTTCTACATGGCAGCCTTCTGCTCCACCAGATCACTCAGGGACAATTCATAAGCTAATTCAGGCATTCCTTCAAACATTTTCATGACTAGCTAAGATAACACAAGTAACAAGAAGTCAACAAACATTCACAATTAATTATCAAGTTAAGAGAAATCTACCCTAATCTACAAGCATCTTGATTTCTCAACATGGTATCGGAGCTAGGTTGAAGGAAAGGCAGATTGAAGATAACAGTTTTTTGGCTTATTTGCTTATCCCTGTGGCACCTTAAGCAGAGTATCATACAAATTCCGTGACATCCTTTCCTTAAAATACGAATTGAAAGAGGCACAGTACCTCTGTGATTCAAGTTGAAGAAAGACATCAATATTCCTGTGAACCGAGCTCATCAATAAAGGAAGGATCGAAATACTTAATGGCTAGAAAAAGAGACCTATAATACATGCAAAGACTCTATGGCATTATCTCTGTAAATCAAGGATGAAATTCATATCTCTGTTGTCGACAAAATATTTGGCATAGGTACACATATTTGAGTCTCTATGTTGATTTATGAAGTAAGTTTCCTGTACTAATGTGAATTTCAGAGGCACCTTCTCCTATGATAAGCATACAATTCATTATCTTTATAATCTACAAAGTACTCAAAGAAAAAGCAAATGGCTTATATGAAATCAGTTAAAAGAAGACAACCTATTGTGACAATACTTTCAATGGCAATCTGAGCATGACTGTGCGCTCCTTTCTGAATCAAAAAGACCAAGTGTATTCATGATATTTGTATAGTTTGAGTAACCAAAATACTATAGCTGACATCTATTACTGCTGAGTTCAAAGGCTAGTCTGAGAGTATGAACAAGTCCAAAATTGCCATAATGATTGAAGCAAGTTTGTTTGGGAAAACACGAATATCTGAGGTACTGTTCTTCGATCAATACAAAAAGGTTCTGTGACACTTCTATGAGGTATCTGAAGCTTACTATAGCAAAAAATATTTGAAGATTCAAGGCATCAATGATGACACCAACATGAAATGATACAAGGTCTATCTAACACTATATAAGGCAGCTCGACTCATTTGGGAGACTATCCATCTTTGACATCTAAAAATACCATCATCTTCGTAATCAATGCAAATCTGTGGCACTGTGAGACGAAGGATAGAAGTGTATTGTGATCTAAAGTTAAGAGAAACCAAAACCATGTGGTTCGTCTCTGAGGCATTTAAATGTACAAATGATGAACTTAAAGACATGCAAAACAGGTCTTATCTGTGACATAAAGGACTGAGCATCTCTATACCTTTGTGCAAAATGAATCAAAAGTCTGCGATGTACTCTATGCTACAGGACCAAAAGACTAAGGTACATAGTCTATAGAAGGGACCAAAATCATCACTGTGAATAAAAGCCAAGATTCTGATCAATTCCAAGTCTGAAGCTGCACTTAATGACATAATTTACATTTGTGAAAATTCTGAGCATCTCTATGACAAGTAGAACATGTATATTTGTGATCTAAACCATACAAAGACATACAAAACTTTTTGAATCATCAAGAATCAGAGTTTAGTGGCATCTTATGCGAAAACCTGAGGGATGCTACTTCGTGACAAAATTTATTATGATGATATAAGGCCCATCTCTGTGACACTAGAATATGTAGCAGCATTATATCTCTTCATAAGGACTTTGAGGGTATAGGGAATCCATGATTTATAATTTTATAGCAGGAGGAAAAAGGGCATATCCAATTAAGGTCAAGAAGAACCATCTCCTCCTCCTGAGAAAAGTCAAAGTGAAGTTCCTAAGAGAATTCAGAGTACTACAGAAACATTAACTTTGAAAAGTTCAGATTATGGTATTTCATGCTAGACAACAATTGTGAACGTTCCAATGCCTTTGGTTGAACTTGTGAAGTTTCCAACATGCAAGAAACAAATTGGATAGACATTATGATTTGAAGTTACAAAATCTCAAAGATCGAAATTATATGGGAAAGAGGATCCTCATACTATCCTCACGTCAACCTATTGAAGATCAAATATGAACCCTTTGCATGAGCCCTCTTCATTTCATTGGTGGTAACAATTTGGATTTTGCACAACTGTAAGCTAGACTCTGAAGATGCCATGAATGTAATGGCACTCGAAGTTCCAAAGAAAATGGATTTGAAGACTTCAAGACCCTATCGAAATGTATGTGAATTTGATTCCCGAGAGATTCCTTCAGTGGGTTTGATCAAGAACCTCCAAGTCCATCCAACAACTTAGCCTAATGTCTTCATCATTATAGACATAGTAGTATTGGACATTCGTGCAACAAGGGAATGTTGTTGTCACGCAAATGGACATCAAATATGGACACATACAAATGAATTTCTCATATACTACCATCCTAACTCCTTTTGTTGAGACAATTATATTGTACAAAGAACCTTTCAGTGAAAACTATGTTGAAGCCCAAGGAAACTTGAGAACTATTTCACTTGTTTGGAGGAAAGCATGGGATCATACACTGTACTTGCAGCAGAGCTAGCACCAAGGACAAAATTTACAGAATTTACATTTGTGAAAATTCTGAGCACCTCTATGACAAGTAGAACATGTATATTTGTGATCTGAACTATACAAAGACATACAAACTTTTTGAATCATCAAGAATCAGAGTTTAGTGGCATCCTGTGCGAAAACCTGAGGGATGCTACTTCGTGACAGAATTTGTTATGATGATATAAGGCCCATCTCTGTGACACTAGAATATGTAGCCAGTAGCAGCATTATATCTCTTCATAAGGACTGTGAGGGTATAGGGAATCCGTGATTTATAATTTTATAGCAGGAGGAAAAAGGGCACATCCAATTAAGGTCAAGAAGAACCATCTCCTCCTCCTGAGAAAAGTCAAAGTGAAGTTCCTAAGAGAATTCAGAGTAGTACAGAAACATCAACTTTGAAAAGTTCAGATTATGGTATTTCATGCTAGACAACAATTGTGAACGTTCCAATGCCTTTGGTTGAACTTGTGAAGTTTCCAACATGCAAAAACAAATTGGATAGACATTATGATTTGAAGTTACAAAATCTCAAAGATCGAAATTATATGGGAAAGAGGATCCTGATATTATCCTTGCGTCAACCTATTGAAGATCAAATATGAACCCTTTGCATGAGCCCTTCTTCATTTTCATTGGTGGTAACTCAGTGCTGCTAAGCAAAGAATTACAGAGCTAGAATTCCAGCAGCAAGGTGAACTAGACTCAGTTAAAGATTTCAAAGGGAAATCACTTGAGATCCAAGAGGAACTGAGTACGGTTCAGAAATAATTCTACAGGAGCATTCAGGGCATCAAAGATAAAACTCCTAAGTTTGATGATTATATAAAGAGGATGGTGCCTATCAAGGAAGAATTGGAGAATATTCTAAATATGCTAGATGACATCATTCAATGGCAAATACAGTATCCTGATGAGGGGGTAGACATTCCTCAGCTCCGTGACTTGGAGAAAATAATATGTTTTTCTGAAGCTTGTAAATGTCTCGACAGGGCTAGAGCCTTAGAGGAAAAGGCTGAGGAAGCTTTCAAAATTTGCTTCAAGTTTGGAGGAGAGGTTGATGCAGTCTTAAATAACTTCAAGTTGCTGATGTTCCAGTCAACCTTTGGTCCTGTACGTGTGGAGCAGTGCATAGAATAAAAGGAGAGAGTGATAGACAACTGCAAGCAGGAGATCCAGGCATTAAAATTTATCACCAAGGACAACACAATTTATATGAAGATTTTCAGAATACAATGCTGATCCAAATTAAAAGGAAGGTGTCTCTGTTTCTAACAAGGTTTGCATAGGTACGAGGCTATGGCAGTAAGCGAAGAATGTTGAGTAGTTAATCTAGGACTTGGGTTAATCTAACAAATTTTTTTCCCTTTATCTCATATAATTTTATAAAAATAATTTCATATAATTTTATAAAAAATTGGCCAGATGAGAAGTTTCTATTTCTCTCAAAGCCTAAAAGATATTAAATTTTTGGCACTGTGCTCAAATGGGTTTAAAATTCATAAGGTCACAACTCCACTAACATTTACAAGCAACCTCATAACATAAATAAGCAAAGAGAGACGGAATCAAAGAAAACCATCATATACATACTTAAGTGTCTTGTCGCAGCTTCCAGTTGCAGGCAAGTTCATTGCTGGAATCCATGCCATTTCCTTAATAGGTGCATCATGCATAGCCAGGCACTGGCTGGCCCCTAGTCAGCAATGGCCACATTTTTGGGGTTGTATTACAGTAATCCTAACACAACTCTAGCTGCTTTGAAAGACGAATATAATCAAAATTGATAGTTTTTCCAGAATGCAGAAAAAGAGTTCATCCTGCAATGGATTTTATATTGAAAACTCAACAAGCTAGAAATTGAGCACAACCCTGCATTTGGCTAATGGGATGCTCTACCACCGCGTATTCATAATATATATCATTAATGGTTCAGTTTGAAGTTGTGGATTGGTAATTCCCATTAATGGTTTGGTTTGAAGTTGTGGAATTGTAATTTCCCCTTAAGCCACTCTTTGGCTCAATCATCCTGACCAGGGGTTGAACTCACAACAAAACCCCAACTGACATGCTGTTTTTGATCAATGTGAAAGTGTAACTTGCTACCTCCAATATTTTCTAGCTAGCAGTTGCTATGTACAGGATTGAAATAAAAATGCTCAAAAAAATTTATGACTCACTTTAAGTGGGAACTTATGAATAGATGTCTCCTTAACCTGGGCATAGCTAGAAGCCAAAGTCATAAATAAACACAAAATAATGTTCATAGCTTCGCTCAGGAACTCTCTTTAACCTGGGCATAACTAGAAGCCAAAGCCGTAAATAACACAGGAATTTTCACAGCTTCACTGAGGAGCTGTCTTTTAGCAGAAAGTTTATCAAATTACTAAATCTATATGAGTAAATGGTCGTCTGAGTTGAAGATAGTTATTGATTAATTAATTTGTATATATATTTTGTAATATTATACAGTGTGTTTTACCACCCCAATTTTTTTAATTTCATAAAGTTAATGAACTCTTTAATATCTTCCTATTTTGAAAATAGACACTATAAATTAATTTAGGTAAAAAAATCAACAAATACGTTTCATTAAAATTGGAATAAAAATAAAACAATATATTGCATAAGTAGCTCTTTGATAAGCACCAAAAGGTTCAATCAAAATAAATAGCATATAGATTAGGCACGCTCCCCTTTATACCCTAAATCATTCATGCATTTAACGTAAATTCAAATATATTTTCTCCTTTTTCACATGATTTATATTTAAAGTTTCACTTAAATTAAAATCTATAGAGAGAATTTGAAGGTCTTTTATTCCTGCACAATTAAGACGGATGCATAAATTACAAATTCGTTCCCTTGTAATCAGTCACTGCTTGCAAAATAACACAGGAATTTTCGCAGCTTCACTGAGGAGCTGTCTTTTAGCAGGAAGTTTATCAAATTACTAAATCTATATGAGTAAATGGTCGTTTGAGTTGAAGGTAGTTATTGATTGATACAATTATGGGAAAACTTGCAGGTTTGGAAAAATTCCGCATGAGATACTTGAAGATAGTTATTGATAGAGTTATGGGAAGACTTACATGTTTGGATAAATGCTGCATGGGAGGCTTGTTCTAGAGAAAAGTTTAGGTGTTGGAATCTGATTCAGGTGTTTCATTTGGGTACTGCAAATAGCAAGCATGAGGTCTCTGTGGGAACCTTAAAAAGACACCTTTTTGTGGCTCTCGAAGAAAATTAGATGTTATCCTGATTGATTAATCGACTAAAAAGAAGCACTTCCAAAGATTAGGGCTTACCAGAATCTCTGCTGCTATTCCCTACAGAAGTCGAAATTAAAGGCTTGGTCATATCAGAACCTTAAGAACATGAGCCATATATAGAGGATATTACAGAAATCCCTGTCAATGCCTCAAAAGGGCACAATGGAGGAAATTTAAGGAAAACAACCACAATCAAGGTATTGAAAAAAAAGGAGAACATAGTAGATGAAAGGGGAAGGGAGGCAATAAATATTGATCATGGCAGACGGATCTTCTCAGTCTAACTTTGGTTGAAATTTTAAGATTTTTTCCTCTATAGTACCATTTCAGTGCAATTGCTAGTATATAAAATTTTAAAGGTAAATATAGTGACCTCATTAACCAAGACTAGATCTTGTGGACTTACAATAATTCACCTTTTTGTGCAGGAAGGAAATACTTCCAAACATCACCAACTACAATAAAGTATATAAAAATGTTGCTGCATTTTTATGCAGTATAAAGGAAGCCCAGTTTCAATTAATAAAGCACACTATTCATAGGCAATGAGGGCATGGTGCTGGACAACTTCAGATTCCATTCCATTTTTTAATTTCCAAGATAACACCCCTATTTTTGTGTGCTGAAATGTTTAAGCAATCTCACAACCATGCATGTCTTGAAAACTACCTAGTTAAATGAGTTTTAGTCCAAAATACAAATGCTTAGAAGGAAATACTCCCACATTTCACCAACTGAAATACAGTATACAAACCCAAAATAGCAACAATGCCTCCACTTAGAATTCAACTAGGAACAACGCACATATCATTCATGTTTTTGAAGTATGTTAGTTATGGGGAAATTAGCTTGTTAATGAGCTTGCTCCAATTCATCTAATACCAAGTGAATACGTTCAGGTTAGCCATAAAATGAAGTATTGTTTATTGTTGAAAGTGCAGGGTTTGCTATAAAACACATGCAAGATAATAAGAAGGGAAACTAAGTTCAACATTATGTTTTGCGGTTACTCTGTTAACGCTGGTTTAACCAATTTGTTTTACTGTTTCAGTCTCTTTTGTTGGCAAGCATGGTTGTGCTGCTTGGTATGCAAGTAACACTGCTATTCTCTGTTCTGGGCATCATAGAAAAATCAACATCTTGGTATTTTGGCTGGAAATCATAGAATAGGTCCCCTATTTGTTTCAGACTTGGCAATAACCTTGCTAGAGTTGAAAGAACAGTGTTTGAGTTGTCCAGAGGAATCAATACACATATTGTGCAGTCTAACTTTCATGTCCAACAAAGCTCCAGCATACCCAATATATGATACAATTTTTTTTTTTTTTACAACATTCTATTTCATTGGCAAGGCCAGTTGTGATTGTTCTCCTAATTCGAACAAGCCCAAACCTCTGCACAGGCCGGAAACTACTTCGCCCAGATTCAAATGCGAACGTTTGTGCTTAGCTCCCATATCATAACTAAGCATCATGGACATACCTGCAGAACTGGCTATCTCCCTTTTCTTACCAGTTTCATTGCAGTTACGAAAAAGAATTAAATAACGATCTGGAATCGCTTATTTGATAAAATTTGTTGCAGGAGCCGCCGTTTTGAGGAGCAGAAAAATGGCGTGGCTGAAGAATTGTTTTGGTGAGGTGCACTAAGCTAAAGAGTAATGTGATGGGGCTGCTAAGATTCGAGCTACGATTGCAAAGTTGAGGTGTAAGACTGGTGCGCAGGCTTGCAGAGCCTAAATCCTTCAGGTGGATATGACTCTTCATTGCTCAGGATACATTTCTCCACGCCCTGATCCATAATCTTCCTCCACCTCTCATTTTTCATGGCCATTCGGAATATTCACCGTTTTCCTTGGTGGATTCCCACTACTCTGGGTCTAGGGCTGCATCTTCCAGTATTTTATTCAGGAGGAGTGTTATTGAGCATATGATACATATTTTCAATTGATAATTCACCATTCCTACATAAATTAGGGCTGTAGATCAGCACTGTATCAAGAGATGCTTCCTTTAAATATGGCACTTAACATTCTCCATCAATATCTAAATATATCTAAATGCGAACTCTTCTTGTTCTACCTGCATCTTCTCTCACTCTCGCTACTGTTGTTGCTACTTCCACTTCTACTCGTGTTGTGCAGTGGATAATAAAAAGGATAATTTATCCCGAAATCGTCAGGAGGGTCCATTGCCATTCAAATTAAGTATGTTGTTATGTGTGAGTATCTTATTCTATATGGCCAAGCTATCGATTTTCTCAGAGATCCATAAAAACAAGATATGTGACTTCTGATTCAATACATTCGACTCTTCCTATTAAATAATAAAAAACATGAATCCATAGAAAACTGGAACAAACAAAACACAATCCATAAAATACAAAACCCATATATTAACCCACAACAGAAACCCATCTCTGGATGGAAAATCTGTTTATCGAAAATTAGTCAGATTTTCTGCTATGTATTTTTTGCGGGTTTATGACCTGTGAGAACAACCAACAGAAAAAACCTTAGTTCAAGTTTCTATTATTAAATTTTATATCAGACCGTTTCCATTATGCATGTGCTTAGTTCATCAGCATGTTTTCTCAACCAACAGAAAAGGCCCTAGTTCAAGTTTCTATTATTGAATTTTAAATCAGATAGTCTCCATTATGCGTGTGACTAGTTCATCAGCATGTGAGTGAAATTGGAGTGAGTATTACTTCATCTATTATGAGAACTCGCCTAACCTCACAAAAAACTAGAGATTTGGCGCGTGTTCACTCAAATCGTTGTTGTCTACCACAAGAATAGGACACACTCAAATCGTTGCTGTCTACCACGAGAATAGGACACACTCAAATCGTTGTTGTCTACCACGAGAATAGGCAGACTACCTTGTTGCACCCATTTGGATATGGGGTTATGAACATAGGGCAGTTCTCAGGATGATGAACTGCCTTTAGTTAGGAGGTCACAATCACAATACTACCGATCCTGGTCAAAGCAGTCCCCATCAAAAGCGAGCACAAACAAGGAAGATTTCTCGGAAGAGTCCAACTGTTGGCTTAGATAGGTCATCCATGGACAATACAAAAAGTGTGCCAGAAAACAACCTTGAACTTCCAAGTGCTTCACCAAATGACATCACACATGATCCAGAGTTGGCCACATTCAATGGTAACACGGAACTCTTTGGAGGTGCAGAAGTCATGGAGCAGTCAAATATGGATGAGGTTGGAGAAGACATCCAGATTGTGAAAAGGAGGCAGAATGATAACCAAAAAAGGCATTCTGGGATCCAAGTTGAGGACTTGATCAACATGATAAAGGATGCAGAAAAAGATATTCTGCTACTCAACCAAGCACATGCCCGCGCTTTGAAAGAGCTTGATCAGTTTCATGCTGAGAAAGAATCTTTACAAGGGGAAATTGATCTCTTATTGATACGCTTAGCAGAAACAGATGCAAAACTAAAGTATGCTGCACAGGAAAAGATAAAAACTGAGCTTCTTGCAGATGAAGTTGAGATTTTGAAAAAAGAGATTGCTGAAAGAGAAAGCATTTGGAAAGATGGAAAAGATTTAAAGGTTAACAACACAACTATCAAGGAACATGTTAGTCAGTCCCCTATTATTGCTAGTGAGCTAAAGGCCTTAGAGGCTGAAAATGAGTCACTTAAGGAAGAGGTAAAAGTCTTAAAATCAAAACTAATTGAAATCAACAAAAATGGTCAATATATTGCAGAGATGGAGAAAGACAGGTTAGCTCTGGAGGAAAGTACTAAACAATTACAGTCCAAGCTTGTGATTGCTGAGGCAAATGCAAGTGACCTTGCAAAAGTGAAGTCTGAGTGCCAGGTCTTACAGAGAAAGGTCGAACACTTACAAGCAGAGCTAGAGAAATCGACTAAGAGAATGCTTTTGCCAGATGATATTACAAGAAAAAACCAAGCTCTTCAGGAGAAGATTGACAGACTAGAAGAAGCTCTGGCTCAAGCTCAAGTGGATAAAAGTTTATTAGAACAGACACAGGAAGAAAATTTACTTTTAAATGAACAGATTAAAATTCTAGAGCAGCGGCTTCTTGAATCAGACAATGATATAAAAGCACAGCTTCAAATATATCAAGAAGAAGTACAGGCATTTCAAAGGAGTCTTGAACAAATGAAGCATGAAAACAACAAATGATTTTTAGATGGACCTGTTCAAGACTTGCCTTGGGATTTTTGGAGCAATCTAATTCTTTCTCTAGATGGCTGGATGCTTGAGAAGAAGATGGCTTTTGATGATGCAAAAATATTAAGGGATATGTCTTGGCGTAGGGAATCACGCATTCGGGACGCTTATGCACAGTGCAAGGATAAGAACGAGAAGGATATAATTGCCGAACTTCTGAAACTCATAAAAGCAAGTACAAGGCCAGGATTGCACGTGGTGCATATTGCAGCAGAAATGGCTCCTGTTGCCAAGGTCAGAGGCTTAGGAGATGTTGTGACTGGCCTTGGAAAAGCACTACAGAAAAAGGGGCATCTTGTGGAAATCATACTTCCAAAATATGATTGCATGGATTACAGCCGGGTAAAAAAATTAAAGGTTCTGGACATGCAGATTGATTCATATTTTGATGGTCAGTTGTTCAAAAGCAAAGTTTGGTTAGGGGCAGTTGAAGGTCTTCCTGTGTACTTCATTTAGCCTCACCATCCAGCAAAGTTCTTTTGGCGAGGACAGTTCTATGGAGAGGGTGACGATTTCAGACGTTTTACATTCTTTAATCGAGCTGCATTGGAGTTTCTTCTACAATCTCGAAAGAAACCAGACATAATTCATTGCCACGATTGGCAAACTGCATTTGTTGCACCGATGTATTGGGATATCTATGCCCCTCAAGGTCTTAATTCAGCAAGGATTGCTTTTACATGCCACAATTTCGAGTATCAAGGAACAGAATCTGCCACAGCTCTGGCATCCTGTGGTCTGGATGTTCAACAACTAAACAGACTAGACAGAATGCAGGACAATTTCAGGCATGACAGAGTAAATGCTGTTAAGGAGGGTATCGTTTTCTCAAATATTGTAACAACTGTATCACCAACATTAAACCCAGGGTAAACTCTAATAACACATAAGGGAAGAAGAGAGTTTGACATTTCTCTGGAAAAAAATTGAAGAACAATAGCCTATCGGGCATCTCACCTAAGTATTACATTTTTTCAACAGACAACAAGGGTTTAAGAGTGAAAAGGAATTTCTGTCAGCAGACTGAACCTTGAAAAGAATTATACCTCGGCCTCTTCGTTACCGGCGCCTTCCTTGAACTTCTTGGGAGACCCTCGATCAAATCTTTGGCCTCTGGTGAGCGAGTGGATAACCTTGATTATGACAATTCAAGCGCTTGTCCAAAAGTATTATCAAGTTGTGAAGAGAGATGGAGGATTTACGGATGGGCCAGTGCCCCCAGGCTGGGGAATATTGTTTAGATTCGTTCTGATGAAAGAAATCACCGCAATTGAGGCAGCCCTCCTCCTCTTTCCCTGGACAAAGCAGCGGGAAATGAAAAAAAAAATGATATTTGAATTTTTTTTTATATTTTGACTCTCCAATAAAAGGGAAATGAAAAATTGGATATTTGAAATTTTTTGATATTTTGATATGGAATGCGTGTTTTTTTTTCTTTTTTTTGGGGTCACAAAGAAGACATATATGAAGGATAGAATCCAACTTAGGGGTGAGTAGGAAGGCAGGATCATTTTTTACAAAGTTTTAGTATGGAGAAAAATTCAATTTAAAAAAAAATATGAAATTATAGAAGTAAATATGTAAAAGGTTGAGTATATAAGGTTAAAGAGTCAGCGCATATGTTTTTTGCACCTAGTTTTCTAGATAATTTGCATATCTCTCTAAAGAAATAGACTTTTGTAGTCTATTTGTGTGGTGAGTGACTTATAGTTGGTAAATTCTCTATAATAATTTCGAGTTTTTTGAGGTCACTCTAGTTTCCTATATATGCAAGGCCTATAACATACATAAATATATTCAATATTAGGGAGAAGTTGTAATGGGGTTGCATTTGTTATTAGTTTTTGGTGTTCACTCTACATTAGAGTTAGGTAATACTATGCATGTTATTAGTATAATGGATTACTATTCTACCTATGTGTTTGTAATTGTACTATATTTGGGTGATCTATGTTAGTTTTTATTCATAATGATGTTTGTTATAGTGGTTTAAATGGATGCTAATAATATCATAATGAATGTGATCCCCACTCAAATATTTAACATTTTGCACGTTACTTATTGGGAATTATTATATGTGTCTCAAGTGAGACCTTATGGCCCCTATTAGGTGGAATATAATAGGACATTAGACAACAATAGGCCATATTTAGAAGCATTCCATTAACCTTGAGCCTATGGTAAATCCAACACTCAATAATGGGAAATAATCGTCTAAAATCTTTCAAATATGGTAGATGAGTTAAATTAGGGTTCAATTACCAAGGGTGTTCGGTTTAACCTACAAAATTTCTTCAAGCGACTTGATTGTTTTTAACCATGACCCTAAATTTCTCCTAAGCTTATTTAGGATGCAAGTTATCCTTGTAAATGCATTGGGAAAGGTAGAAGGTGGCATTGGGAAGAGGTGCTTGAGGAAAAAAAGTCATTTTATTGGCTCTTGGGAAAAATGTAAAAGAAATATTGCTTTTAGGACTTTGTTTTTTATGTTAATGTATAATTTCTATCTCGGGATAGATGAATTTGTGACTAAGGCATTATGGCAATTGGAGTAGTTAAATACTACTCAAGTATTATCTAAGTGGATAGAGGAGGATATGGTATATTTAGCTATATTCGGGTATTAAGCTCCCATTACTAAGCTTGACGTTTTATTTGGGATGAAGGTGGTGTTGTAAGCCAAAGAACTTACAATTACAAAAGTACTAGACTAAGTTTGATATTAGAACAATTGATGACATTGTTGGGTAGAGTATAGTTCTTGAGTGAATCTTCAATGAGTTTAAATCGTGTGTTCTAATTGAGATAAATAATTTCTTGGAGGGCAAAGAATATTTGAAGGTGTACCTCGTAGGGATGAAACGCAGGTCTTTTGTGTGATTTTCCCCCGCAATATTCCATTCGTACAACAAAAACATTAATATGCCCTAGTCTTACATTGATCATTTCTTTAGGAGATGGAGATATGAACTAGATCCATCCTAATAGTGGATGGAAAAGGAATACACTAACAATTTTCCTTGTTGGCGCAAGGGATGTTGTTAAAATGTATGTTTCTATGATTTCATGTGGATTTGATTAGACAAATTGTGTGACAAGAAACAATCTAGAAAAAAGTGCTATGGAAACTATCTTTTTCTAGACAATAACCATAACCATTTGACATTCATTATTTTAAGCATAGAAAATATTGTTTCTACTTCTTAGATGATTACAAAAAAAATTAATTTCCTCATACATAAGTCCTCACCATAACCATTGAAATATTCAAAGCAATGTCTTACAATTTTTGTTGTAGCTAGAGCAACTTCTTCAATAAGGGACCCACTAGGACCTCAATGTTCAGTTCCTATTGCATCCCAAACTTGGAAAACGAAAGAAAGAAATGACCACTTGTTATTTAAAGATGAACTTTACTTTCAAAAAAAATATTTAAAAAGAATGAACTTAAGAAAAAATAAATGCATTTCCTCCACAATAAAAAAAATGTCATTTCGAGCACAATAATTTTAATTTAGTCTAGGTTTTAATGATGTCAAGCCAGTGTATGGTTGCAATTCAATATGTAGACAAGTGTAGAGACCATTTCATGAATATATTTTATATTTTTGGTGGTGATTTTTTAAAGCTCTATTAACATTCAACGTTTCTTGAACAATGAGATGAAAATTTGTATTTCCTTTATTTTCCAACTCTAATTGGATTAGGAAATTAACTATGGGCTACGTTACTATTTTGGTCACTGTCGAATCATCTAGGAAAGCATATTTTGTTCTTAGAAGAACTACCTTGAAAGGTATGGCATTTGATCCTCATAGAGGTATAGATATGCTCAATGTTAGAGTCATGTCTACATTATTTCGAAGGAATTTATCTTCTCTCGATTGAAGATGAGAAAAATAGATGAATTTCAAAAATGGTTTGTAGTATTTTATTTTATTTTGTAATGCTTCTTTTTATATATGACGATTTTGCGCAATACAGGGTGCCTTGTGAATATTTCCTTCCACGTTAATGCGGGCTCAAGTACTTACTAGAGGAAGCTCCTTATTGAATACGAAAATGGAGATGCAACCTAAACTAGGTGGGTGCTTTACAAAGTTAATTAATTTCCCATTGTATAGACTACATTGATTACTGCAATTATATTATGCAAGGGTTACAAGTTTATATAGCATGTTTGTGTTTCACATCTCTTTAGGGAAACCTCAATACATGGAAACCAATGCAACAAACATGGGGTGCAAATTGGGCTTTGAATAGTGGCCCTTTATGTGTTGTGTTTTAAATTTGCCTCAAAACCCTCTTAGCAAGGAAAATTCTCATT
Source organism: Pinus albicaulis (assembly GCA_034641835.2). Classification (NCBI taxonomy): domain Eukaryota; kingdom Viridiplantae; phylum Streptophyta; class Pinopsida; order Pinales; family Pinaceae; genus Pinus; species Pinus albicaulis. Next base: position 148,757 of record JAXQQM020067889.1, on the reverse strand, counting down.
ATAGATAACGTTATTCTAGAGAATTGGCACTGAAATTCTACATACAATACCAATGCCAACAATCAAGCACTATAACTCTCTTTTCAAATTCCTTTTCATCTTTTCCTCACAATACTTGTTCGTTATCAGTATCTTGTCCATATTTAGCCTTGGACTGAATTTACCACCCAATTAGGGTTACATTCCCAAACAACTTGACTCATCGACAGTGTCGCATGGTCTTGCTCTGATAGGTTAGTCACCCTATCAAGTTCCCCATTCAAAGAGACTTGGGCCTAGTATATTCAAAATAGGAGTTGATCACCCTACAAATGGCCCTTAGTCAATCTTCAAATGGGTCTGAAAAACTAATCTTATACTGCATTAACCTTCACACAAACTAACAATTCCACCCATCCACCATGGATCCAACATCCTCGAAACCATACAAAGGAAAAGCCCCTACGAGGGAGCCGCATCGATCCCCAAAACAAGTTTTCGTTCAAATTTCCTCCCACTAAGGTGTTCTTGATCCAACATAATACTCATGTGTTACCAGGTGTGAAAACCAAGAAAACTAACAATCGACCACCCTATAATTGACCCATGACCAATTTTGAGGTGAACCCAACTTCTAGCTCATTATAGAGTCACACTCTTTGCACACACAACCGATTTCCATCACTATTGAAAAAATGTGGTTGTGACTCTTCACAACATTCCAACTAATTTCCAACTAACAAAACTGAACTAGCAAGAAACTCGGGTGAAAAATCATCAAAATTGCATAGAGAGGAAGCACCTGCAAGGGAGACACAACAATCCCCCAAAAGGGGGTTCCTATTCAAAGTGTCTCCCACTAAAGTGGTGACCCAACATACCACGTCTCATGTGTTACCTTTTCCAAAATTTCATATTAGTGCTTATGTTAACTCCATCAAGTAAGATTTTTTTTGGATTTATGAAGCTTGGTCTATGTTATTCTTCCTTCAGTAGACAAAAAAAAACTCTAAAATTTATGCTTCTTCCTTGATTTTTCATCAAATATAACTTAGATCATCATCATGGAGAGTCAGGTTGTTATTAGCTTGTATCGTAATTCAGCTTACAATAACCTCAATCATATTGGCTTACATTCATATTTGTGCTTAGAATTGAGATTTTCCTAATCTCGACATGTTCTACGCTTGTAGTAATAAAACAAGACCCTTGGTCCTTCTATTATAATAGATATATTCCGACCCTAGTAGAATAGAGATAATTTTAGACGTGTTAGCAACAATGCTAACGAATGCTAGAGTGTTAGGGAGGCATGCGGTCAGGATGTGCCAACACGTGCAAGGAATGTTAACTAGGAGTTGCAAGGAAACACAAGGGATCACTACATCAAAATGCATGGAAATTAACAAATAAGAGTTTGTGATTAGAAGTGTCGGTGAGTTCCACATGTGCTAAGGAGGGAGTGACAAGGTATGCTAGGAAGTGTTAAGGCATGCTAGAGGCCAGGGCGACATGCCAAAATGTCTTAGGTGCTAGGGTGTACCAACACGTGCCAAGGAGTGTTAATGAATCTTATGGAAAGACAAGGGAGAACTATTTAAAAATGCATGGAAATGAATGAATAAGAGTTTTTTACTGGGAGTTTCAATGAGCTATAAGTGTGCTAAGGAGAGAGAGACAAGGTATGGTAGGTAGTTCCAAGGAATGATAGAGTGCTAGGGAGGCATGCCACGATGTTCCAAGTGTTAGGGTGTGCCAATGTGTGATAGGGAGTGTTAGGGAGTGTCAGGTAAACACAAGGTAGCACTAGATCAAAATGCATGCAAATAAATGAATAAGAGTGGGTGATAGGGAGTTTCAATGAGTTCTAGGTGTGTTAAGGAGGGAGTGACAAGGTTATATGCTATGAAATGCCAAGGTATGTTAAACTACCAAGGTGAGTCAAGAAGTGCTAGGCTGTGTTAGAGAGTGTAAAAGCATGTCAAGAAATGTAGGGGATGCCAACACATGCCACATAATGCCAAGGAATTTAAGACATGTCAGGTGTTATGGCATGTAAGGATGTAAAACATGTTGCTTAATTGTTTTACGACCACTGGATGTCATGAGCCTTGTCTTGGTAACTTGTTAAGTGGGACCAGTTAAGATTGGACATGAGTAGTCTAAGATGAGTTACATGTAGTTCTTAGGTGAACAACGCATATGTTGAATTTCCACGACACATGAGAATCTGGGTTTGGTCTTAGAATCTTTGATGAAAACACACTCATGTGCCACAACACATCTACTTTGCACAAAGAAATCTACAAACATGAGGGAATCAATTAGTTCAGATGAAATATTTTAAAATTTTCAAACCATTCTTCGTTAAATTACAAACTATAATAGAATAGTCTAGAGCTCTCGTACCAGGTGTTGTTCAATTCTCAGTAATAGCCACGAAAGTCCCTAAAGAAGAACCAGGTCACATTAAAGTTATATGCCAAGTAGCAAGTGTCAAATCAAATCAGGCCGAAAGGGAAAAAGGGTGGTAAAGCGCACATATATTGAAATCAATGGATAAATGGCACTAAGTGAGGAGAGGCGGAACAATAGCTAACGACTGGCACAAAGGTTAGGGAGACATGCCTTTACAGACCAAATCATATACGAGAGAAGGCCTCGGATTGTACATGACGGCAGTACGTAGAAATTCCGAGGGGGTCAAGCCGTGGGGAAAGGACGAGGCCCTTACCCCCGCGGACTCGCGACACGTGGCAAGACTTCACGGCGGAGAAATAGTAACAGGGTTGGGCCGAGAGGTTCTGTCTCGTGGTGGAGTTAAGGTGGGCCCGCTCAGGTGAGGAAGATAAGCGTTAGTCCGGCAAAGGGGAAGTCCTACGTGTTAAAAAGTGGATAGCACATATGGAACAACGGTAAGGTAAGTCCATTAGGACAGCTGGTACTAAGGCCCGTACCAGCTTTTAACCCGACACGAGGCGCTCACCTATATCTAGAATTACCCAATCCCCACGCGCCACGTGTCTCAGTGTCAGTGTCCTTACGACACTTGCCCTCTCTTCTCTTACACTTTCACCTTTTAACCTAAACAGTCCTCCCGAATGGTAAAAACTCTCGTATTCCTCTCTGGTAAATTATTTTCAGGTAGTTTTCCACGGCGATTACCAAGTAGGGAAGAACGCCGGGTTTGTCCAAGTCACTGTCACAGTTCCCCTCGTCGTTTTCTCCCAAGCATTGTCGCCCTCTGCTCAGGTAATCCATTTTCCGATTTTGTTTCATTATTTTTCCCTTTCTCTCTTTTCCGAATTGTTGAATAACTGCCATGGGGAGAGGGACGCCCAAGAAGAACGAACCTGAAACTCCCCAACTCCATGAGTCTAGAAACCCTCCTGGTTTTGAACCCCTTCGTGACTTGCAGGCGGGTATCTGTGACCCTAAATACCCTTTCGATATACGGAACATCAAGCCCCTACTGTTCGGCCGCCACTGTAAAAGCGCTGATCGTTTCCGAGTTGTCGCGTCCGGTTTTTATCACTACATTACCCCCCAAGTCCATTCCTGTGTCGATTTTATTGTCTGGCTTAGAGACTCCTACGATTCACAGCGTGATGCCTTCATTTCCCCTCAGGGTAGCACAATCTTCTCCCTTTCTCCCGATATAATAAGGCAGGCTCTCCGTTTCCCTCCCGGTGATGCCTACTTCAGTTTTAAAGACGAAACCTTGCTCGCACAGTTTAATAAACTGTCGAGGGAAGCCCGCCGTGCCTTCATAGCTGCCATAACCGTCGATCAGGCGACGGCCCTACCTCCGGTTGAGCCTTTCCCATTGAGTCTGTTTAATGAAGAGGTCCGACCAGTCCTGTCCCTCATTGCCGGCCTCCTGGGAGAAGGGACCCCTGAAGACATTTCTTGGGTATGCATTCGATTCTTGTGGCTTATGATTCAGAATGGGGTTACACTGGATATTCCAGGTTTCCTGTCTCTTACCATCCGGAACCAATTTCGGGAGCTGGCCAAGGCCCGAAAGTTTCGTTTTTGTTCGTTGGTTTTCTACCTCTTCCTGTTCCAGCATGCGGACAAGTTTAATCATTTGGGGCTGGACAGGATCTATTCTGAAAATTCTCAGCCCAGGCCAGTCTTCGACTGGAATTTCTCTGTTCGTCAATTGCCTAGGGGAGAGGGTTACCTCAGTTTTGTGAATACCTTCATGTCCATTGCTTACACCATCATCCACGATGCACCTTCCCCCAGGGTTTTCCCAGAGATGAAACGCTGGTTACAGGCTGGGAAGTACCAGTGTACCGGCGATTGGTACCTCTCAGAGGGATATACTGAAATCCGTGTCTATGGAGCCGAAGTAGCCCCCTACCAGCTCCCAGCTTTTCCTGTCCGACGAGTCTACGCCCTTGAGTACATTCGGCAAGCCCTCAAGGCTGACCAGCTTCATTTCGTCCCCGCTAAGAAAGGCTACATCTTGAAGCTTCCCGACAATATTGGCCCCTTTGTTGTAAATTATAGATATGCCCTCCCGATTGTTGAGAAATTATTGCAGAACATGGACCTGAGATTAGGGGAGAGTTGGGCTTATGACCCACGGGAAATTATCTCAAATAAAAGAAAGAGAAACAGGTCTGCGCCCTACGTTCATGAATCCAGGCCATTTCTGGAGTGGAAGGCTAATTATGAGGTCTGGCCTATGTTTTCGCAGATGGAGACAGACTCATCTGCCACAGGAGAAGAAGAAGAAGTGAACAAAGGGGGCAATGAGCAGGAAGCTGGTACTTCCGGAGCGCCACCACCCAAGAGGCAAAGGGTGGCCACTAGTGAAGCCGAGGTCATCGGGGAAGGGATAATTCTGGAGCCCCTCGCGAAATTTGGAGAGTTTGATAAGAGCAAGGCAGGGATAGTAGTTCTAAGAGATAGCACCGCCTCCTCTGACTACACTGAAGTCACTCAGGCCATCATCGAGCCTCCTCCTTCCAAGACAAAAGAAAGGGAGCTGACAAATAAAACCGTCAGAGACAAATATAGGGCCGAACTAGGAGGTTTCGTTGAGAAATATCACACCAGAATCTCTGCCTCGGTTAATGCAGACACCGAAGACCTGGTACTTTCTATGGCCGAGGCTATCCTGGACCCGAATTCGGACGTCCCCAGCTACAAGGTGATTGAATTGGTTGTCGACATGAAGCAGGTTCCGGTACAGGACCTGAATGACCTGTTCCAGACAATCTGCGACATGATGAAGGATAAGATTTCGCAGATCATCCTTGCCCTAAAGAAGACAGAACAGAAATACGACGTTCTGAACAACTCTTTTGCCGCAGAACAGAGTGCTTGTCGTGCCAACGCACATCAGGTGCGAGTCCTTAAAGAGCAGATTAAGAATTCAGACGACGGAGGGAAGGGAATGCAAGCTGCATTAATAGCCAAGTTGGAGAAGGACATTTCAGCGACTAGGAAACGGTCTAGCATACCAGCTTCACATCCGATACAGAACGACGAATTGGTGCACGTGGAGGAGGAGAAAAACGAGCTGAAGGCCAAGCTTTCCAGAGAGAGAGAGGAGAAAGAAAAAATGGTCAAGAGAATGGAAGATCTGGAGAGCAGAGCTACCGAGCTGCAGACCCGCTGGGACACGCACAGTTGTCATGTAGCCGAGACATCAAGTGGGACAGGTTCAGCACCAGCACAACTATCTACAGCCAGGGCCGAGATAGAAGTGTTGGGGAAGCAAACAACGACAGCCAAGCAAAAGGTGGTAGAACTGGAGGGCGCCCTGGCTGAGAAGGTCAGAACTATTGAAGGGCTGCAAAGAAAAATTGAGGAAGGAAAAAAGACTACGACTGAGCAACAACAGATCATCGCCGAGCTGAAGAGCAAGGTGAAGGGAAATATCACCCTGGTCGAGGCCAGAAGCCTGATCTGGTCGGATATAATCGTAGCCGTGACTGAACAGTGGGAGTTCCTAACGATGATAGGAGAGCTAAAATCTACCCTTCCATACCTTAATAGGAGGTTGCAGGAGGCCGGGGATAATCTGCCAACTAGAGCCCGACATGCCGGAATTTATATATCTTTTCTCTATACACTGAGAGAAAATGACGTGGTAAAACATGACATTCCCAGCAGGTTTATGGAAATCAATGAATGTCGGAAAATTATAGAGAAAGAGGAGGCTCGATCGGCAGCTTCAAAGGCTCTCCAACAGGTCGCAGACATTGTGGAACAGTTCAACAAGGTATGGAACGAAATCACCACTGCTGGCCTCCCTTCATGTTGGGAACCAAACGCTCCTGCCGTACTCATGCACCCTGACAAATACACAGCACTTCTAGAGGCAGAACGGGATCGGTCAGATTTTCAGATGGGCAAAGGAACTCAGCTTAAAGCTACTACCATCATCACAGCCCTACAGAAGGAGTTTAGTCTCCTCCATATGATCCGGTACCGTCTCCCCACTCACGCAGACATCCACACCTTCGGCGAGGCATTTACCAGGGTGGAGAGACTCTCAGAGATGTCAGAGCCAAATCCAGAAAGCCAGCGGAGGTTAACGCAGTTCCTGACTCAGCATGCCAGTCCTTCCATCGATGTACCTCCTCCAGCGTCTACTACAGCCTCGACCCAACAGCTTTCATGACACCCCATGTTTCATTCATGACATGGCCTTAACGACCTTTACTTTCATTTTAGTTATGTTTTGTTTAAATTTCCGAGTGGGCGGTTTTTCCTCCCACTCTTGCATTTTTTACTTTTACCTTGAACAATGATCTACATTTTGGTTTTAAGTTTGGCCCGGGGCCTGTTACGCATGATGGAAGAGTTGTTTTCCCCATCATGCCATTTTGTGGTTTTGACAATGATGGTTAACAATTTTGAGCATGCGAGAAAGATATTTTCAGAAAATATCTTCTCGCTGAAAGGCAGATGGAAGGCTATATAATACAGGAAAAAGAATGAAACAAGGTTCCATTTCTTCAGAAAATTGATTGTATAAGAATTTCCTGTGTGTATGCTTTGTGAAAAATTCGGATACTGCCCGGAAGAGCCCATTGGGTCTCAATAATAAGAAGCTTCACTGTTAGAAGGATTCTGGACATGGTTGTATGGTAGTGTGTGTTTCTCTATTGTTCATTTAGTCTATGATCATCTCTCCCGTATTACATCCTGAAATGCGAATGTCTTTCGTCTTTTGATATGAACTTATCGTGTCTGATACTTATATCAGTAGCAGCTTGACACTTTAAATGGCTCAGGAGTAATATATTGTTTCGCTTACATTTCATTCATATTTCTACTATGTTGGTTGTATTGAAATGTTATTGACGGGAATTCCTGGTGTGTATGGATTCTTAGATATTTAAGCCCATTGTATGCCATGAAGTTCTCCTTAGTATCATCTATGTGACAACTGATATCTCCTTCTCGTTATACATCTCCGCTATTGTTATACATATCTTCTCTGCCATACGTCGTGAATCTGGCCCGATTATGTTGATCTGTCTTAAAATTGTCTGATGCGGTAGTATCTGAATATTAGCATTTCATTTGTTCAATGTTATTTCTAATACCTCAAACTGTACGAAGTTCTGGTTCCATTTTAGTCTATTCTCTGTTTCAAAGGAAGTAGTGTAAGAGCTCTGTCATGTTAAGGGATGAAACGTTGTCTTAAATATCCTGCTCTCTACACCTCATAAGATGTCCTAGGCACTGGTCTATAACAACTCTAGGCTGTCTCTAGGAGTTACAACATCTTTTTGGCGCCGTTGCCGGGGATCGAAGTTGAAGAGATTTAAGTCCCTGGGCCTCGACAAATCCTGTCCACTCTTCAGTTAGGTGAGCACGAAGAGTTGTGAGTTGTGCATACCTCACCTTGGCGACTCCACATTTATATTTCGGATAAACCTATTTGCAGTCCTGGCTCCCCGAAAGCCACACCTAAGGTCAGATACATCACAGTCAAAGACACCTTCTGTGTCTGACCCACAGCGAATCCTTCACAGAAGAGGCTGGAGAGAAAGACCACCAGTTCATACCGATATTCCTGAGTTTTCCCTCGAAAACTTTCCATATCTTCAGTCCTCCTCTTCTCAGGTCGCCCAAATACAAAGCTCTAACCCTATTATAAGAGATACTGGTTATTACTCTGATAGCCCTTACCGAGAAGGTGTCCGTGTCAAAGACGAAGCTGAGTCTAGTTATACTCCGCATTATTCTTTCCATCCTACCCCTGAAGTTGAAGAGGTCAAAGAGATCACTGAAGTGTCTGTCGTTGACAGCCCTACCTTCTCATCAAGTCCTCAAGCTGCTGTCCACTATATTCCCATCATTATTCATACTCAACTCACAACACCTCCTCCACCTCGCGCTGCTCAAGCTCTCATCCTACCCCCGCCTCCCCCGATGGCGAATGTACCTGGCTTTTTACAAAACAGGTATGCCCCTTTACAGCTTCCTGCAGTGTTAAATGATATGCCACAGGACTATTTGAAGATTCTACCCAGATTCAATGGGGAGAACGGTGTTGATGCTCACAAGCATGTTGAAATCTTCTGCTCTTTCGCAGAAAACTTTAATGTGGAACATTTGGATGTGGTTCTGAGGTTGTTCGTGCAGTCCCTTGATGGAGAGGCTAGAAAGTGGTTTAAGTCTCTTGCAGTTGATTCCATCAACACCTGGGAGGCTATGGAAGAAGCTTTTGTGAAAAAGTGGGGAGATAGGAAAGATCATGGGGATACCTTAACCGAGTTCAACACCCTTAAAAAGAAGCATAACGAAGGGGTATCAGAATTCATCAGAAGATTTAACAAATTGTATTACAGCCTCCCAGCTGAGATGAAGCCCCATCAGACCGCTGCCAAGGTCGTTTTTGTAGCAGCATTTGATTCCGAGTTTGGCTTCTCACTAAGAGAGAGAAAGCCAGCCACCCTTGATGATGCACAGACTGATGCATTGGAGATAGAAGCAAACTTTGTCTCGACTGGTAAGACCAAAGTAAAGCAAGAACATGATACAAGAAGAAGAAGCAAGGAAGAAGTGTCCACTTCAAGTCAGGACAGAGACTCAGCAAGTGATAAGATCGAAGAGATGAATAAAATGATCAAGAACCTCTCTAGCAAGTTGGTCAAGCTAGAGATGGAAGCCAAAAGTTCTCCACCAAAGAACTTTCAGAACGCTCCAAATAGAGGGTTCAACCCTCAATACAGGAAACCTCCCTTGCAGATACTGCAGAGGGGGCAGAAGGAGCCACAAGACCAAGTACCGCACCCTTTGTACTTGGAAGGACAAATGGAGGCTTCCCCTGAAGACTCCTCTTATGAGCAAGATGAAACATACCCGGTTTTCTCAGACAGCGATGACATAGAGTGCCCGGTCCAAGGAAGTGAGGAGGATGCATTGCAACCTCACTCAGAAGCGAAGGATAATGAGGATGCCGAAGAGCCAGAAATCGATGACTACTGCAAACAGTTTGTTGATTTCATGCAAGCTCAGTTCAACAGGAAATATGACCTCAGGTCCTCCAGGAAAAGGACCCGCACTCAAGATGAAGAGGAAGATGCACCCCAGAGATCAGCACCTGCACAGAAAGAGGCCAATACCAAAGAATCTTCTGATAGAGGTAAGAAACCCCTTTACCAACCTTTGCAAGATGATAGTCACATGCCTTCCTCCTCTCAAGTAGCTGTGTCTCCTGTAAATAAAGCTCCTGTTAAAGAAGCTAAGTCTGCCTTGCCAAACAAAGAGTCCAAAGAAAAGGAGGTCCAGATAGAAAATCCCTCGTCTGCCTTCAGTTTGCAAAAGGAACTTGAAAAGGTAAAAATCCCTGTCCCTCTGTCTGAATTATTGAAGCAGCCTGCATATCAGTCACAAGTCTCCTCTTTCATTTCAGCTCCTGAAGTCCCACACATTCCAGACAGTCTTAATTTGCAAGAAGAAAGGCCTATGGTAGTGTTTGGCCCCCATGTCGAGGAATTGGACCCCTCCACTCCTCCTTTCTATGTTTCCCTAGTAATCCATGATTTACTATTACATAACTGTATGTTGGATTCAGGAGCATCCCACAATTTGATGCCCCTGTCTGTCATGGAGCAGTTGGGTCTCCAAATCACCCGTCCATATAAAGACCTCTACTCCTTTGACTCCAAAAGAGTGAAGTGCTTGGGCATGATCAAGGACCTAGCAGTCACCTTGGCTCAGATTCCTGCCAAGAGTGTGGTAATGGATATCGTAGTAGCTGACATCCCAGCTCACTTCGGCATGCTGTTGTCTAGGTCTTGGGGAACCAGAATTGGAGGGTCAATCAAGCTGGATCTGTCCTACGCCACCATCCCTGTCTTTGGGGGTCAAGAAAGGAGATTGTACCGAGAAACTAGGTTTGTCAAGACAGTCACAAAAGCAGGAGATTCAGTAAACTCCCCAGTTTACAGTAGAGATGGAGATTTTTCCTGTCTAATGTTGGAGGAGGATCAGGAATATGCTCATGAACCTACATTTTGTCAGATAAAGACTGAGCTATCAGAGCAGGACCGAAGATCTGATATCTGGACGCTCCACTTTGATGGGGCCAATTCCAGAGAGGGAAACGGGGCTGGAGTGTTGCTTATCTCACCCATGGGTCAATGGGTCCCCCTCTCTTTCAAACTAGAATACGAGGCCACGAATAATGTGGCCGAATACGAGGCACTCATATTGGGGTTACAAACAGCAAGAAGCATGAAGATCCGAGGTTTAAAGGTGATGGGAGACTCAGAGTTGGTGGTGAGGCAGGTGAGAAACCAGTGTCAAGCGAAGCATCCGAGGCTAAAGGCCTATAGGAACGAAGTGTGGGACCTCGTGGAACATTCCTTTCTGGCATTTAACATTCAGTTTATGCCCAGGGAGTACAACAGAATGGCAGACTCCTTGGCTGTGGCTGCTAGTACATTCCGCCCACCTCAGAACCCTCTTCTGAGATACGAAATTGAGGTAAGATACAGGCCTTCAATTCCTGATAATGTCAAGCACTGGCAGGTCTTTGACGATGAAGAGCAGGTGAAGAGGTTTTTGGAGACTGTGGGGGAGTTTTCAAACTTGGAGATTGACAATTGTGAAGAGGAAGAAGTCGAAGAAATTCCAGGGGACAAGCTAGAAGAGAAGATAGCTGGTCACAGATTCCTACAGCTAAAGGGAAATGTCATTCCCCGAGGGTTGGTACCTCTGGAAAGGCTGTTCAATAAGGATGATGTCCCATTACAGCCAAACAAAATGGTGACTGAGGACCAGGTTGAAGATCTGAATCTGGGCACGAAAGAAGACCCAAAGATTGTGAAGCTGTCGAAGAAAGTCCCAGATGAATATAAACCATTGTACCAAAAGCTGTTTCAAACCTACAAAGACGTATTCGCCTGGTCATATCAAGATTTGAAAACCTTTGATGTCAGTGTGATGCAACACAAAATTCCATTGAAAGCCGATGCAAAACCCCACAAGCAAAAGCTCCGGCAGATCAATCCCCTGTTGTTACCATCGATTGAGCAGGAAATAAAAAAGTTACTGAAGGCTAAAATTATAGTGCCACTAAGGTATTCTGAATGGGTGGCCAATTTAGTCCCAGTACGCAAGAAGAACGGTGAAATCAGGTTGTGTGTGGATTTTAGAAACCTGAACAGGGCATCTCTAAAAGACAACTACCCACTACCAAAGATGGATCATATTCTGCAAAAGGTGGTAGGGGCCTCTAGAATGTCCATGATGGATGGGTTCTCGGGCTATAATCAAGTGGCCGTATTCCCTGAGGACCAGGAAAAGATAGCTTTCACCACGCCCTGGGGAACATTTATGTATGCCAGGATGCCATTCGGACTGATCAATGCAGGGGCTACGTTTCAGAGAGCGATGGACATAACTTTTGTGGGAGAACAGGATAGGTTCCTGGTGGTGTACCTAGATGATATAACGGTCTTTTCAAAGGATGACGTCGAGCATGTTCAGCATTTGCAGAAGACTTTTGAGAAATGCAGGAGGTATGGACTCTCTCTCAACCCTCAGAAATCTTTCTTTGCATTAGAAGAGGGTAAACTCCTAGGACATATAGTAACTAAAGATGGGGTCAAAATTGACCCTAAGAGGGTGGAAGCTATAAACGGTATCTCTCTCCCCAGAAACAAGAAAGAAGTACAGGTATTCCTAGGACGGATAAATTTTCTCAGAAGATTCATTCCCAATTATGCCGAAATAGTTAGACACATCACAGATATGTTAAAGAAGGACAATGAGGTAAAATGGGCACCAGAATCAAGGCAGGCCTTTGCCAGGATCAAGACTGCATTTGCTGAGGCTCCCGTGCTGGCAAAGCCTGACTTCACTGAACCCTTCATGATTTTCTCTTTTGCATCACCTCACACGGTGGCAGGGGTCCTCCTACAGAAGAATGGGGATGGGTATGAGCAACCCATTGCTTTCTTTAGTCAAGTCCTTCATGATGCAGAGCTAAAATACAACATACTGGAGAAACAAGCTTATGCCCTAGTAAAGTCCTTAAAGGCATTTCGCATGTACGTCTTACAATCTCATGTCACTGCTTTTGTACCCACAGCAGCAGTTAAGGACATCCTCGTGCAGGGAGACAGCGAAGGCAGAAGGGGCAGGTGGATTGCGAGGATACAAGAATATGACCTGGATATAAGGCCCACCAAGTTAATTAAAGGACAGGGGCTAGCGAAGATTTTATCAGAATCGAACCATCAAGCTCTGGGCATCCACTTATCCATGATCGCAGATGAAGCATCTGAGGAACAGACAGGGAGGCCAGAAGTGGAAATGGCTACTCAAAAAATACAGATGAAATACCTCACTAGCCTCTGGTACAAAGAAATTGTTGAATATCTCCTGACACTCAGCTGCCCACCCAGCTGTGACAAGTCCAAATACAGAGCCTTGAGGCTTAAATCTCAAAAGTACGCCATGGCTAATGGTCAGTTATATTGGAGAGATCCGTCAGGCATACTGCTGTTATGTCTCATCGAAGGGGAGGTAGGGAACATCATAACCGAGTTCCATGAGGGGATCTGCGGAGGGCATTATAGCTGGAGGAGCACAGCTCAGAAAATTTTGAAGGCCGGTTTCTACTGGCCTAAACTATTTGGAGATGTCTTCACTTGGGTCAGAGCCTGTGACAAATGCCAAAAGTTTGCTGGAAAACAGAAGTTAGCAGCTTTACCCCTGATTCCTGTGCACGTTGATGAGCCTTTTAAGCAATGGGGTATTGACTTCATAGGTGAGATCCACCCACCCTCCAGTGGGCAGCACAAATGGATTTTGACTGCTACAGATTACTTCACCAAGTGGGTAGAGGCCATCCCCGCACGAAATGCTACAGATACAGTGGTCATAAAATTCTTAGAAGAGAATATCATCTCAAGGTTTGGATGTCCTGCCAGAATAGTCACGGACAATGCTCAGGCTTTTAAATCTGTTAAGATGGTGAATTTCTGTCAACAGTACAACATCACTCTGGGCCACTCCACAGCTTACTACCCCCAGGGCAATGGTCTTGCCGAGTCATCAAACAAAACACTGGTCAGAGCACTGAAGAAGATAATAAATGAGAACCAGAGAAATTGGGACTCTCAACTGAAGTTTGCTCTATGGGCAAACATGATAACCAGTAAAAGGGCAACAGGGAAGTCGCCTTACGAACTCGTATACGGACGAGCAGCTGTATTCCCCATACAGTTGGCTCTACCTGTGGCTAGTTTCATGCAGGAGACTCAGGAAGAAGCTGATGGCACGACCAGAAGAATTAATCAATTGATTGAACTGGAGGAAACGCGCGTTCAGGTGAACCAGAGGCTGGTGGACTATCAAGAGAAGATGAAAGATTTGTTTGACCAGCACACCAAAGATAGGAAGCTGCAGGTGAGGGATTTAGTGCTCCGGTGGGATGTACGCAGAGCTGACAAGGGCAAACATGGTAAGTTTGACCCCCTTTGGTTCGGTCCTTTCAAGATCGCAGAGCAGGGAGGAAATAATACATTCAAGTTGGAAAATTTACAGGGAGATCTGTTGGAAGCCCCTGTGAATGGGCAATTCCTCAAACCATATTTCCAATTCTGAAGAAGGCTGGAAAGCCTGACTGTATTATATTGTATATTAGTTGCTATTTCGTTTTGTTTGTTTATCATCAATTACAGACATGTCATGAAGATCTGTACACGGCACAGCTCTAGAAGCCGAGAGTGTTGTTCAGAGAAGATCTACAGGCGGTCTGCGTAGTTCTCGACACGTTCGAGGACAAACGTGCCGTCCCCAGGTGGAGCCAATGTTGTTCAATTCTCAGCAATAGCCACGAAAGTCCCTAAAAGATGAACCGGTCACATTAAAGTTATATGCCAAGTAGCAAGTGTCAAATCAATTCAGGCCGAAAGGGAAAAAGGGTGGTAAAACGCACATATATTGACACCAATGGATAAATGGCACTAAGTGAGGAGAGGCGGAACAATAGTTAATGACTGGCACAAAGGTAAGGGAGACATGCCTTTACAGATCAACTCATATACGAGAGAAGGCCTTTGATTATGCATGACGGTAGTACGTAGAAATTCCGAGGGGGTCAAGCCGTGGGGAAAGGACAAGGCCCTTACCCCCGCGGACTTGCGACACGTGGCAAGACTTCACGGCGGAGAAATAGTAACAGGGTTGGGCCAAGAGATTCTGTATCGTGGTGGAGTTAAGGTGGGCCCGCTCAGCTGAGGAAGATAAGCGTTAGTCCGGCAAAGGGGAAGTCCTACGTGTTAAAAAGTGGATAGCGCATATGGAACAACGGTAAGGTAAGTCCATTAGGACAGCTGGTACTAAGGCCCGTACCAGCTTTTAACCCGACACGAGGCGCTCACCTATATCTTGAATTACCCAATCCCCACGCGCCACGTGTCTCAGTGTCAGTGTCCTTACGACACTTGCCCTCTGTCCTCTTACACTTTCACCTTTTAACCTAAAAAGTCCTCCCGAATGGTAAAAACTCCCGTATTTCTCTCTGGTAAATCATTTCAGGTAGTTTTCTACGGCGAATACCAAGTAGGGAAGAACGCCGGGTTTGTCCAAGTCACTGTCACGGTTCCCCTCGTCGTTTTCCCAAGCATTGTCACCCTCTGCTCAGGTAATCCATTTTCCGTTTTTGTTTCATTATTTTTCCCTTTCTCTCTTTTCCGAATTGTTGAATAACCGCCATGGGGAGAGGGACGCCCAAGAAGAACGAACCTGAAACTCCCCAACTCCATGAGTCTAGAAACCCTCCTGGTTTTGAACCCCTTCGTGACTTGCAGGCGGGTATCTGTGACCCAAAATACCCTTTCGATATACGGAACATCAAGCCCCTACTGTTCGGCCGCCACTGTAAAAGTGCTGATCGTTTCCGAGTTGTCGCGTCCGGCTTGTATCACTACATTACCCCCTAGGTCCATTCCTGTGTCAATTTTATTGTCTGGCTTAGAGACTCCTACGATTCACATCGTGATGCCTTCATTTCTCCTCAGGGTAGCATAATCTTCTCCCTTTCTCCCGATATTATAAGGCAGGCTCTCCGTTTCCCTTCCAGTGACGCCTACTTCAGTTTTAAAGACGAAACCTTGCTCGCACAGTTTAATAAACTGTCGAGGGAAGCCCGCCGTGCCTTCATAGCTGCCATAACCGTCGATCAGGCGACGGCCCTACCTCCGGTGGAGCCTTTCCCATTGAGTCTGTTTAATGAAGAGGTTCGACCAGTCCTGTCCCTCATTGCCGGCCTCCTGGGAGCAGGGACCCCTGAAGACATTTCTTGGGTATGCATTCGATTCTTGTGGCTTATGATTCAGAATGGGGTTACACTGGATATTCCAGGTTTCCTGTCTTTTACCATCCGGACTCAATTTCGGGAGTTAGCCAAGGCCCGAAAGTTTCGTTTTTGTTCGTTGGTTTTCTACCTCTTCCTGTTCCAGCATGCGGACAAGTTTAATCATTTGGGGCTGGACAGGATGTATTCTGAAAATTCTCAGCCCAGGCCAGTCTTCGACTGGAATTTCTCCGTTCGTCAATTGCCTAGGGGAGAGGGTTACATCAGTTTCGTGAATACCTTCATGTCCATTGCTTACACCATCATCCACGATGCACCTTCCCCTAGGGTTTTCCCAGAGATGAAACGAGTTACGAGTTTCAGGAGTACCGATTAATGCCAGCGATTGGTACCTCCCGGAGGATATCTTTTTGAAATCGTGTCTATGGAGCCCGAGTAGCCCTACCCGGCTCCGACTTTTCTGTCGACGAGTCCTACGCCCTTGAGTACATCCGTGACCCTCAGGGTGACCCATTTCATTTCGTCCCCCAGCTAAGAAGAGGCTACATCCTGAAGCTTCCCGACAATATTGGCCCCTTTGTTGTAAATTCTAGATATGCCCTCCCGATTGTTAAGAAAATATTGCAGAACTTGGATCTGAAATTAGGGGAGAGTTGGGCTTATGACCCATGGGAAATTATCTCAAATAAAAGAAAGAGAAACAGGTCTGCGCCCTACGTTCATGAATCCAGGCCATTTCTGGAGTGGAAGGCTAATTATGAGGTCTGGCCTATGTTTTCGCAGATGGAGACGGACTCATCTGCCACAGGAGAAGAAGAAGAAGTGAACAAAGGGGGCAATGAGCAGGAAGCTGGTACTTCCGGAGCGCCACCACCCAAGAGGCAAAGGGTGGCCACTAGTGAAGCCGGGGTCATCGGGGAAGGGGGATAGTGCAGGGCCTAAGCATTTGGAGAGTTTGATAAGAAGGCGGGGATAGTAGTTCTAAGTTAGCATAACCTCCTCGACTACAGAAGTCACTCGAGGCCATTATCGAGCCTCCTCCCTTCGAATATAGACAAAAGAAAGGGAGGCCGACCAATAAAGCACCGTCAGAGACGAATATAGGGCCGAACTAGAGGTTTCGTTGAGAAATATCACACGAGAATCTACTGCCTGGGATTGTCTGAGACAGGGCACAGTACTTTCTATGGCCGAGGCTATCCTGGACCCGAATTCGGACGTCCCCAGCTACAAGGTGATTGAATTGGTTGTCGACATGAAGCAGGTTCCGGTACAGGACCTGAATGACCTGTTCCAGACAATCCGCGACATGATGAAGGATAAGATTTCGGAGATCACCCTTGCCCTAAAGAAGACAGAACAGAAATACGACGTTCTGAACAACTCTTTTGCCGCAGAACAGAGTGCTTGTCGTGCCAACGCACATCAGGTGCGAGTCCTTAAAGAGCAGATTAAGAATTCAGACGACGGAGGGAAGGGAATGCAAGCTGCATTAATAGCCAAGTTGGAGAAGGACATTTCAGCGGCTAGGAAACGGTCTAGCATACCAGCTTCACATCCGATACAGACCGACGAATTGGTGCACGTGGAGGAGGAGAAAAACGAGCTGAAGGCCAAGCTTTCCAGAGAGAGAGAGGAGAAAGAAAAAATGGTCAAGAGAATGGAAGATCTGGAGAGCAGAGCTACCGAGCTGCAGACCCGCTGGGACACGCACAGTTGTCATGTAGCCGAGACATCAAGTGGGACAGGTTCAGCACCAGCACAACTATCTACAGCCAGGGCCGAGATAGAAGTGTTGGGGAAGCAAACAACGACAGCCAAGCAAAAGGTGGTAGAACTGGAGGGCGCCCTGGCTGAGAAGGTCAGAACTATTGAAGGGCTGCAAAGAGAAATTGAGGAAGGAAAAAAGACTACGACTGAGCAACAACAGATCATCGCCGAGCTGAAGAGCAAGGTGAAGGGAAATATCACCCTGGTCGAGGCCAGAAGCCTGATCTGGTCGGATATAATCGTAGCCGTGACTGAACAGTGGGAGTTCCTAACGATGATAGGAGAGCTAAAATCTACCCTTCCATACCTTAATAGGAGGTTGCAGGAGGCCGGGGATAATCTGCCAACTAGAGCCCGACATGCCGGAATTTATATATCTTTTCTCTATACACTGAGAGCAAATGACGTGGTAAAACATGACATTCCCAGCAGATTTATGGAAATCAATGAATGTCGGAAAATTATAGAGAAAGAGGAGGCTCGATCGGCAGCTTCAAAGGCTCTCCAACGGGTCGCTGACATTGTGGAACAGTTCAACAAGGTATGGAACGAAATCACCACTGCTGGCCTCCCTTCATGTTGGGAACCAAACGCTCCTGCCGTACTAATACACCCCGACAAATACACAGCACTTCTAGAGGCAGAACGGGATCGGTCGGATCTTCAGATAGGCAAAGGAACTCAGCTTAAAGCTACTACCATCATCACAGCCCTACAGAAGGAGTTTAGTCTCCTCCACATGATCCGGTACCGTCTCCCCACCCACGCAGACATCCACACCTTCGGCGAGGCATTTACCAGGGTGGAGAGACTCTCAGAGATGTCAGAGCCAAATCCAGAAAGCCAGCGGAGGTTAACGCAGTTCCTGACTCAGCATGCCAGTCCTTCTACCGATGTACCTCCTCCAGCGTCTACTACAGCCTCGACCCAACAGCTTTCATGACACCTTATGTTTCATTCATGACATGGCCTTAACGGCCTTTACTTTCATTTCAGTTATGTTTGATTTAAATTTCCGAGTGGGCGGTTTTTCCTCCCACTCTTGCATTTTTACTTTTACCTTGAACAATGATCTACATTTTGGTTTTGAGTTTGGCCCGGGGCCTGTTACGCATGATGGAAGAGTTGTTTTCCCCATCATGCCATTTTGTGGTTTTGACAATGATTGTTAACAATTTTGAGCATGCGAGAAAGATATTTTCAGAAAATATCTTCTCGCTGAAAGGCAGATAGAAGGCTATATAATACAGGAAAAAGAATGATACCAGGTTCCATTTCTTCAGAAAATTGATTGTATTAGAATTTCCTGTGTGTCTGCTTTGTGAAAAATTCGGATACTGCCCGGAGGAGCCCATCGGGTCTCAATAATAAGAAGCTTCACTGTAATAAGGATTCCGGACACGGTTGTATGGTAGTGTGTGTGTCTCTCTATTGTTAGTTTCATCTATGCTCATATCTCTTATATTACATCCTGGAATGCGAGTGTCTTTTGTCTTTTGATATGAACTTATCGTGTTGATACTTATGTCAGTAGCAGCTTGACACTTTAAATGGCTCAGGAGTAATGTATTGTTCCACATGCATTTCACTCGTATTTCTACTATGTTGGTTGTATTGAAATGTTATTGACGGGAGCTCTTGGTATGTGTGGATTCTTAGATATTTAAGCCCATTTGTATGCCATGAAGTTCTCCTTAGTATCATCTATGTGACAGTCGATATCCCCTTCTCGCTATACAGCTTCGCTATTGTTTATACTTACTTTCTCTGCCATATGTCATGAATCTGGCCCTGATTATGTTGATCTGTCTTACAATTGTCTGACGCAGTAGTATCTGAATATTAGCATTTCATTTGTTCAGCGTTATTTAAAATGCCTCAAACTGTCTGAAGTTCTGGTTCCATTGTAGTCTATTCGCTGTTTCAAAGGAAGTAGTGTAAGAGCTCTGTCATGTTAAGGGATGAAACTTTGTCTTAAATATCCTGCTCTCTACACCTCATAAGATGTCCTAGGCACTGGTCTATAACAACTCTAGGCTGTCTCTAGGAGTTACAACATCTTTTTGGCGCCGTTGCCGGGGATCGAAGTTGAAGAGATTTAAGTCCCTGGGCCTCGACAAATCCTGTCCACTCTTCAGTTAGGTGAGCACGAAGAGTTGTGAGTTGTGCATACCTCACCTTGGCGACTCCACATTCATATTTCAGATAAACATAATTGCAGTCCTGGCTCCCCGTAAGCCACACCTAAGGTCAGATACATCTCAGTCAAGGACACCTTCTGTGTCTGACCCAGAGCGAATCCTTCATAGAAGAGGCTGGAGAGAAAGACCACCAGTTCATACCGATATTCCTGAGTTTTCCCTCGAAAACTTTCCATATCTTCAGCCCTCCTCTTCTCAGGTCGCCCAAATACAAAGCTCTAACCCCATTATAAGAGATACTGGTTATTACTCTGATAGCCCTTACCGAGAAGGTGCCCGTATCAAAGACGAAGCAGAGTCTAGTTATACTCCACATTATTCTTTTCACCCTACCCCTGAAGTTGAAGAGGTCAAAGAGGTCACTGAAGTGTCTGTTGTCGACAGCCCTACCTTCTCATCAAGTCCTCAAGCTGTTGTTCATTACATCCCCATCATTATTCATACTCAACTCCCACCACCTCCTCCACCTCACACTGCTCAAGCTCTCATTCTACCTCCGCCTCCTCCAATGGCAAATATACCTGGCTTTTTACAAAATAGGTATGCCCCTTTACAGCTGCCTGCAGTTCTAAATGATATGCCACAAGACTATTTAAAGATTCTGCCCAGATTCAATGGGGAAAACGGCGTCGATGCCTACAAGCATGTTGAAGTCTTCTGCTCTTTCGCAGAGAACTTTAATGTGGAGCATTTGGACGTGGTTCTGAGATTGTTCGTGCAGTCCCTAGATGGAGAGGCTAGAAAATGGTTTAAGTCTCTCGGGGCTAATTCCATCAACACTTGGGAAGCTATGGAGGATGCTTTCGTGAAAAAATGGGGAGATAGGAAAGATCATGGAGATACCTTAACCGAGTTTAACACCCTTAAAAAGAAGCATAATGAAGGGGTATCAGAGTTCATCAGAAGGTTTAACAAATTGTATTACAGCCTCCCAGCTGAGATGAAGCCCCATCAGACCGCTGCCAAGGTTGTTTTCGTGGCAGCATTCGATTCCGAGTTTGGTTTCTCGCTGAGGGAGAGAAAGCCAGCCACTCTAGATGATGCACAGACTGATGCATTGGAAATAGAAGCAAATTTTGTCTCGACTGGTAAGACCAAAGTAAAGCAAGAACATGATACAAGAAGAAGAAGCAAGGAAGAAGTGTCCACTTCAAGTCAGGACAGAGACTCAGCAAGTGATAAGATCGAAGAGATGAATAAAATGATCAAGAACCTCTCTAGCAAGTTGGTCAAGCTAGAGATGGAAGCCAAAAGTTCTCCACCAAAGAACTTTCAGAATGCTCCAAACAGAGGGTTCAACCCTCAATACAGGAAACCTCCCTTGCAGATACTGCAGAGGGGGCAGAAGGAGTCACAAGACCAAGTACCGCACCCTTTGTACTTGGAAGGACAAATGGAGGCTTCCCCTGAAGACTCCTCTTATGAGCAAGATGAAACATGTCCTGTTTTCTCAGACAGCGATGACTTAGAGTGCCCTGTCCAAGGAAGTGAGGAGGACGCACTGCGACCTCACTCAGAAGCGAAGGATAATGAAGATGCTGAAGAGCCAGAAATCGATGACTACTGCAAACAGTTTGTTGATTTCATGCAAGCTCAGTTCAATAGGAAATATGACCTCAGGTCTTCCAGGAAAAGGACCCGCACTCAAGATGAAGAGGAAGATGCACCCCAGAGATCAGCACCTGCGCAGAAAGAGGCCAATACCCAAGAATCTTCTTATAGAGGTAAAAAACCCCTTTACCAACCTTTGCAAGATGATAGTCACATGCCTTCCTCCTCTCAAGTAGTTGTGTCTCCGGTAAATAAAACTCCTGTTAAAGAAGTTAAGTCTGCCATGCCAAAAAAAGAGTCCAAAGAAAAGGAAGTCCAGATAGAAAAGCCCTCGTCTGCCTTCAGTTTGCAAAAGGAACTTGAAAAAGTTAAAATCCTTGTCCCTCTGTCCGAATTATTGAAGCAGCCTGCATATCAGTCACAAGTCTCCTCTTTCATTTCAGCTCCTGAAGTCTCACACATTCTGGACAGTCTTAATTTACAAGAAGAGAGGCCTATGGTAGTGTTTGGCCCCCATGTCGAGGAACTGGACCCCTCCACTCCCCCTTTCTATGTATCCCTAGTAATCCATGATTTACTATTACATAACTGTATGTTGGATTCAGGAGCATCCCACAATTTGATGCCCCTGTCTGTCATGGAGCAATTGGGTCTCCAAATCACTCGCCCATATAAAGATCTCTACTCCTTTGACTCCAAAAGAGTGAAGTGCTTGGGCATGATCAAGGACCTAGCAGTCACCTTGGCTCAGATTCCTGCCAAGAGTGTGGTAATGGATATCGTAGTAGCTGACATCCCAGCCCGCTTCGGCATGTTGTTGTCTAGGTCTTGGGGGACCAGAATTGGAGGGTCAATCAAGCTGGATCTGTCCTACGCCACCATCCCTGTCTTTGGGGGTCAAGAAAGGAGATCGTACCGAGAAACTAGGTTTGTCAAGACAGTCACAAAAGCAGGAGATTCAGTAAACTCCCCAGTTTACAGTAGAGATGGAGATTTTTCCTGTCTAATGTTGGAGGAAGATCAGGAATATGCTCATGAACCTACATTTTGTCAGATAAAGACTGAGCTATCAGAGCAGGACCGAAGATCTGATATCTGGACGCTCCACTTTGATGGGGCCAATTCCAGAGAGGGAAACGGGGCTGGAGTGTTGCTTATCTCACCCATGGGTCAATGGGTCCCCCTCTCTTTCAAACTAGAATACGAGGCCACGAATAATGTGGCTGAATACGAGGCACTCATATTGGGGTTACAAACAGCAAGAAGCATGAAGATCCAAGGTCTAAAGGTGATGGGAGACTCAGAGTTGGTGGTGAGGCAGGTGAGAAACCAGTGTCAAGCGAAGCATCCGAGGCTAAAGGCCTATAGGAACGAAGTGTGG
This sequence comes from Pinus albicaulis, assembly GCA_034641835.2. Classification (NCBI taxonomy): domain Eukaryota; kingdom Viridiplantae; phylum Streptophyta; class Pinopsida; order Pinales; family Pinaceae; genus Pinus; species Pinus albicaulis. The sequence continues at coordinate 126,064 of JAXQQM020067889.1, read as the reverse complement.
GACCTCGTGGAACATTCCTTTCTGGCATTTAACATTCAGTTTATGCCCAGGGAGTACAACAGAATGGCAGACTCCTTGGCTGTAGCTGCTAGTACATTCCGCCCACCTCAGAACCCTCTTCTGAGATACGAAATTGAGGTAAGATACAGGCCTTCAATTCCTGATAATGTCAAGCACTGGCAGGTCTTCGAAGATGAGGAGCAGGTGAAGAGGTTTTTGGAGACTGTGGGGGAGTTTTCAAACTTGGAGATCGACAATTGTGAAGAGGAAGAAGTCGAAGACATTCCAGGGGACAAGCTAGAAGAGAAGATAGCTGGTCACAGATTCCTACAGCTAAAGGGAAATGTCATTCCCCGAGGGTTGGTACCTCTGGAAAGGCTGTTCAATAAGGATGATGTCCCATTACAGCCAAACAAAATGGTGACTGAGGACCAGGTTGAAGATCTGAATCTGGGCACGAAAGAAGATCCAAAGATTGTGAAGCTGTCAAAGAAAGTCCCAGATGAATATAAACCATTGTACCAAAAGCTGTTTAAAACCTACAAAGACGTATTCGCCTGGTCATATCAAGATTTGAAAACCTTTGATATCGGTGTGATGCAACACAAGATTCCATTGAAAGCCGATGCAAAACCCCACAAGCAAAAGCTCCGACAGATCAATCCCCTGTTGTTACCATCGATTGAGCAGGAAATAAAAAAGTTACTGAAGGCTAAAATCATAGTGCCACTAAGGTATTCTGAATGGGTGGCCAATTTAGTCCCAGTACGCAAGAAGAACGGTGAAATCAGGTTGTGTGTGGATTTTAGAAACCTGAACAGGGCATCTCTAAAAGACAACTACCCACTACCAAAGATGGATCATATTCTGCAAAAGGTAGTAGGGGCCTCTAGAATGTCCATGATGGATGGGTTCTCGGGCTATAATCAAGTGGCCGTATTCCCTGAGGACCAGGAAAAGACAGCTTTCACCACGCCCTGGGGAACATTTATGTATGCCAGGATGCCATTCGGACTGATCAATGCAGGGGCTACGTTTCAGAGAGCGATGGACATAACTTTTGTGGGAGAACAAGATAAGTTCTTGGTGGTGTACCTAGACGATATAACGGTCTTTTCAAAGGATGATGTCGAGCATGTTCAGCATTTGCAGAAGACTTTTGAGAAATGCAGGAGGTATGGTCTCTCTCTCAACCCTCAGAAATCTTTCTTTGCATTAGAAGAGGGTAAACTCCTAGGACATATAGTAACTAAAGATGGGGTCAAAATCGACCCTAAGAGGGTGGAAGCTATAAACGGTATCTCTCTCCCCAGAAACAAGAAAGAAGTACAGGTATTCCTAGGACGGATAAATTTTCTCAGAAGATTCATTCCCAATTATGCCGAAATAGTTAGACACATCACATATATGTTAAAGAAGGACAATGAAGTAAGATGGGCACCAGAACCAAGGCAGGCGTTTACCAGGATCAAGACTGCATTTGCTGAAGCTCCAGTATTAGCAAAGCCTAACTTCACCGAACCCTTCATGATTTTCTCTTTTGCATCACCTCACACCGTGGCGGGGGTCCTACTACAGAAGAATGGGGATGGGTATGAGCAACCCATTGCTTTCTTTAGTCAAGTTCTTCATGACGCAGAGCTGAAATACAACATACTTGAGAAGCAAGCTTATGCCTTGGTAAAGTCCTTAAAGGCCTTTCGCATGTACATTTTACAATCCCATGTGACTGCTTTTGTACCCGCAGCAGCAGTTAAGGACATCCTAGTGCAGGGAGACAGTGAAGGCAGAAGGGGACGATGGATTGCGAAGATACAAGAATATGACTTGGATATAAGGCCCACCAAGTTAATTAAAGGACAGGGGTTAGCGAAAATTTTATCAGAATCGAACCACCAAGCCCTGGGCATCCACTTATCCATGATGGCAGATGAAGCATCTCAAGAACAGACAGGGAGGCCAGAAGTGGAAATGGCAACTCAAAAAATACAGATGAAGTACCTCACTAGCCCCTGGTACAAAGAAATTGTTGAATACCTCCTGACACTCAGCTGCCCACCCAGCTGTGACAAGTCCAAATACAGAGCCTTGAGGCTTAAATCTCAAAAGTACGCCGTGGCTAATGGACAGTTATACTGGAGAGATCCGTCAGGCATACTGCTGTTATGTCTCATCGAAGGGGAGGTAGGGAACATCATAACCGAGTTCCATGAGGGGATCTGCGGAGGGCATTACAGCTGGAGGAGCACAGCCCAGAAAATTCTGAAGGCCGGGTTCTACTGGCCTAAACTATTTGGAGAGGTCTTCACTTGGGTTAGAGCCTGTGACAAATGCCAAAAGTTTGCCGAGAAACAGAAGCTAGCCGCTTTACCCCTGATTCCTGTGCACGTTGATGAGCCTTTTAAGCAATGGGGTATTGACTTCATAGGTGAGATCCACCCTCCCTCCAGTGGGCAGCACAAATGGATTGTGACTGCTACAGATTACTTCACCAAGTGGGTGGAGGCCATCCCCGCACGAAATGCTACAGATACAGTGGTCATAAAATTCTTAGAAGAGAACATCATCTCCAGGTTTGGATGTCCTGCCAGAATAGTCACGGACAATGCTCAGGCTTTTAAATCGGTTAAGATGGTGAATTTCTGCCAACAATACAACATCACTCTGGGCCACTCCACAGCTTACTACCCCCAGGGCAATGGTCTTGCCAAGTCATCAAACAAAACACTGGTCAGAGCACTGAAGAAGACAATAAATGAGAACCAGAGAAATTGGGACTCTCAGCTGAAGTTTGCTCTATGGGCAAAAAGGATAACCAGTAAAAGGGCAACAGGGAAGTCGCCTTACAAACTAGTATACGGACGAGCAGCTGTATTCCCCATACAGCTGGCTCTACCTGTGGCTCGTTTCATGCAGGAGACTCAGGAAGAAGCTGATGGCACAACTAGAAGAATCAATCACTTGATTGAACTGGAGGAAACGCGCGTTCAGGTGAATCAGAGGCTGGTGGACTATCAAGAGAAGATGAAAGATTTGTTTGACCAGCACACCAAAGACAGGAAGCTGTAGGTGGGGGATTTAGTGCTCCGATGGGATGTACGCAGAGCTGACAAAGGCAAACATGGTAAGTTTGACCCCCTTTGGTTCGGTCCTTTCAAGATCGCAGAGCAGGGAGGAAATAATACATTCAAGCTGGAAAATTTACAGGGGGATCTGTTGGAAGCCCCTGTGAATGGGCAATTCCTCAAACCATACTTCCAATTCTGAAGAAGGCTGGAAAGCCTGACTGTATTATATTGTATAATAGTTGCTATTTCGTTTTGTTTGTTTATCATCAATTACAGACATGTCATGAAGATCTGTACACGGCACAGCTCTAGAAACTGAAAAGTGTTGTTCCAAGAAGGTCTACAGGCGGTCTGCGTAGTTCTCGACACGTTCGAGGACAAACGTGCCGTCCCCAGGTGGAGCCAATGTTGTTCAATTCTCAGCAATAGCCACGAAAGTCCCTAAAAGATGAACCGGTCACATTAAAGTTATATGCCAAGTAGCAAGTGCCAAATCAAATCAGGCCGAAAGGGAAAAAGGGTGGTAAAACGCACATATATTGACACCAATGGATAAATGTGGCGCTAAGTAAGGAGAGGCGGAACAATAGTTAACGACTGGCACAACGGTACGGGAGACATGCCTTTGCAGATCAACTCATTTACGAGAGAAGGCCTTTGATTATACATGACGGCAGTACGTAGAAATTCCGGGGGGGGTCAAGCCGTGGGGTAAGGACAAGGCCCTTACCCCCGCGGAATTGCGACACGTGGCGGGGCGTCACGGCGGAGAAATAGTAGCAGGGTTGGGCCAAGAGATTATGTATCGTGGTGGAGTTAAGGTGGGCCCGGCCAGGGAGAAAATAAGCCGTTAGTCCCGCGAAAGGGGAAGTTATTCGTAAGTTAAAAGTGGATTGCGACATGGAACAACTAGAAGGTAAGCCTCATCGTGACGTGCACCGAGGTCTGCATCGCTTTAACCCGGCTAATTTTGCGGCGCTCACCTATATCTAGAATTACCCAACCCCCACGCGCCACGTGTCTCAGTGTCAGTGTCCTTACGACACTTGCCCTCTGTTTTCTTACACTTTCCCTTTTTAACCTAAACAGTCCTCCCGAATGGTAAAAACTCTCGTATTCCTCTCTGGTAAATTATTTTCAGGTAGTTTTCCACGGCGATTACCAAGTAGGGAAGAGCGCCGGGTTTGCCCAAGTCACTGTCACAGTTCCCCTCGTCGTTTTCCCAAGCATTGTCACCCTCTGCTCAGGTAATCCATTTTCCCGTCTTCGTTTCATTATTTTTCCCTTTCTCTCTTGTCCGAATTGTTGAATAACTGCCATGGGGAGAGGGACGCCCAAGAAGAACGAACCTGAAACTCCCCAACTCCATGAGTCTAGAAATCCTCCTGGTTTCGAGTCTTTCAGACTTGGTAAGCAGGGATTCAGACCCAAAATCTTCTTTCGACATACTCTGAAAGATCAAGCTCCCATCGTCTTGGCCGCCACCGTAGTGCCGATCGTCCGAGTTGCTCACCGTTTGTATCACTACATTGCCCCCCAAGTCCATTCCGTGTCGATTTTATTGTCCGGCTTAGAGACTCTACGATCCACACGGATGCCTTAATTTCCCTCGTGTGCACCTTCTCCCTTTCTCCCGATATTATAAGGCAGGCTCTTCCTTTCCCTCCCAGTGATGCCTACTTCAGTTTTAAAGACGAAACCTCGCTCGCACAGTTTAATAAACTGTCGAAGGAAGCCCGCCGTGCCTTCATAGCTGCCATAACCGTTGATCAGGCGACGGCCCTACCTCCATTGGAGCCTTTCCCATTGAGTCTGTTTAATGAAGAGGTCCGACCAGTCCTGTCCCTCATTGCCGGCCTCCTGGGAGTAGGGACCCCTGAAGACATTTCTTCAGTATGCGTTCGATTTTTGTGGCTTATGATACAGAATGGAGTTACACTGGATATTCCAGGTTTCCTGTCTTTCACCATCCGGACCCAATTTCGGGAGCTAGCCAAGGCCCGAAAGTTTCTTTTTTGTTCGTTGGTATTCTACCTCTTCCTGTTCCAGCATGCAGACAAGTTTAATCATTTGGGGCTAGACAGGATGTATTCTGAAAATTCCCAGCCCAGGCCAGTCTTCGACTGGAATTGCTTTGTTCGTCAATTGCCTAGGGGAGAGGGTTACGTCAGTTTCGTGAATACCTTCATGTCCATTGCTTATACCATCATTCACGACGCGCCTTCCCCTAGGGTTTTCCCAGAGATGAAGCGCTAGTTACAGGCTGGGAAGTACCAGTGTACCGGCGATTGGTTCCTATCAGAAGAGTATACTGAAATCCGTGTCTATGGAGCCGAAGTAGCCCCCTACCAGCTCCCAGCTTTTCCTGTCCGACGAGTCTACGCCCTTGAATACATTCGGCAAGCCCTCAAGGCTGACCAGCTTCATTTCGTCCCCGCTAAGAAAGGCTACATCCTGAAGCTTCCCGACAATATTGGCCCCTTTGATGTAAATTCTAGATATGCCCTCCCGATTGCTGAGAAAATAGTGCAGAACTTGGATCTGAAATTAGGGGAGAGTTGGGCTTATGACCCACGGGAAATTATTTCAAATAAAAGAAAGAGAAACAGGTCTGCGCCCTACGTTCATGAATCCAGGCCATTTCTGGAGTGGACGGCTAATTATGAAGTCTGGCCTATGTTTTCGCAGATGGAGACGGACTCATCCGCTGTTGTGAGAAGAAGAGGAAGTGAACAAAGGGGGGAAATGAACAGGAAGCTGGTACTTCCGGAGCGCCACCACCCAAGAGGCAAAGGGTGGCCAGTAGTGAAGCCGAGGTCATCGGGGAAGGGATAATTCTGGAGCCCCTCGCGAAATCTGGAGAGTATGATAAGAGCAAGGCAGATAAGAGTTCTAAGAGATAAGACCGCTCCTCTCCGACTACACCGAAATTACTCAGCCATCATCGAGCCTTGAGAAGACAAAAGAAGGGAGCTGACCAATAAAACCATCAGAGACAAATATAGGGCCGAACTAGGAGGTTTTGTTGAGAAATATCACACCAGAATCTCTGCCTCGGTTAATGCAGACACTGAAGACCTGGTGCTTTCCATGGCCGAGGCTCTCCTGGACCCGAATTCGGACGTCCCTAGCTACAAGGGGATTGAATTGGTTGTCGACATGAAGAAGGTTCCGGTACAGGACCTGAATGACTTTTTCCAGACGATCTGCGACATGATGAAGGATAAGATTTCGCAGATCACCCTTGCCCTAAAGAAGACAGAGCAAAAATACGACGTCCTGAATAACTCTTTTGCCGCGGAACAGAGTGCTAATCGTGCTAACGCACACCAGGTGCGAGTCCTTAAAGAGCAGATTAAGAATTCAGACGACGGAGGGAAGGGAATGCAAGCGGCATTAATAGCCAAGTTGGAGAAGGATATTTCAGCGGCTAGGAAACGGTCTGGCATACCGGCTTCACATCCGATGCAGACCGATGAACTGGTGCACGGGGAGGAGGAGAAAAACGAGCTGATGGCCAAGCTTTCCAGAGAAAGAGAGGAGAAAGAAAAAATGGTCAGAAGAATGGAAGATCTGGAATGCAGAGCTACCGAGCTGCAGACCCGCTGGGACACACACAGTTGTCATGCAGCCGAGACCTCAAGTGGGACAGGATCAGCAACATCACAACTATCCACAGCTATGGCTGAGATACAAGTGCTGGGGAAGCAAACAACGACAGCAAGGCAGAAGGTGGAAGAACTGGAGGGCGCCCTGGCTGAGAAGGTCAGAACTATTGAAGGGCTGCGAAGAGAAGTGGAGGAAGGAAAGAAGACTGCGACTGAGCAACAACAGATCATCGCCGAGCTGAAGAGTAAGGTGAAGGGAAATATCACCCTGGTCGAGGCTAGAAGCCTGATCTGGTCAGATATAATCGTGGCCGTGACTGAACAGTGGGAGTTCCTAACGATGATAGGAGAGCTAAAATCTACCCTTCCATACCTTAATAGGAGATTGCAGGAGGCCGGGGATAATCTGCCAACTAGAGCCCGACACGCTGGAATTTATATATCTTTTCTCTATACACTGAGAGCGAATGACGTGGTAAAACATGACATTCCCAGCAGATTTATGGAAATCAATGAATGTCGGAAAATTATAGAGAAAGAGGAGGCTCGATCGGCAGCTTCAAAGGCTCTCCAACGGGTCGCAGACATTGTGGAACAGTTCAACAAGGTATGGAACGAAATCACCACTGCTGGCCTCCCTTCATGTTGGGAACCAAACGCTCCTGCCGTACTCATGCACCCCGACAAATACACAGCGCTTCTAGAGGCAGAACGGGATCGGTCAGATCTTCAGATGAGCAAAGGAACTCAGCTCAAAGCTACTACCATCATCACAGCCCTACAGAAGGAGTTTAGTCTCCTCCATATGATCCGATACCGTCTCCCCACCCACGCAGATATCCACACCTTCGGCGAGGCATTTACCAGGGTGGAGAGACTCTCAGAGATGTCAGAGCCAAATCCAGAAAGCCAGCGGAGGTTAACGCAGTTCCTGACTCAGCATGCTAGTCCTTCCACCGATGTACCTCCTCCAGCGTCTACTACAGCCTCGACCCAACAGCATTCATGACACCTTATGTTTCATTCATGATATGGCCTTAACGGCCTTTACTTTCATTTCAGTTATGTTTGATTTAAATTTCCGAGTGGGCGGTTTTTCCTCCCACTCTTGCATTTTTACTTTTACCTTGAACAATGATCTACATTTTGGTTTTAAGTTTGGCCCGGGGCCTGTTACGCATGATGGAAGAGTCGTTTTCCCCATCATGCCATTTTGTGGTTTTGACAATGACTGTTAACAATTTTGATCACGCGAGAAAGATATTTTCAGAAAATATCTTTTCGCTGAAAGGCAGATGGAATGCTATATAATACAGGAAAAAGAATGAAACATGGTTCCACTTCTTCAGAAAATTGATTGTATGAGAATTTCCTGTGTGTCTGCTTTGTGAAAAATTCGGATACTGCCCGGAAGAGCCCATCGGGTCTCAATAATAAGAAGCTTCACTGTAATAAGGATTCCGGACACGGTTGTATGGTAGTGTGTGTGTTTCTCTATTGTTAGTTTCATCTATGCTCATCTCTCTTATATTACATCCTGGAATGCGAGTGTCTTTTGTCTTTTGATATGAACTTATCGTGTTGATACTTATGTCAGTAGCAGTTTGACACTTTAAATGGCTCAGGAGTAATGTATTTTTCCATATGCATTTCACTCGTATTTCTACTATGTTGGTTGTATTGAAATGATATTAACGAAAGCTCTTGGTATGTGTGGATTCTTAGATATTTAAGCCCATTTGTATGCCATGAAGTTCTCCTTAGTATCATCTATGTGACAGCCGATATCCCCTTCTCGTTATACAGCTCCGCTATTGTTTATACTTACTTTCTCTGCCATATGTCGTGAATCTGGCCCTGATTATGTTGATCTGTCTTACAATTGTCTGACGCAGTAGTATCTGAATATTAGCATTTCATTCGTTCAGCGTTATTTAAAATGCCTCAAACTGTCTGAAGTTCTGGTTCCATTGTAGTCTATTCGCTGTTTCAAAGCAAGTAGTGTAAGAGCTCTGTTATGTTAAGGGATGAAACGTTGTCTTAAATATCCTGGCCTTCTACACCTCATATAAGAGCATGTCCGTAGGCACCGGTCTATAACAACTCCTAGGTCAGTTTCTAGAGTTAAGCAATGTACCGGACTAATGATGAAGGGTCGTAAGATAAATTGATGTAACTCTCGATTTAGATTTATTTTGTTGCAATTTTGAATTTCCTTAAGCATAGTTCTTTTTGTATTTAGTTGGCAAAGAAGAATAGTTTAGTTTTCATGCTCACTAGTTTACCGATATTTTGATTTGATGGATTAAAAGACCTTTTCATTTCGGCGCAGAAGACATTTTCATTTTCCTTTTTAAGTCTTCGTCATTGTACAAACTGCTTTTTAAAATTTCAAGTTGGTAAATCATTATAGGGGATATCACTCTCGAACAAACATAACCAAACTTGTTTTCATCTTAGAATTTCCATTTCACCTTAGAAAACCAAAAACGACAAAAAGTTAAGAAATAGGTTATTCCGCACATATAGTGCGCCGCACTTCATCGCCCTTACGATTCGTGATTGACAAATTAAATGCAAGAATTTAGGCACACTAAATCGACCAAACATTTTGGCGCTCGTTGCCTAGGAAGTGTAACTAGGTAGCCAATTTCTTACATAAAATTATAAAAAGAAGGGAAAACTTGATAACTTCTTGAAGTATGCTCTCCCTTCGCACCTAGTGTGATCCGTGAGGATCGAAAAAGAGAGTTATTGGTTTAGTAATTTCTTAAGTATGCTCTCTTCTTGCACCTAGTGTGATCCGGAAGATCGTAAAGAGAATTATTAGCCCAACTTTTTAAAAAATAAAAAATGACATGCATAGAGCAAGAGATTCTAGGAAGGTTTATACCTAAAGCCAAGAGTTCGATTTTCATAACTCCATCTTCTTCAAGGCATAGACCAGCATTCACCACCATCTACCCCTAGCCTTAAGATTTTTGGAAGTCAAGGAACAAATCGAATTAGAGGATTCTCCCTATACCACCTACTAAAACCCACTTAGAAAACAAAGAGACTTTCTCTCATCCTTCCTTGGTAGAAGAACTAGAGGACTATAAGGACTCTAAAGAAACTATCATGGCAAGAGGAAGTAATAAATAGAGGTGGAGGTAGAAGAGGAGGAAATAATGGAGATAACAATGGTGAAGGAAATAATGATAGAAATAGGGATTTGCTCGATTCCCTATAGTTGATGAGGAAACTCATGCAACAATGAAAAATATCTCACCACTCGTTCTCCCTAACTTTTATGGATTGCGAAGTGAGGATCCCGAAACATTTCGTTTGAGTTTGAAGAGTAGTGCCGAACTTATGACTATATGGAAGATTCTCAAAAAACTCAACCGTTTCCTTCAACATTGAAGGGATCTTCTTTGAAATGGTTCATGGGATTAGCCACTCAATCTATTAGGACTTGGAATGATATGAAACAAACATTTTTGGAGCAGATACTTGGACTATTGTATGCCCACCAATCACAAGGATGAGGTATTCAAAATGATGCAAAAAGAAGATGAAAATTTGGAAGACTTAATTGAAAGATTTCATACAACTTGAAAAGAGAAAAGATGAGCAACTTAGATAATGAAACCTTGAAAGCTCTCCTATTAAAAGCCATTAGAGATGAATGGATAGACATTTTAAACATGATGGGGGAAAGGAGACATTTCTCAACTTCCATTTCGTGATATACCGTAATCCATGTATCCATCTCTCAAGGGGAAAAATCTAAAACAGAAAAGGGCCCTAGGATTCTTCTCTTATTAGGCTAACAAATCAGCAACCGGATCAAGAAGCAGGGCGTAGATTGGTAACATGCTCGATGAGTTTAAAATCGATATTTTAGGGAGCCTCAGTGAACAACTAGGCACCCTTAAAAATCCAAAACAAGCAGAAGCAGAAACGTATGCTTTAGCCATCTTTTTGTCCGAAATGTAGAAAGAAACATGCGTTAAGGGAATGTCCCTTGATGCAAAAGTTGTAGAAAACATGTATGATTTTCTCAGAAAATCATGAGATCAAGGATTGTCCTTCAATCCCCGGACTCAAAGCCGTTTTTCAAGAAGATCCAAATTCAAGCAGAATCTCTCTCGTTTTGTCGCATGAGACCTTGGCAGGACAACAAATCTCAAGGGTTTAATAACCCTATGAATCTTCAAACCCCACCAAATTGGAATCCTCGGGCAACAACCTTGTCCCTAACATCAAAATTCATATCACCCATGGGTACAGGGATGCAAAATCCTTATGGGAGATTTGCTCAATTTTATCAATATCCTCCATATTTTCAAAATCAACAAGCTCCACAACTTCCAAGCCCAACCACAACTTTCATTGCCATTTCCACAACAACAACCTTCTCAACAAAATACAAATCCTCAACTCATGCTCCCATACCAACAGAAGACAAATCAACTTCCAAATGCATTTCCAAATCCTAACAATAAGAATCCTCAAACTACTTATATGGTAGAAGGATAACAATTTTCTACCTATATGATTGTTCCTCTCAACGATGTACAACTCGTATCCGTAGAGGTTTTAGAAAAACCTTCTATAGATATTCAAGAGCAAGATACCCTCCGAGGAGGACTCTCTTCAAATCAATAAGGGTTCTGAGGAAGAGTCTCTTCAAAATTCAAGCATGCAAAAAGAAAAAGAAAAGTTAACACCCACAACTCCCTATAGTTGAGCAACTCCGTATCTTCATCTACACCTCCTTTTCCGAAAAGACTACAAATTGATAAGGGGGTGGAAAAACAAATCTTGTTGCCTAACTATGACTTTCTAGATGAATTGGAAGAATGTTTGTATCAATATTCCTTTCGCTACAAGCCATCCGAGAAATTCCTATTCTAGAAAAAACCATAAAGGAGTTGAGTTTCAAAAAGACCAGGAAGGAAGCTAAAGGACACAAGAAGAATCCACCCGGTAGGAAAGATTGCGTACATTATGATGGGAAAAAATTACCATGCGTAAGTATGTAGATCCAGGAAGTCCAATTGTCAAGACACATATAAATGGGATAGAAATTCCAAAACACATTGATTGACTTAGGGGTTGCTATCAACATTATGAGTAGACTGTACCATGGGAACAGCTTTAAAACTTCCTAACCTTCTCTTTACACCTACTTTACCGCAACTTGCATGATCGATCGGCTATTAAACCGTATGGTGTATTAGAAGATATTTCAGCCCTCCTTTAGATTCTTGGGAATATCCGAAAAGAGACTTTATGATTTTGACTCCCAAAAGTAATCTAGGAGGACATCCACTTATCTTAGGAAGACCTTGGCTAGCCACAAATCGATGCTTTTATTAGTTGTAGATCCGGAGACATGTACATTTCAAATGGTAATTCGACAAAGAAATTCAATTTGTATCCTCCACAAGAGCAATCACAATAGAGAGACAATGAATGGGTCGATGATGAGAACACTATACAACCCGTCTTTACCATTTCGAAATTAGTGAGGATAGTCAAATTCCCGAACACATTAGAAAATTTTTGAGACATCTTCTTTGAATATGACTCACACAATTTCAAATGGAATCTCGACATAGAATATTTATCATCAAGACAAATGTCTCTTTACTCTATGGAAGAGTTTGGTAATTCTGCTATTGAGATTTTTCCCGTAAAAGACATTGAATATCAACAAACATTTGGAGAAGTCACAACAAGAAGAACTAACCAGAATCTTGCAAAAACATTCTACCGCATTTGCATGGGAGTATACCGACATGAAGGGTATTGATCCTAAGACTTGCATCCATCATATCTATATTGAGGAAAACAAGAGACCCAATCGTACAACCTCAAAGAAGGATGAATCCAAATCTTAGGGAGATAGTGAAAGAAGAGCTCTAAAAACTTCTCAATGTAAACTTCATTTATCCAATTTCAGATAGCCGATGGGTTTCTCCTTTGGTTATAGTACCTAAAAATAATGGTAAATGGAGGGTATGCATTGATTGCGGGGAATCGAACAAAGCAACTTTGAAGGATCACTTTCCTTTGCCTTTTATTGATCGTGTATTAGATACATTAGTAGGTAAAAAGTACTTTTCATTTTTGGATGGTTTTAGTGGCTATAATCAAATCCAGTAGCACCCGAAGATCAAGATAAGACCACATTTACTTGTCCATGGGGAACTTTTGCCTACCGAGTGCTTCCTTTTGGGTTATGTAATGCACCGAAAGCAACATTCCAAAGAGCAAGACTAGGAATTTTTTCCGATCTAATCCATGATTGTGTAGAGGTTTATATGGACGATTTTACAAGCTTATGGTAATTCATTTGAAGAAGACATTTACTGAAAATTTGGGAAAAAAGTTCTCATAAGATGTAAAGAAACAAAACCTTTCATTAAGCCATAGAAAAATGCTTTATGATGTTTACTAAAGGGATTGTTTTAGGACATCATATTTCAGAGATGGGATTAAGGTTGATAGATCAAAAGTTGAAGTCATCTCCAAGTTGCCTATTCCAAATTGTCAAAGAGATGTTAGAATTTTTTAGGATTTACCGGTTACTATATAAGATTTATAGAAAACTTCACTAAAATAGCATCTCCACTCTTCAAATTGCTTACAAAAGATCGTGAATTTAAATGGGATCCCGATTGTCAATCAGCCTTTTGAAACTTTGAAAACAAGAATATCCGAAGCACCTATCTTGAGAGGACCAAATTGGAAACTTCCTTTCCATATTTCTACATAGATAAAGCCGTATACAGCTCTTGAGCCGTGTTGGGTCAAAAAGATTTAATTCCTTATGCCATTTATTACACCGCAAAAATTTGACTCCCATAGCAGTTGAACTATACCGTGATCGAAAAGAGTTTTTAGTCATGGTTCATGCAATTAATAAGTTTAGACATTACATAACGAGCTATGAAACTTTTATTCATACCGACCATTCCCGCAATTAGATATTTAATGAACAAACCCGTTACTAATGGTGCAGTGACAAGATGGCTTTTACTTTTTGGCAAGAATTCAATGTTACTCGTGTTGGATAGACCAGAAAACGTAATACGTAGCCGATTTCTCGTCTAGGATTCAAAATACTAAAGAAGATTCTCCCGTAGAAGATAAATTTCCCGATGAATACTTGTTTGCGTAACTATTAAGACCCCCTTGGTATGCGCATATTGCTAACTATCTGCTACAGGGAAAACTACCTTCACATTTATTTCCAAGAGAAAAACGAAAGATTATTCAGAGAGAGCTCAAAATATTCATGGATTTCTAACGAATTGTTTAAAACAGGCTGCATCTTGTGATCGAAGATGTGTCGTGAAGATGAAATGCCCGATATTCTTAAGGCATGTCATGATGAACCATGCAATGGACACTTTGCGGACAAAAGGACGCCTATAAAATCCTCTTTTGGGATATTGGCCTTCCCTTTTCAAAGATGCAAAATAATATTTCAAAAGGTGTGATAGCCGCCAAAGAGTAGGGAAACCTACCCTTTCAAATGAAATGCCATCTGCAAACACAAAAACTTATTAACCCTTTGAAAAATGGGCTTTAGATTTCACCGAACCTATTAATCCACCATCTAAGCAAAAGAAGTATATATTGGTTTGTACCGATTATGTTACTAAATGGGTAGAAGCTAAAGCATTAGTATCTCATACTGAAAATTCAAATGAACATTTTCTCTTTATGAGGATATTTTTTACTCGCTTTGGTGTTCCAAGAGAAATTTGCAGGACAGATCGTGGGAGCCAATTCACATCCAATTTGGTGGAGAAGTTGATGGAAGAATACAAAACCAAGCACGTAAGATCTACTCCTTACCATCCACAAGCAAATGGTCAAGTGGAGTCCACAAACAAAGTTCTTGAAAGTATCATCACCAAAACCGTTCATCTACATAGAAGAGATTGGGCAGTAGCTTCAAGCCTTCTAGGGCCTACGTAACTACATGGAGGAATACAACATGACATTCTCCCTATGAACTTGTTTATGGGAAAGAAGTCTTGCTCCCATTGAGTTCCAAGTCAAGACCTTCAAGATAGCAGTCAGTGGGGATGGACTTATCAAGCCCAAAAGCATAGAATGGAGCAAAGTTGAATGAGCTAGATGAGATCGTACAAGAAGCAATTCTAAGAACTCGATCTAGTTCAATATCAAAGAACTAAATGGCATGAAAAATATATCAAAGAGAAGAAGTTTCAAGAAGGAGATTGGGTATTGTTATTTGATTCCAAGTTTAAAGATTTTCAAGGGAAATTTCGACTCATTGCTTGGGCCATATGAGATTGACAAAATCTTTAGCAATGGAGCCGTAAGAATCAAGACCATTGATGAGTTTCAAAACTCCTCTTATTGTGAATGGCCATAGATTGAAAGTTTATCATAAGCCACTCTCAAAAAGAGGATTTTGTCAAGATGTTTCAAGAAAGTTCAGCAATCAGTGCCGGCATGGTAAGAATTCTTCTTCTCCACCAAAATCTAGCTTTTGTTTTCGCTTTCAAAAATATGGTATAGCCTCGAAAACCAATCATTGATCAGCAGTTTTATGCAGAAAATATAGGGTGAAAATCGTGGACACCCGACACTCTATATTTTCCATTCTCTCTCTTTCATTTCATAAGCTTTGTCACCACCCACTCCATTTCATTCCACTACATTCCATTTCATTTCATTTCATTTCACTTCATTCCACTTCATTTCATTCCATTCCATCAATAAAAATCGCTTCATGACCATTTCCATCGTGTCATTTGTTATTTGTTCATTTCTATTCAACCAAGTAATAGTCAAAATCGTTTCCGCTGCACCGACATCCGTTTCCCAGCCTCGACCTAGCTTCCCGCAAACTGTATGTGCATTCCGTGCCTACTACTCGTTTTCAAAGAGAATGTACAGCTAGATGTTATTTCCATAATTATGAAATAAAATGCAGGCGAGAGGATCAAAGGAGTATTCGTGACACCAATGGAGATCAATCACTTGAAGACCAAAGGAAAAGGCAAAGATTCCAAAGGTATGAATAAAGTTTATTTCAAATAGTATTGAAAAATACATTTTTATATAGTTTTAAACTATGAGCTCTACCCATTACGCGCAATGATTATATTGACGACTCCGTAACCTTTCACGATCTCCATGTTATCCTCTTGCATTCATTCATAAATGGTTTCATCATTGAAATTCCGATTCTCACTCATGTTCCAATATCCCACCCGGGAGATAATGAGACGTATTTGAGTTGACAAAGGACTTTACAAGCCGCATAACTTCATAACCGTTGATTGAAACGTGTTCATATTTATTACACAAACACCAAAATTCAAAATCGCCGCCGAATGTATTATACTTTGTTAACCTCCTTTGTCGTGTCTCTCGCGTGTTTACAAAACCCCACTCTACTCATTCTCACTCCCCGTTTCACTCCATTTCGTTCCTTTTGCTCATTCTCACTCCCGTATATCTACCCTCACGCTCTTACCCCATTCCGTTTATGGTACTCCATTCCCATTTTATGATACATCCCCACAAACCCATTGTGCTCGTTTTCGAGCATTCAACCATTCTACTTCCATTTGAAACCTCACGAAGGCAAAATTGTGAAATACGAGAAGTGAAATGGGTAAATTGCTATGAGCGCAGCCTCAAGGAACAAAGTTTATAGAGGGATATCCGCAAGCAAAGGAGATATTGAAGAAAGCAAAATGGCCGCGTTTTATTCGCAAATTCGCAGGTTACCACAGAGAAGTTACGAAAGCATTTGCAAGGTCGTTTGATGGCTCGGGAGCGTAAATTGAGACCTCAAGTTTTTTGGTCAATGAAGCATCAATAGCAACGAAACCTACCGAACTTCTTCAGGAGGGAGAGCGTTGGTTCAAAAAATAAAAGCATCGCTGATGAGGCATGGAGAACAATCCTACGAAATCAAAGGGTATGGACATCATCAGTTTTTTAAAAAGAGGAATCCGTGCATGCAATAAAAGAAGAATGGGCCACTTTACCGCTAATTGTTCGTAAATTCATTACATGTGAAGGCCGTTTTTGGGTCTATGTACATGTACCATACCAGTGCTATCGATGAATTTTCTAGAAAACCAAACTCTCAATCTCCCTTATTTTCTATTCAATAGCTTAAAGAAAATGGTCATGGACTCGTCTCAAAAACACTTAGGAGATGTAGAGCCTCATCTATATCACCACGGCCTTATAAAAAATCGATTGAAAAAGAGCTAAAAAGAAAGAAAAGACACATGGGAACAATTCCTAGTTAGAAATTTCTTTGAGGAACCTCGTAGAAATTCCCGAAGGTAGTTCAATTAGAAGGAGTAGAAGAAAAAAGAATGAATGTTGAAACCCAAATTACTCCTACTCGTGAAATTCCGCAACCTAGCACAACAAGAAGAAGTAGAAGGAAAAGAACAATAGATGAAATCCAAAATACTTCTACTACTACTATGGAAAGAATTGATAGAGAAGAGAGATTGGTAAAAATAAAGAAGAAGGAAATCAAGGCCAAGAAGCCAATAATACCAAAAGGGAAAGAAACTATTGAGGCTGTACATAAAACTCCTTCTTCTGAAGAAGAAGATCATCAAATACTTCGAAAGATTAGTTTATCTTCAAAAATCAACATTCATATCCAAGAAGGCAGAGAAAGAGAAACAAAAACAAAAAAGATAATGTACCACAAAGATGAGGAGAAGGAAGCAGCTTTAAGGGAAAATTGAGGAAAACACAAATTAAGGGTCCTCATTTCATTGATTTGGGTGAGGAGACATCCGAACAAATTCCCAACCGACCATAGTCCATCTCGCTAGTTAGTGAACTCGATTCCTTTCATTCCCAATCAGACAAATGATATACCCATCTTATTCTCGCAAAGAAATATTGATGTAAGCCCTCCTACGATTTTGAACATAATTCTTCCTTACAAGATTTTGGGGACAAAACTCTAATGAAAATGACACCTCGAAATAGACCCCAAGCAAGCTAGGAGGTATATGACTATATAGACTTTGAAAAGGCAGCCACTGTGTCCAAGTACTTCTTCCATTCAGCCTCATACATTGCATAGGATGATTTAGTTCAATCATTAAAACAGAAATTCTTTGAGCCGGGAGCTTTTAAATAGGCACATCAAAAATGAAAATGAAACATTGAAAGAACAAGGCAAGCCGGACAAGATCATCCATGATAATACTATGTTACACTTGGGAATATGGCAAAAGAAGAATAAGAAATTGAAAAGGGAAATGCCAAAAATTGAGCAGCAGCACTTGTAAATATCAAATTTAGGTGCTTAATGAAGAAACCCCGTGAATGATGGCAAGACCAAAGAAGAAAAAGAAGGGGATTGGATGTGGCCGCTGAAGTATCAAGGCACATGAACCGAACAAAGAGTATCAAAATTTTGGTTGCATGAGGACATGCAACACCTTCACAAAGTGGGGGCATGTTGAGTCCCAAATTTGCATCTTTTCCATACATTTTTCCATACCTTTTTCACTCACCTAAACTTCCTGTATTTTCAATATCATGTGCAAAAGAGCATCGAACATGGTTTTTAATTATATTTTTTGTGTTTGCTATTTGATCTAGATTTTGTTCATTCAAATTTCGCGGAATCTTGCCACTTTCCGTAGCCTTCTACAACTTTCCGCAACTATTTTGTGAAACTCTATGCTACTGTGTCTACAGAAACGAGCCACATGAGCGTGTCGGAGAATGACGTGGACATGGTTCGTGTCCTATTGGTTCAAGCAAACTCGTCCAAAGAAGCCACGGCCAAAGGCGTCCACATGGAAGTCAACCATGGAGTTTCATGTCGTCTGGACTCGTTTCGTGGCACATAAAGATCCATACCGCCGTTTAAGCTCACGGAGGTTAAATCGACATCTGCATATGGTTCTAGAGTCGAATTCAAGCATCCACCTTTCGTAGATCTACTTTCCAACACGGCCATACTCCTATATCCGTGGACGTAGTGGTCTACGTGCTTCCCACCAAAGATGAACTTTAGGAGACAAGCATAGCTTGTTGTTATATATAAGGCGTTTGCATACGCATATGAAGTTAGTTGATGTTAGCTGAATGTAATCTCCGTTATCTTTTAGTCCGCTTCGTAGTGATTACGTCGCACTTGTGCCGTAACATTACCATTCTCGTAATGAACTCGCTTTTTAATATGAGAAGACTCTCGTTTTTCAACTTAATTCGTGTTTGAGGACCATTACCAAGGCCGTGTAGAGGGCCCCCGCTCGCCTAAGGTTTTGTGTATTAGTGTATATTTCTCATTTCATTTCTTTAAAAATCATTGTATCATAATCCATCCATATGTTCATACTTTGCAGCTTGTTTCATTTCTCGCTTTATACACTTCCATAATTTCCATTTCATTTCATTTTCTGCTGTTTTATGATTGTTAATCACCGATCGTGTTTATGTTTTTTCGAGTTTTAGATAGGGCACTGGCATTTTCATAGCTTTTTCGACTAATGACATGGAACTAACATTGTTCTCGTCGCTAGTTTGCTTTTCATAGTTTTTGTTTAATTTCGCATTGCTCGTACATTTCAGCTTTTTTCTTATCCGTCTTCGTAGTTAAATTTAGATATACTAACCGCTTTCATAGCATCTTCGCTAGCTTCCCAAGCCACAAAATCGGACTGATGTGAGGATTGCATTATGAAATGTGTAGTTTAGTATTAGTTCCTTTTTTCGCAAATTTAGATATATTAAGCCGCTCATAGCATCTTCGCTTGCTCGAGAAGCTACAAATTGACCGATGGTGAGGGATTGCATTATGAAATGTGTAGTTTAGTATTAGTTTCTTTTTCTGCAAATTTAGATATATTAAATCATGCATGACATCTTCGTTGCCTCCGAAAGCCACGAAACTGATCGATGGTGAGGATTGAATCATGAGTGTATGGTTTAGTATTAGTTTACTTTCGCAAATTAAATATCGCTTACTCAAATTGCTTTATGATTACTTCCGAAAAATCATAGCCGGACTAATGATGAAGGGTCGAAGATAAATTGATGTAATCCCGATTTAGATTTATTTTGTTGCAATTTTGAATTCTCTTAAGCATAGTTCTTTTGTATTTAGTTGGCAGTAAAGAATAGTTTAGTTTTCATGCTCACCAGTTTATCGTTTTTGATTTATTAGATTAGCAAGACCTTTTCATTTCAAGCAAAGACATTTTCATTTTCCCTTTTTAAGTCTTGTCATTGTAAATTTCAAATTGCTTTTTTAAAATTTCAAGTTGGTAAATCATTATAGGGGATATCACTTTCTTGAACAAACATAACCAAACTTGTTTTCATCTTAGAATTTCCATTTCACCTAGAAAACAAAAACGACAAAAGTTAAGAAATAGGTTATCTTGCACATATAGTGCGCCGCACTTCATCAGCTTACGATTCCCGGATTGACAAATTAAATGCAGCAATTTAGGACACACTAAATTGACCAAACACTATAGTTGTAGACATGCGAAGGAAAGGTAGTGGCTAAGAGCCTATAGTCATAGCCACAACATAGCAAGCATGCGTCAGTGGCCCCAATTGGCCGGGGCTATGTGCCCGCAACTCGATATTTGTGCCACCTTTTCAGCCCATAGAGCCCATGTCACCGCCTCGTAACTTTATGAAACTTTAGGAGGTGATAAATAAAATTAAAAAAAGGTACATAAGCAATACATCATCAAGAACTCATTTGGACCCCTCCTAGCCATGAAAGAAATTTCATCAAACATGTTACAAATATTGGATCTACATGTGTAAACAATGTATTTAAACATAGGGGTCTCGTACTTATCTCGAGAATCACTAAGAATAATTTCTCCTACATCATTAGCTACAATATAATCTATTTGACCATAGATACAATGTGCATTCATTTACAAGTAAGAACATGGAGAGAGCCATACATCATATTTGATACAATACATGCTTATAACCAACACAATAACCACATAAATAAAATGGATACAACAAAAATAAAATCCGTACATAAACCAATACATTTTCAAACCAAATACCAAAGGAATGAGCTCTTCATTATCGGGACTTCCAAGTTCCACCCGACCACAGATTAGTCAAGCCAAATATCAATTCAATCAATCACTCTCGTGCCATATTCCAAGCTTGGGTGTGGGATCTCATCAAACACATCAATCACAATAAATCCAAGGCTTCTACAGTGCCAACCACCTCAACCTCAACCAGCTGGTTCCACCTCACATACCAAACATCACGAACATCATGGATTAGCCTCTATCCAACCCATTCTAGGGATCCAAAGTGTTTGTTCCAACCAAGGCCTCTAGGAATAGTAACTCAACCCCCAACTCGCTACATGGCTTCTAGAATGTTTTTACAAGTAGGGATTCTAGACTAGTAACCTCAACTCCACCCTAGGGCTTCCATAGCGTTTTTCCAACCAAGGCTTCCAATACTAGTAAGTCAACCCACAGTTGTCAAGCTTCAAGATTGTTTTTCCAACCAAGCTTCCAGGAACTAATAACTCAACCCACAACTAAAGGAATCATGAGAACCAACCAGAAAAAAATCAATGGAAATAGACCCACAACACCATGGTTATCCAATAAATGACAAGGCTAGGAAAATCCACTTGCATACATCATGCATGCCAAAACTAGTGAGGAAAACATACATGCACCTTGGTACCGCAATCAAATTCTATTAGTAGCTATTGATCCCAATGTACAACAATGCTTTCCTTCTCTCTCCTTTGCCTTATTGCTCCAAATCACCAAGTATCCACACTCTCCAAGAGTGCTCCAAGAAAACTCTAAGTATCCAAGAGTACGAGAGAGAGAGAGAGAGAGAATAATGAGAGAGCTCCAGGAATATAGTGACAAAAGGTACCAACTGATCCTTAGAAGATTTTTTTTATAGAAGAGGCCTCTATTTTCTTCATTTTCCATTATTTTCCATTATTTTCCTCCCTCACATGCAACCAAGTGACTTTTTCATCTCCCTTTTCTCCTAATTTCCATTATTTTCATAAATAATTGTGCCAAAAAATACTTTTTTTCATCTTTAATGCCTTTCCAAATCCTTTGCCTTTTCTTTTTTCCAATTTCCTTAGCCATAATAAACCATGTGAACACCCGCACTAGTATTTTTTTCCCCAAAATTGAACTTGGAATACGTGTCCCATCAATCGTGGTTATTATTTTATCTTTTATTACTTGGAATTTTCACCACGTCTATTATAGGACCCTATCCCTTGGGACACCGCCCTTGGTGTTTAATCACACATATACCTCGAAAAACTCGCTCGAAAAAAGAACCATACTTCCCATGGAGCTTTATAACATAGCTCGATGCAATATTTACAATGATCACCCTACTTAAAGCAAACCAACATGACAAATATAATGAGATGATACCATACCACTTATTGGAGCTTTATAACATATCTCATGGAGATATTTACATCCATATACATACGTACGTACATCCAACCATCACATCAAACATATACCAAAACATTGCCAAAACATATGCTAAACAAAAACCAACATCACACTAAAAACTCAGCTTTGCCTCAACTAGAAAAAAAGGAAGGATACATGGGCCACATCCGATCCTCCATCTCCCTTATAGCTTCATTGAGGCCAAAGTGCTTCCATTGCACTTTAAATTGATCTATTTCTCAATTCCGGGAGCATGAGCTGCTATCTCTTTCCGCAAAAATGAACTCCGACTCCTACCGGAACTCTCCTTATTGCTCCACCTACAATACAAACCATTCATTAACATGATCAACATCTTGAACATATTTCTTAAGCAATGATGTATGAAAAGCATCATGGAATTTCACTATGGAAGGAAATGCAAGTCAATAGGCCATTGGTATGATCCTCTCAATGATCATGAAGGGTCCATAAAACCTAGTTCCAACCCTTTGGCACATGATCCAATCCGCGAGGATATATTCTTGGGATTGATATGAAAGTGAACCTAATCCCCAACTCCGAAACTCCTTGAACAACATGTTCCTATCTTCATAACTCTTCTTCCTATCCCCAGCACCGATTTCAAGTTCCCGCTAGATCACCCGCATTTCTTGTTCCATTTCTCGCCAACATATCCGGTCCAATTAGTAGCCCGTTAACCGTATCACTCCACCGATACGAGTGTTGAAACTCCAACCCATACAATGCCTCAAATGGACTCATCCTCAATGACTCCTCATACTCATTTTTTTAGGAAAAATATACTAGTGGAAGTTACTCTTTCAACTTTTCATTGTTGATGCATCACATGCATCCTCAAAATATCCTCCAATATCCCGTTGACCCTCTCAGCTCTCCATCTATTTGTGGATGATAGGCTAGTGCTAAAGGCCAACTCAATGCCCAAACCCGAAAACAACTCCTTCCAAAACTTGGAAGTGAAATTTTCATCCTTGTTGGATAAAATATGTCAATAAAGCCATGCATTGAAGACATGAAGTTTGGCAACAAGACAGAGCTCACAGTGTAGATCACCAGAGCTCCCACAAGCAAATGCACCTCGCTTGGGGTTTATCATTAAACACCAATAATTAAATAGATACATTAGGTAGAACAAATTCCTAAATGATAGGAACCGAATGTCTAATAAAAATCAAAATCACAACCGTGTAACCAAATACCTAATCTCCATTAATTTCGACACTCCCCCTTAATGGAGAAAGGGATTTTTAAACACACCTAATGTATCCCTAAACAAATCAAACTTCATTCTTCCTAGAGGCTAGTGAATATATCCGCCATATTATCACAAGAATTAAAATACTCTATAGTAAATCTCTTTGACCGCACTTTCTCCCTAACAAAATTAAATTGAGTGTCGATGTGCTTAGTGTTTTTATGAAACACGGGATTGTAAGCCGCCTTGATGGAATTATGATTGTTGCAATTTATGATTGTAGCTTCGTCTATTCTTCCCCCGAATCTTAGAGAATTCTACACAACCAAACCGACTCACATGTCGCTACACACATGGCTTGATATTCTCGCTTCAGCCGAGGATAAAGCAACAATATGCTACTTCGCCGCACCAAGAGATGACCCCGAACCAATGTTGAAGGTGTAACTCCGTAATTGATCTTCTCGTCATCTAGATTTCCCGCCCAATCCGAGATCCGTATAACCCGTCAAATTAACATTAAAATGAGTCGAATACAAAATACCAAATTCTCGATGTTCCTGCGTATACCTTAATACTCCTCTTGCTACACGCCAATGATTGTCATGAGGTTGAGTCATAAACTCGACTCAAAACACTCACCGCATAAGATAACTCGGTCTTATTGTAGTCAAATAAATGAGACTACCAACCAATTGTCCGTACAACGTTGCATCCGCATATTTCGAACCATCATTCATCCGAAGTTTTCTATTCTACCGTAAAGGTACACATGAAGGCTTACACTCATCCATCTTAAACTCCGGACAACAAACTCTTTGCATACTCTACCCCGGGACAAGAAAGTTTGGCTTGAATCTCTCCAAACTTCTATGACCCAAACAATATTAGCATTTCTCCAAGGTCCTTCATCTCAAATTTCGTGATAACTTCTCGCTTGATTTCTTCAATGAGATTGTCTCGCACTTCCCGTTATTATCATATCATCTTATATAAAGAAATCACCACTATCTCGTCCTTCATTATTAAACATGGTATATATATTGGGATCATTTTTTCTCCTTTCATAACCATGCATGAGGAAAAAAATAATCAATTTTTTCGTACTAGGATCTAGGTGTCTGCTTTTAAACCATATAAATATTTCTTTAATCTACATACTAGGTGTTCTTCTCCCTTCTTAGAAAACCCTTCAAGTTGTACTAAATATACTTCTTCTTTTAAATCACCATTTAAGAAAGCATATTTAAACATCTAATTGATGTATTTTCCAATGATGTTTAGTGGCTAAAGCAATAATCATTCTGATGGTATTTAATTTTGTAACAAGGGAAAATGTTTCCTCGAAATCAATACATTCTATCTCGGGAATATCCCTTTTCCCCCAACCTTGCTTTATGCTTATCAATAGACCCATCTCGCTCTAAATTTCAACTTAAATAATCATCCGCAACCTATGGGTTGTTTATCATCGTGAAAGTTTTACTAGATCCCAAGTATTGTTCTTAATGATAGATTCATATTCCTCATTCATTGCTTTCTTCCATTCAAAACTTTTACTAGCTTCATAAAAATTAGAAGGTTATGCAATGTTTAACATACCAAGAATAAGCGCACAATCCCCATATTGAGTTGGTAATTGTTTTGGCCTCGCTTGATCTTCTCTGAGTGGTGGGGGTTCAATTATTCTCGTCTTCTTTCTTCTCTTTGTGGACCGAACTCCACATTATCCCGTTGTTGTTGTACCCGTTGTTGTTCCCGTCGTCGTCTCGCTTCTCGTTCTTGTTGCCGATTGATTCCTCGTTTCACTATCCTCTTCTCGAAAGTAAGGGTACATGCCATTCTTCATTGTTTTGGATAGGATTTCCATCATCAATCCGTTCATGGAATAATACATCTCTATCGAAAAACACCTGCAGAGTAGCAAGTGGTCAAACAATTTATAAGCCTTATACTCACCGCAAGATTCAATGAAAGTGCATTTAGTGGCCTTTGAATCTAACTTCTTCTTGTTCTCTTTGGGAACATGTGCAAAAGCTTTACAACCAAATACTCTAAGGTGACATCCTACAGTACTAAGCCAAACAATGATTCAAAATGATTTTTATACTCAAGACATTTAGTAGGACTCCTATTCTTTAAATACACCGCAAGATAACGACTTCTACCCAAAAACCATTGGTTAGATTCTTACCTTTAAACATACTACAAGCACACTCCACCGTTGTTTTGTTTTTCCTCTCAGCCTACTCCATTCTCGTTGAGGAGTGTCGTGTGTTGTAAATTGCCGTCGTATCCCATTCTCATTGTAGTATTTGATGAAGACTCCTTTCTTGAATTCTCCCCCTTGATCCGATCGAATAATCCCGATGAAATTTCCCGTTTGCTTCTCAATCATGTTTCGAATTGCTTGAAATATTCAAAAGCATGACTTTTATGTTTAAGAAAATACACCCATGTGAATCTTGTACATTCATCAACAAAGATTAAAAAAATAATAGGCCCCACCTAACGACCTTGTCTCGCATCGGACCACATAAGTCGCGTGTGTACAAGTTCAAGTACATCCCTCTATTTTCTATCTTTAATGGCAGTGAAATTCATCTCTATGCCGTTTATTGAAAAGCACATGCTTCACAATCAATATGAAACTTTTTCAAAACAGAAGACCATCTACCATACCTTTGTTATGCAACGTAAAGAGATCACCGAAATTGATATGCCCAAGTTGCCGATGCCACAAATTTTCAAAGCAGACTTATCCGACGACATCAAGGCTTGCCGAGGCGTACTCTTCACATCCAAGCTTGTAGAGTCCCCCTATGCTAATACCGTAGCAATGGGCTTCATCTGATCCAACAAATATTTAATAATGCAATGAGATTTAAAAAAATTCTACTTTGAGGTCCTCGATCTCGTAATCTTTGACACGTAAATCGTGTTCTTCTTAATTCCAAGAACATACCACACATCGTATATATTCCCGATCTTACCATCGGTAGAGTAACAAGGACATATCCATTTCCCTTGATCTCATACCCTCTATTATCTCCAAGGTAGACTTTTACTCCGCAGTTGGATTCTCTAAAATTTCGAACCATTTCTTTTTACTTGACATATTCGAGGAGGCTCCTAATCCACGAACCAAATATATGATTCATCCTCCCTCAATAGCTAAGGCAAGGTCGCCTCGCGCCCACAAAAAATCTAACATCCAGCATTCTCGATCCGTGTCTCCGCATCTACATTTCGCATCCGCCAAATGACCCGCATGTCTTCTCTCGCTTGTACCTCTCCCGATTTTCTTTCTTCTTACGAAAAAAATATAGCAATATGGCCTATATTACCACAATAACAAGAATTTAAGAGTAGAGTCATTTTTATGCAAGGTCATACCTTGTGGTGTCCTTTTTGAAGTGTTGCTCCTCCTATGATCAGCCATTGCTCTTCCTTTTGGCTTGAACTTTGTTATCAATGCAAGATCCGGATCTTGAGGTTTGAGAGACAACCTCCTTCCTCTTCTTGTAGCAAAATACCGCAAGCTCTTCAAGACATGGAGGCTTTTCTCTTGCATTTAATCTAGTTATAAACATATGATAGTCATCCACCATGCCGTTTATGGTAGTTGTCACTAGATCATCATTTGCCACTGGGCTTTGACCGATATTAGATAGTTTATCTTTAACTTCCTTTATTTGGGATAAGAATGTCGAAACAGACTCATTCTCCTCCATCTTGATTGAGAGGATATTCTCCCGAGGAACAAGATTCGAATGGTGTTCTTGATTTCATACATATCTTTGAGAGTTGTCGTAGATGTCATTTGTTGTCTTGCACCTTGAAAATGAGGGATGATGCAATCTTTAATCGACAATTTGAGTAGCACCTTTTCCTTCATCTCCCTTTTCTCCCACTCTTGAATTTGTTTGCATTTCGTTCCACCATTTGCAAAATTTAGACTTAACTTCATTTCCAATGACAATGCTATAATAATTTTGTCCCTCAAGCAAAGTCTCAAGCTTAAATTTCCAATTTGTGTAATTAGAATCATCCAACTTGTCGCTTTCATTTAAGTAATCTCAGCCATCCGAGCATTCATATTGAAAAAAATAATACTCCAAAGAATCTCTAAAAAAAGAAACCCATATTACCACAACAAATTGAATGCAATTGTGAGTTACAACATATGTTTTCAAGGCAACGAAAATTATACCGTTAATACCCAGGTTTTGGGTGCTCGTTCAAGCTTGCGTACACAAAAGAATATCAAAAAACCCCAAACAAGCAAGAAGATAGAGGGGTGTCGTAATCGCAAAGGTTGAAACTAATGTTGGCGCAATATACCACCTACACGCTAAGCCCGCTCATCATTTATCGATGACTCAACCAACTTAGATGAAAAAGGACCCAATAATTGCAATGAAGTCAGCTGGCGAAAGTGGATCAAATTGTTTAGAGGGTGCAACTCGACCGTAAAGATCATTTGGGTGATGCACGACCAAATTTCAAGAAGAAATTACTTCTAAATTTGCTACTTTTAATGGCGTTAGCATTTGGTCCACGCTCCCGAGGATACCTTCAATCTAGAAATAATGGCCACAGTACTCAATCTTTTGCACTTTTAAAATTAATTTTGCAAACTGCTAATATTTGCAATGGCCTCAATATTTATCCGAAAGGAGTTTTAGATAGAGACATCTTGGACGCTCTTGTCAAAAAGAAATTGCATTAAAAAAATCAACGAAGCAAGAAGACAAGAAACTCAATGTTGCTTCGATACTAGTTTTTTATGGTCCGGATACATCGTAGTTTGCATAAATCCAACGTATGCTAATAGGTATGCACAATCAGACCCTCCTTTTCACGTCTTGAAAATTCTTGCTCACAGCTTTTATCTTGCCACGATGCCTTGACAACGCCTCAGTCAACAACCTGCTCGACCTTACGAAAACGTATTTACGTGTGCTTTCAACCTCCACATAAGCTAGCGATTTCTAATTTTGAAAAACTGCTTTGATGCAAAAACTAAAGACAGACAAAGCTTATCACTTGGGCTCTTCACGATCCGTCCATTCATGGTGCCAACAAGTCCGATCCGGGATGCTTTCTCGATCTTCTCCACCTCCGTGCAACGCCACGAGAAAAACGCCTTCACAACCTTAGTATCCACACCACGAAAAAAAACACCTTCACGGCCTTTACATAGCCTCACAAACTTACCTCACACAAAGACGGCAATAAAGAATGAATCTCTACACTAGCGAGCCACGAAATTCGCCTTTCACGCGCCTACGCTCTACGCAAAAACTGAGTTTACTTGCAAAGTCTCTGCCTCTCCTCGAGCTATGATACCATGTCAACGCTGCGCATTGAAGACATGAAGTTTGGCAAACAACACGAGAGCTCACAGTGCGTATAACTAGTGAGCTCCCACAAGCAAATGCACCCGCTCGGTTTCTCATTAAACACCAATAATTAAATAGATAAATTAGGTAGAATAGATTCCTAAATGATAGGAACCGAATGTCTAATAAAAAGCAAAATCATAACTATGTAACCAAATACCTAATCTCCATTAATTTCTAACAAAATATTCCTTGAAATTGCATGCAATCTCGACTATGTAAATGTGCAACCTTTGTCAACATGTCCACCACAAAGCCCATGATGGAATTGTGTTGCCTAATTTACTCGACAAAATCTATGATGAATTCCATGAAAATGACCTCCCATTTCCACTATGTAATTGTAATTGGTCGTAGCAAACACTTAGATGTTTACACTCTTCCTTAACCATATGAAAATCCAAGAATATGGCTACAAACTCGCCATATGTTTCTTTATATTCGTCAATAGTAAAATATTTCATTACAAACTCAATGATTTTCTCGATAGCCCGGGTGACCCGAGTATGGTTTCGCATGAAACGCCCTCAATATCAGCCTTCTTGAGCTCATTGTTTATCCCATACATATATCTTGTCTCTAAATCTAACCAATCCATCTCGCTTTGAGATGGTAGTCAAAATCCCGTAGACTCGCACTTGCATTGGTACCTATAACTCGTACTCACTACCTCGCATTGGTACCTGTTGGGTGATTTAATTGAATTTTAAATTACTTGCATTTATATGTCAACTCGGGTATGGGCTTGCTGAAGTACGCTACACCATATGTGCCAGGAGATTAACTTTCAATATTTATGAATAACTAAAATGAATTGGATACTAAAAGGAAATTAGATTCTTTAATATAAAATATAAAAAGTACTAAGTTTTTGGAAACTAAATTAATGTTAAAATAGAAAAAAAACATAAATATTATTGATCTAAGAAAACGTGAGATTTTACCCTATGAAAGCACGAAAGATTTTGTTCTAAAACTTACAAAATTTAATCTATGGAATCGTCAAAATTTTAATCTATGAAAGAATAAACATTTAATCTATGGGAAGAATGAGTTTTTAATATGTGATAAGAATAAATAATTAATCTATGTAAAAAAAACCATTCATGAGAACATGAAAGAAATGGAAATAATCTATACTATTCTCACGCAGATCTCTAGGGGGCTTCCGAGGACCGCAAGGTGTTGAAAACTCGCATCAAGAGAAGAGATCTAAATCACCAATTTCATTCAAAGTTACTCCACATGAAAAGTTATATTCAATGAAAAAAATAGAGTTTTTCTCCTTCAATAAGAAGCAACAACTACAAATTAATATCATCCTCGACATCTCCCGATCTCTCCTCTCATCAAAGAGACCGCAATTTATAGAATTTTGAGACAATTAACAAATTCATAATTTTCGTTGAGTTTTGGTCATGAGATCAAATAAAAATGAACTTTCATGGATTTTTGGATCAAATATTAGCCTAGATCTCGATCAAACTTATCTCTATTCCATGAATTTTCCAAAGAACAACTTGTTCAGTGTTTTTGCTGATCGTGCATTATATGACAAATTGAAAAAATTGCCTATCCACGTGAATTTGCAAAATAAGTCTCCAAATATCTTTGAAAATGTCTCAAATGGTAATAAATTTGAGAAAATTTCACATCAACAACCTAATTGGGCTTGTGTTGAAAAAACTCATGTTTTCGTCTCAAAATTCATTTTCATTTTCTCGTAAATGCATCAGTTGACTCGGTAAAAAATGTTGCATTTTTCCCTTTATTTGATGTTGGAGGTCCACACATACGATATGGGTAGAATTTTACCTATAAAAATACATATTTGAACCTTTAGAAACAATGTCCATGTGCCTAATTTCCTTCTAGAGTGGTTCTACTACCTCAACCGATGGAGACAACTCGTGGAAATTGTAGAAAATTGAATTGTCAAACTATCATTAGTAAAACCATGCCTAGTTCTCTTTAATTCATTAAAAATATTTGAAATAATAATAATAAACCATGTAAATAGGTATGCGGGAATTTGGTGCATTAATGAAGAAATATGGTTAAAAATGATGACAATGGGTGAATGGAATGATGTGAAAATGGATGGTTTCATAAACACAATTATGACAAATTGGAGTGCCCAACATTCCCCCACACCTAATTTTTTTCATGTCCTCATGCAAACAAAGCTTTTCAAAATTTCATTAATTCACCTAGTTCTCAAGCAATCCTTTATTTTGTCATTTCAACCGAATCCTCGACCAAAGCTCCATGGGATTGGTGTAGATAATTTTTCTTGGTAAGTTTTTTTTCTCTCGTTGTTCATTGAACCAATGAATTCATTCTCCAAAAATTATACATCCGGTAGCACAACCCTTTGTTTCCACACTTATTTCTTGATAGTTGAAAATTAAAAAAATAAGAAGAGCTATCCATCCTCTTGTTGAAATCCTTGCCAAGTATGCTACTCATGAATGATATGATGACCGTTGAATTGTTCTTCTTTAATCAAACAAAATCTCTCGCATTATTTATTAATATCTCAATTGTGCACAAATTGTTTAATCCTTGGTAGAATATCCAACATGCCATATTGTGAGGAATGCATCAATGAGACTCTTACTACATCCATGTGCTTTCCAACCCAAATAATGAATGATATCCATGTGTACCATGAATGTTTTATGTAAACAAAACACCACCTTTTGATCATGTGCTACAAACATTTATCATGGAGTTAGTCTTGTTATATCTCGTAAAATAATTCTTTTTTCTTAAGAACTTCATGTTGATGGACCGTTAAAGAAAGCATGAACTATTTCCCACATAAAGGCCAAAAGGTCAAATTGTTTATGGCAAAGCAAGAAGAGAAAAGGTAAACATAAGATCTCATGGAGGAAAAGATTATGCAACCATAGTATGGGGCTTAATCATAACAACATTGGTAGAGCATCCAATAAGGTATGAGGGCTGAAAATAGTAGAATAGGGATGAAGGATTGAGAAAATGGTTTGAAGAATGTGGATACGATAGGGTGAAATACATGGATCGCATGTTTTATAATAGTTTTCTCATTACAATTTCCAAAATATTTAACAAATTAAAAAAAATTTGAAGCCAAGCTTTACTTTCAAGTTTACCTTTTGGAATTGGAGAAGAGAACATGATCCTGATGGCTAATTTGGTGTTGATTGGCTCGTAGTACTTTTCTCCATGATGCATTGACCATCACTTTGATCTTGCTCCACATAATGCATCTTTTTTCATGTAGCAGATTTGTTTTTCCAATTTCTATCAAATGGTAAATCGTATTCTCCTAAAATTTTTTTGAGGTTATTACCATTAATATTATGAATCTTCCCACAAAAAATCTTAGTCAATGGGTGCACATATCTTGATAAAAATTATAAATGGTTGTAGGTGAAAGTGGTAATTTTCTTGAAAAATACACACCCGTAATTTCCTAAATTTTTGTGTATTTATTTACCCTAATGATCTACCCTAAAATTTCGTGACTCAAAATATAGACAAGCTTATCAAGATATGGTCAAATCAATTTATGCCACGTTTTACCCTTCACGCTACCCAATTTTGCAACCAAAAACATATGCGACAAACTCATTTTAAGGCCAAATTGAGTGCTTCGAAAGGGAAATAGTGTATTTTTACCTCTATTACCATAACATGCCTTCGTAATCCAATTTTTGAAGAACAAAAGATGTTTTTATGTGAAAAGACAAAAATATGGCCTAATCTATGCATAATGGTGAAAAATGAAAAAATCGCCTTAAAAATCCACCGAAAAGTCTTGGAAAATTGCATTTTTTTTGGAATAATGCTCGTATATTACTCAATTACCATATTCTGAGAAAACCTCGAAGCTCAAATTTTTTTATTACTTCTCCAATATATTCCAATATTTTTTGCCAAAACTACCTCTCGTACAAGTCGCTACAACAAAAAAATAGATCGTTACAACAATAGCGTAGAACCCATAAATTTCTATAGTTGTTGTAGAAAATGTCAATTTTTGTAGAAAGTTGTTTTCTCCGAGTTTGAACTCGCCGATTTGGATCGTGTACCGCATGTTGAATTAGAAACCATAAAACATAATGCATATTGACTAAAATAGGCCTAATTTTATTATTTTTCTTGAAAATGAAATGAAAGAAAGAAAAAAAGTTGTAATGGTGCCATCATGTTGTTGTTGAATGACAAAACGATGAACATGTCAGCTACAAGAAACCAATAAAATGTACTACCGCAAGTTTTTGTTGATTTCATAAAACCATATATTCTTCATTAAAACCAAAATTCATGGTACAATTCTTACCATGACAATTAATGTGTCGAAGTCGAGCATGGAAGAAATAATTGGATTACCGATCAATGATGAAAATCATTAACTAATGTGAGAAAAACTCACCAATAATGTAAATGAGTGTCAAGGTACTTCGAGTGCATCTTGATACATGAACGAATGAATGTGTTGAAGTCGAGTCACCCGCAAGATCTGACAATCAAGAGACATTGCCGTATTCCTATTGTTGCCAATGAGGAGGGTTAACATTGATGTATGCAAGTTCCAACACACTCCAAATAATATTTGATCTTGATCCCAAATAAGGTGTTGAGGTCGATGGGACAATATCTCGTTGGAAAGTGGGCCTTAATAAATCCCACAAAGTACTCAACTCGAGCATAGAACCAAAAATTATTTGAAGAACCATAATAAAATATTGAAACCATCATAAAATTGCGTAACTTATTGTGAACTTAGCTAGCTAGCTTGCCCGATTTTCAGTGCAAATCCCTATGTCCAATTGCACAAACAAGTCAGGTTTTCACAATAAGAATTATTTTTTCTCTTTTACTTTCTTTTATTTCTTTTTTTATATGTCATACTCTACTTGAAAATTAAATATCGTTCAAGTATATGAATACTTCCAATGGAACCATGTATGTAACAAGATGATAGTATAAAATCATATGCATGTTTTAAATATAGCTCTTGATATGTACCCATATATGAGAGGCCAACTACCTTGATTGAGATTATTTCTAAAAATACTAAAGAATTGAGTATTGGGATCCTATGATTGTATTGAACCAAGATTCAATGTAATCTTGTCTTCCTTGGCTTCATGTTATCATGACATGCAAGTCTTCAAATGATGTGATCTCCATTCATAGAATCCGGTGATAGGCATGCATGAAAACTTTTAATCTCATGTTCAAACAAATTCTCTTCTTCAATGGGAATCCATTATTCTTGGACCTTATCTTAATCTTTTTCTTCTCGGGTTGTTTTTTCTTTATCGGTAGTTGCATAATAATTTTTCAATACCTCAACATTGTAATAGGGTTTAGGTGTTTTATTGTTGGGGATATGAAATGGTTGTGCAAGTAGTGGAGTGGGAATCGATCTTTGGGGTTCTTGTGTGGATGGTAATGGGAAAGGTTGAATTAAGGTCAACTAAGGGTGAAGCTAATGTTGTGTTTGAGGTGAATGGTATGGATAACATTGATATTGATATTGAGGATAGTGAGGAAAAATATTGAGGATATCATGGATTTCGTCTATAACGATCTTTCCAACCTTTTTTCCAAGATTTTTTTTGAGGTTGGGATTGAGATGATCAAGGTTGCAAAGGTTAGTTTTGAGGTTGGAATTGAGATGTACAAGGTTTTTTTTTAGGTTGGGATTGAGATGTCCAAGGTTTCTAGGGAAAGGGTGTTTCCCAATTACTTTGATATTGTTGTGCATAACCCTAAAATTGAGAATTAAGATCTTGCATCATACTAGGTTGATGAGGCTTCCATGATATTCGTGGAGCTACATAAAAGGATTGTTCCAATGTTCAATTTTCTCCCCGGTAAACTACCTTTAACCCCGGGTAATGATGGGAAATATTTAGTAGTATCTCGATCCCCGCACATATTTCACAAATTTTAATGTTATCAAGTGGAAATTCATGCAAAGCATGTTTCTTCGCATTTGGGGAAAAGTATAAATGAAGAAACATTCTCAAGCTTTTGCTTTCTTTGCATTCTTAGCATATAAATTTTTTCATTTAAATTACCAAAAATGTATAGACAATTATTAATTTCAGCTTGACTTACCAATATTGATGTCGACTTACTTACTCTTTCCATAACTAGATCAAGAGGGGATCTTCCATACTTTTATTTTCCTCTTGATATTTTCTCGCACAAAGCTCAAAAATATCTTGAACCGAAAAATGGGAGACATCTCCTTTTTCCACCAGGTTAAGAAGATCAATCCATTCATCCCTTATAGCATTTAGTAGGAAATTTTTTAATGTGTCTAATCCTAAATTATGCAATTTAGATATTGTGACATTATAAGTAAATCTATCCACTAAATATTCTAGGCTTTCATCCTCTTTTTGGTTCATCTTAAAGAATTGATTTATGTTGAAATCCGGGCTCTCCTAACAAGTTGCGAAACCGGTCCTTTTTGGTTATTTTGGATTATATTTAATATAGCGCAGTGGGTTTTGGGTGGGTCAAAGCCCCTGGACGCATTGTAATGGGTTAAAGGGTCAACTAGGGATCCGAAAACCATGGGTTGCGGACTCATAGGAATGTTAAAGCTAGATTGTTATAAATAGAGAGGCATTTCGGATTGTAAGAGGTAGGATTTTATGTGCTATTGATGTGATCTCGTTATGTAAGCGATATGTTTGATTTTTTGGGGAACATACTCCCCGGTGGCCGTGTGTGCGGAGATCCTAGTCCAAATTTCGTGTGTAGACCCTACTACCGTGTGTGCAGGGTTGGGAAGGGAATTGTAAGGAAAGGTTGATGAATGAATGAATATGCAGGATTATTAGATCTAAATCGTGAGTATTATTGAATGAAATGTCGAATTACCGTGCTATGCATTTTCCGTCTTTGCACCGCGAAGGTCTATGTATTGAATGATTAGATATGTTCCGTTCGGGTTATATATTGCTATGAAAGTCTCGTGTATTGAATTGGATCTAGATCCGTTCCGTTATGGTTATGTAGCATTGTGTTGATGTTACGAAAAGCATATAATTTTATATCTAGTGCACATGGATACAATTGGATACGTATTTAACCCCGTGCATAAACAAGGTAATATAAACGTAATCACGTCCCCCTACTTTTCCTTACCCATCCTTTCTCGTGGTGCGGAAACCCGGTTCCATCATCCACCCATACTACTTCGAGTGAGACCGTGACCTACACAAAGGTGTCATTGCCGAAAGGGCCGTAGTATAGGGGTTTGTATGTAAAACCTTGCACACCGAACTCGGGTTAGGACCCCTCAAGCCAACAAATAGTTTCGTTGCCGTAACATGAAGGGATCCGAGAAAGGGATCGGGCAATGACAAGAGAATACTAGAAGCCTAGAAGAAAAGAGATCGAGGACCGGTTCAAAAGGCGATCCAGGAGTTTGCGAAAAAATAAAACCAAAGTGAAAAGTTAATGGCAGAAAGGTGGAAAAAATAGGTATGTTCTTACCGAAAGCTACGAAATATTCTTTGTAACCTTTTTCAATTGAGCATTTGCAGGAGTGGTCGGCTAGGTTTTTATAATTCCAAAAGTGCTGGGGAAGGACGCAGCGAGTCACTCAAAGGGACTCCGCATCTACTCGAACAGCATGGAAAGAACTCGATAATACTATTACACGCACGATGGATCATTGGGTGGATAGTGTGCTAGGAGGATTTGTGACTGGAGTTTTCCATTGATCAATTTGTATCATACTTTGAGGCCGAGCAACGATTATTCAAAGGATTCCAAGGTAATTTTCTCGATGACGTTACCATTACCGATCAAGAAGTTGTTGTGCCGTAAGAGCATTCTCGTGTAGCCATACCAACCGAATGACCTCCTGATCTAGACGGGGTAGCACGACACGCAGCTGGTAAGTATTATCAAACCAACCTTGATGGAGGAAGGGACGCCTATAGCCCATAGGAAGGAACCAGCCTACATCACCACCTAGGGCATGCAAGGGTAAGAATTTTCCTATAATGTCATCCCCGGATAGTGATATGGCTACGCATTTGAAACTACTACCTTCAAAGGGGTAGGAGATGAGGACATGGATCGATTTTGGTTCATTGTAGACTCGTCCGGACTATGCGTAAACGTGGCAAGTGATACAATAAAAAGGGCGCAACACTCTTTAGCATTCAAAGATAGAGCTCTAGACTCGGTATATGCGATATGTTTCCCGTAATGGAACCGCCTCCATTTAGGATATTAAGGATGCTCAAGCAACAATTCCGAAACCAAAGTCTTATTCCCAGCTGGTAGCGTGACGTAAAGGATTTCAAACAAGGTGCATCTAAATCAGCATGGGAGGCCGATCAATGGTTAAAAAAAGGTAATGAGGGAAGGAGGGTTCGATTATGATGATAGACAACATACAAAATGGTTCATCGCCATGTTGTTACCTCATTTGCGCACACCAATGAATCACGAGACCTTGAATCGGGCAGGAGAAAGATGTAGAAGATGCTATGAAGTTATAAGTTGCTCCCCGAGAGGATACCTCAACATAATTCCAACAGATCTAGAAACAACTCGAGCTATCCACATAGAGATACGTAACTCGCGAAAGGAGCGAGGAAAATATATCTACGCTGATCTCTAGTGTATATGTTGCCGAGTGTCCGGTCACACAAAGGATCAGCGTCTTTTGCTAACCGATTATATGCAAGCCGGAGGACCTATCCCACTACACCCGTGGGGTAAGTAGGGAACCCGTCCTCGTTGCGACCAAGATCAAGCGAATATGTGCTATGGTGTGATGATTGTTGGGTAGCAAAGGGGCCTACACGATACGAACCATTTCCCTTGGCCGGGTGCATATGTCCCGCAGCTAAAACAACAATGGTGCCGATTCCCGTTGAAGTGTAGGACATGACAAGAAGAATTTCCAAACGTATGACTTGATGATGGATTGAAGGAACCTATATCGGGTGTAGTTAGACACCGCATCGCCAAAACGGGCCGCGCACTTTGGAGGGTCATCTCGTCCAAGGTAGAGGAGGCCGGGGAGGAAGCGCAAGCCGTGGACGAAGTTAGCTAATATATTATAACTCGTGGAGAAATAGGGCACTTTTCTAGAGAATTCCCCTAATCCCACTAGGCCATCGTGTAAATATCGTAAACAAACTTGACCATGAGGTAGAAGACTCGCTCAATCTTAATAGCCGTAATGTAGGAAAATAAACTCTACCCCCTACGTAGAATGTACAGTAGGGTTAAAACCGAGCTACAAGAAGCGCATCCAAGTGTAAAGGTCATAACACGTAGTGGGCTAGAAAACAAAGGAAGCAAAGAGGTATCTTGCAAAGAACATGCACCACTAGCAGCCCCTGCGCTAGCCTTAAAGCGAGGAAGAGATTGGGACCTTTTTGAAGGCATGTCCGAAATTGCTCAGAACTCGAAAACCGTAAGAAACCTCCCGGCCTTAATGAATACCTACGCATCTCTGCCCACCTTGATTCCCCGAGACCAAGGACGTGCACAAACTCAGTACGAACTTTCTAAGAAATGCATAGGGAGGGAAATGCATCTAACTACACAAATTGGAGACTATGAAATGGATCAGAGTTATATTAGATCTTGGATTCGATGCCAATGTTTTACCTAAGAAGACCTCGGGAAACGAATGGGGAAACTCAAATTGGAATGGTCCACTATCCAAACCTGCACATGGAAAATCACCGTAAAATAATTCCCTCGTGGGTTACCAAAAGTTATGGTTGAAATTGTAGGGGTAAGGGTCCTAGCTGACTTTGAAGTAATTGAGACAAACCAAAGATGTGGACCCTTACCCTACGCTCCTTGGAATAGATTGGGAAATGGACATGGGAGGTATTATCAACGTCAAGAAGCGAAGCATGGTGTTTGAAAGTGAAGGTACACGTGTCATAGTACGCCCGGATCCCGTAGAAGGTGTCCGGTATACCGAGCTCCGCTCCATACGAAGGAAGAATTAGATCATATTTATAAGATCACCGTGCAAGATGAAGATCAAGTTAACCCCATGGATGAAGGGATGCTTTGTTGAAAAAGGACAAAGTGAATGTTTTTTTCTCGATTCCGATGAGGAGATGGAGAATTGCGTAGTCGCCCGCATGAGGTTTCAACGCTCTCACAGCCCTTCGCACCGTCGTAAACTTCCATCGCATCTCTACCATAGAAAGATCCTTGCCTTGCCAAGAGGCCGAAGATGACATTCAGAAGCCTCGCGAAGCCTAAGGGTTTCACGTAATGTAGGTCCAAA
This sequence comes from Pinus albicaulis, assembly GCA_034641835.2. Lineage (NCBI taxonomy): Eukaryota > Viridiplantae > Streptophyta > Pinopsida > Pinales > Pinaceae > Pinus > Pinus albicaulis. Next base: position 86,988 of record JAXQQM020067889.1, on the reverse strand, counting down.
GCCTTACCGCTAACCCGATATGAAGCACCTACGCAGGGCTTGTCTCCCCTACCCGGGAGGAAATATTGAAGTAGGGTGTTCCCGTGTATAGAAAGTCCCTCAGCCGATGGGCCCCAAGGTTGGTTGACCCACATGGTTACCTCGCCGACGTGCAACACTCAAGGGTGCGCTCGACCCTTGCCCAACTAGACTTACCGTGAGTACTACCGACCTTAGCACGCATAGGATTATGGACCCGTCTACAATCATGTGTATCCCGGCGAATCCGCGAACGTCTCAAGAAATAAATCACCTATGGATGTATGATGCAGCCCATCTTGCACAAAAAATGCTCCTTCCACGAACGACTTAAATTCTTTGAAAAGATTCCCGATCAACTTGCAGGATCACCTTATGTCGACCTTCCGATGAGATAAGGAAATGCCCTCAACGCGTCAACCATGCTCGAAATTACAAGGACATGACCTCTGGGACACGAAGGAAGAACGTTAGCTCATCCCGAGTTAATGTGAAAAGACACTCACAAACGTAGAAAATGAGCATTAGATCATCAATATCACCATTAATGATAAGCACGGTTCGAAAGATCGTGGGTATGCGCCACATGCAAGCTACCACACCATTAAGTAGCTTCGATTGGGGCATGGATGGTCGGAAGACGTTGGGTTGGGATATTTATTCAACTATCAAGTGACATTGGCTACCCGCATTATGGTTTCTTATACTTATTCATATGTTATATAACGCCGCCTCTCGCTATGGATCCCAACTCATAGGAGGAACCGATAAGAGGACCGGGAGACACCAAGTGTAGTAATAGGAGTGTGCGTGGGCCGCCGCCCGGAAGGATTAGCTACGAACCAAGTTCGGCAGAATGGTACAAAGATTGGGACCTACCGCGACATCTCCGCCATTTCCCGACCCCCGCGCGCTAGAAGCAACGTATGTTTACTCCCCTCGCACCGCCATAATTCACACTTCCGAACGTACCATCGTGGGCATTCAAGTAGACTTAGCACAACTATCTACTATAGAGCTACAAAGATCGTTTACCAACACGTACTACAAGAAGTGAACCGACGTGACCAAGAAAGGTGCAAGCAGATGTCATGCCTCCAAAAGAATGAGCCCAGCCGAATTGCCGTGGTCACTAATGCAACACACATTATTCAAAGAACAACTAGCGCAGGGAGCCCAATTGCTTGAAGAGACTATGCAAACTACTGGATGAGAGCACGACACCACCCCACGCTTTAGCATGCCCAATGGGAATTGAAGCGAGCATAAGATGTGCTAGGATCAAGCTTTGGGCCTCCACACCTCCCCCCACCCCCCGTGTAGTGCCCGGCCTCCATATACAGGATTTAGGACCTTAGTCACTCCAAGAATATTGTGTGCAAAAATTTGAAACCATGGTCCGATGCCGCACTCCGCCCGCACAGATGCGCAATTCCGCCATTGCACGCCTCCACCGGTTGTTGGAACAAGTTGGTCCGGATCTCGATGGGCATGCTTCTCTCGATGATGATCAATATTGCACAACACGCCACGCCCAAAGCAAGGAAGATCTTCCACCACTCCTTTGCACCCCGGCTACCTTGTGCACGCAGATTGGAAGGTGCGCCACCAAAGTGACTTGAGATGAGTCACAAGATTGTGTTGGGGGACCGTTGGAACGAGGGTATCCTAACAAGCCACGAAACCAGCTTTTTTTGGTTATTTTGGATTACATTTAATATAGCGTAGGGGTTTTAGGGTGGTTCAAAGCCCCTAAACGCATTGTAATGGGTAAAAGGGTAAAACTAGGGGTCCGAAAACCATGGGTTGTGGACCATAGGAATGTTAAAGCTATATTGTTATAAATAGAGAGGCATTTTAGATTGTAAGAGGTAGGATTTGATGTGTTATTGATTTGATCTATTATGTAAGTGATCGCTTTGGGGTTTTTGGGGAACCGAATCCTACCGGGCCGTGTGCGGACCTCTACCGCTATGTGCATAGGTTGGGACGGGGAATTGTAAGGAAAGGTTGATGAATGAATGAATATGCAGGATTATTAGATCTCGAATCTCGTGAGTACTATTGAATGAATTGTCGGTAATTACTATGTTATGCATTTTTTGTCTTTGCGCTACGAAGGTCTCAGTATATTGAATGATTGGATCTCGTTCTATTCTAGTTATATCTTGTCGTGAAAGTCTATATATTGAATTGGATCTAGATCTATTCTATTCTCGTTATGTAGCATTGTGTTGATGTTATGAAAAGCATATAATTGTAGATATAGTGCATGTGGATGCAATTGGATATGTATTTAACCCCTGCGTAGAAACAAGGTAATCTCGAACGTAACGTAGCCCTTCTTGCCTTACCTTCCTTTCTCAAGGTGCAGAAACTCGGGTTCCAACACCCACCCATACTACTTCGGGTAAGACTATGACCTACGCAAGCGGGTCACCGCCGAAAGGGCCGCAGTAGTAGGGGTTTGTTGGAAAACCTTACACACCGAACCCGGGTTAGGACCCCTCAAGCCAAAAAATTTCTAAGGTCATGGTGTATGCAATAATATTTATATTTTTCCAAAAATACCCTTTTCATATCATCCCATGTCCTTATATAATTTGTTCGTAAAGTCATGAACCATTTAAGAGCTCTATCCTTCAATGTTGCCGAAAAAAAATCAATTTTTGAATGTCCAATGAGTAGCCATAAGATATACAAATTATTTCAAATTAAAAAATAATAGTTTCCGTGCCTTCGATTTCATACCTTTGAAGTTAGGAAGTGTGGATGGAGGGATTCTCTTCATATGACCATTGAAATCAGTTTCTTGAATGGGAAATCCAAATGGATCTTCCTCATTTTCATTATCTCCATCCATTTATTCAACCTCTTTTTTTTTCACCTCTTCTTCTACCTACAAAAAATAAGAATTCATGATGTGGAAGATGATGTCGCTCTTACCGCACCACGTGATATAGTGGGGGTTGTAGGAGATTGAAGTAAGGAATCTACTTATAGGATGTACTAAAATCAAATTAGTCTTATGCAACTAAATGGATTCAACTAAGAATGATATGCAATTGAAAGCTAACACCTATGTATACTTCTCCAACAACATAGGCTAAAATGTTGGGTAATTTAATTGATTGTTAAATTACTTGCATTTATATATCAATCCAGGTATGTAAGCTTGCGAATTACAAGACATTGTATGTGCTAGGAGATTAAATTTCAATATTTATGCATAACTAAAAATAATTGGAAACTTCAAAAGGAAATTAGATTCTTTAATATAAACTATGAAAGTACTAAGTTTTTGGAAATGAAATTAATGTTAAACTAAAAGAACAAAAACATAAAGATTATTGATCTAAGAAAATATGATATTTTACCCTATGAAACCATTGAGATGTTGTTCTAAAACTTACAAACTTTAATCTATGGAATCATGAACATTTTAATCTGAGAAATAATAAATATTTAATCTATGGAAAACATGAGTTTTTTAATCTATGATAAGCATAAAAAATTAATCTATGTAAAAAAAACCATTCATGATAACATGAAATAAATGGAAAGCATCTATACTATTCACACGGATCTCCGGAGGGGCCTCTTGAAGACTACAAGGTGTTGAAAACTCACATCAAGGGAAGAGATCTAAATCACCAATTTCATTCAGTAGCCGCGCCATATGGAAAATTATATTCAATTAAAAAAAATAGAGTTATTCTCCTTCAATAAGCAACAAAAATTACAAATTAAGATTATCCTTGGCATCTCTAATCTCTCCTCTCATCAAAGAGACTCCAATTTATAGAATTTTGAGACAATTAACAAATTTAGAATTTTCTTTCTTGAGTTTTGGTCATGAGATCAAATCAAATAAAATTTCATGGAGTTTTGGATGAAAGATTAGCCCATATATGATCAAAATTATCTATATGCCATGAATTTTCCAAATAACATCTCGTTTTGGACTTTTTTGTTGATTGTGCATTAAATGACAAATTGAAAAACGGCATATCCACGTAATCTACAAAATAAGGCTCCAAAGATATTCGTAAATGTCTCAAATGGTAACGAATTTGAGAAAACCGCTCAACGAAAACCTAATTACACCCGTGTTGAAAAAACCCGTGTTTTATTTTCGTGAAATTCATTCCCGAAATTCATTTTCATTTTCTCAAAAAACTCATTTTAAGTTGATCGGTCAATACAGCCTACATTTTCCCCTTTATTTGATGGCCGGAGGTCCACACGTGCGAGCCGGGTCAAATTTGACCAATAAAAAATACATATTGGAACCTTTCGAAAAAAATGTCCATGTGCCGATTTCCCTTATAGATCGGGTTCTACTACCTCAACCATGGAGACAACTACGTAAATTGTAGAAACTTGAATTGTCAAACTATCATTAGTTAAACCATGCATACATTAGGGGAATTTTGAGGTCTAAAATGGGCCTCCTAAGAAAAATGTACAACCAAAATAAACTTTATATGAACTAATAGGATTCAAGATGATAATGTCAACCATGGGGGATGATTCACCATTTTTTAAGTAAAAGGGTAAGAAGATTAAAAAATAATAAAATAATAAAACTACTTTTTCAACTCTTATTTTCAACTTATCTCTCAAAGTTTTTACTCAAATTTCGTAGGTGAGTACTCATTGGATGCAAAATTTAATTCCTTGTCGAAGGAGTACTCGCGTTGCATACTTTTGATGGACCCTACTATGTGAAAAATGAGAAATACATGAAAAAATGTGATTGCAATCATGTTTTTCATGTATTTCTCATTTTTTCTTGTAGCAGGTTCCATTGAAAGTATGCAACATGGGTATTCCTTGGATGAGGAATTAAATTTTTTCATCCAACGAGTACTCCCCGCTTGAAATTTGAGTAAAAAACTTTGGGAGATAAGTTGAAAATACAAATTGAAAAAGTAGTTTTTTTTCTTTTTTTCCCTCTAAAAATTTGATGATGTCATCAAATCTTATTTTCTTTTTTCCACTATTATTTTATAATTTCCTTAGAAAACCCATTTTAGACCTCAAAATTCCCCTAATGATTATCCTTAATTAATTAAAAATAATGGAAATAATAAAATAAACCATGTAAATATGTATGTGGGAATTTGGTGCATTTATGAAGAATATGGTTAAAAATGATGATAATGGGTGAATGGAATGGTGCGAAAATGGATTGTTTCATAAACAAAATTATGACAAATTGGAGGCCCAACAAAGACCTATACCCGTGCCAACACCTATATATGTACTAACACCTATACCCGTACCTATAACAACACTTTTACTTGTACCTATAATAACACTTGTACCCGTACTTTGTTGCAATCTGTGCACAATCTCCATATACCTATGATCTAGTGGACTTGCCCGCAAGATCCTATCCTATAAGTCTGTCCCATAGGAGCTCATAGTTGTTATGTGATTTACTCCGTACCTTCCTACTAAGAGAATCTACAAACCCGTTTTCCTTTCCCTTGATGTACCTAATTTCGAAGTCAAACTCACCGATCGTTGCCAACCATCTAGCCTACCTAGATTTTAGATTCAACTCGGTCAAACTAGTACCTCAATCCAATGTGATGACCCATCAATACAAACCGCCTACCAAGAAGATAATGCCTCCACATATTCAGATGCATGAATGATCGCTACAAGCTCAAGATCATGTGTTGGGTAGCTCTCGCTCATGCTCATTCGGGCTTTCGTGGATCGATAGCATGCCACTCCGTCCATACCGCGTAAGCACTCCACCAAGCGCTCTTTTGCAAGCATCAAGTACGCACTACAAAAATCCTTGTACATATATGAAATCTTTAACACCGGATAATGTGTCAAAAACTTCTTAAGCCACTCAAAAATAGCCTCAAATTCCTCTCGTCCAATGAAACTTCTTACCCTTCCAATGAAACTTATTGCATTTGTTGAGCTTAGCATACAATTGATGCTCTATCAACAACCTCAACACCGCCGCCAAATGCTCGACATGCTCTTCCTCATTTTTAGAATACACCAATATGTTATAAATAAACACAATCAAAAACTTGTCCAAATAAGTGGTGATCCATGGTATTTCACCAAGAATGTTGTAACTCCCATAATCTACCCTACTTTACTTTATCAACCTAGAGTTCATACAAACTTGGAGGTGGTAGTGCTATATACATAGCAGATGCATTCTACTCATGTCATCCTCTTCTCGAGATTTACGAAAGGGTGATACTTCTAGGGTTTTTTGGGTGAAGTCTCTCAAAATATAATTTAGGCCTAGGGCTACAAATGATTCAAATATGTGGCTCTATCAACAAGTAAAAAAACTACACTACAACAAGAAAGTACATCTAGCTACTCGCAATGAAATAAATCTACACATTAAGCTATGATAAGAAATGAGAGCAAACTAGGAATCTTGCATAAAGGAAACTAACCTAATCACACTTTGCTGGGAAAAAATGGCTAAACACACTCTATTCACTCTATGTTCTATCTATCATGCTTTAATCATGTATCTAATCATGACCTAACTATGCTTATAAATGCATTGTTTTGAAGCTAGGAGAAGAAATCTCTAAGGTGGCTTATGGAAGGCTTGAACACATGGGTGCAAGGATGAAGGTGTATGGGTGGTTTTGGCATGTCTAGATGAGGTGGATGGTGATTTCCGGGCTTAAGGAGGGGCCCACGTTTGGTTCTATTTCAAGTGTAGCTATAGGTTTCCCGTAGTGCTACAAGAAAGTCTTGAATTGCTAAAGGAAACGAGCCCGAGGGAAATCCAAGGCCAAAAAATTGGTGTGCAAAGTGTAAGGAAGGTGGAGTGAAGGTGGTCCACCCCTTGGCTAAGCTCGAACCTCTTGGGAGGTCCGTTTTTCACCTTTAGGGTTTTTCTTATGGTTTAGGGATGAAAAATCTTAAAATAGGGCTGATGGGGATTTTGATGAACATAAGGCTAATGAAGGGTGATAAATGAAGTTGAAGGTGCTGGTGAAGTCTTTATTTTATGTGCTACCTAAAACTGCAAGAAAAATACATGTTCATGAAATAAAAATGGACAAATTCATGATAAAGGAAATGGAAAAGATGAGCTGAATTTGGAAAAAAAATCTACTTTAGCCTACAAAAAAAGATCTAACACAACATGCTAAACATATTCAAGGAACTACAACAACCTAAATTATTCACTCCAAGAAATCATAAAGTAAAAAGTAATTTTAGCTTGTGGGGAAGGCCTACCCTCCTCAAGATCCAATGAAAGAGATGAGAGGGGGGAGGCTTGACCGACAAATTTCTCGAGTTTATAACCTACTCTACCAACATGTAAGCAAGCTAAATCTACAACAAAATATAAATGGAAGAAAAAATAAAAAGAGTGAATTGAAATGAAAGCAAACTAGCTAAATAATCATAAACAAAACTAGCTAAAATGACATAAAAGTAAAGAATGAATATGCAATAGAGACCAAGACACATGGATTGGGCCCTAACCCACAAGCCTAGCCCTCCGAAACTAGATCAGTGAAACATAATATCAATACTAATTTTATTGCAAAATATAGTCTCATTACATCAACATGAAAGACTCAAAAACCCTCGTTACAAGAGTTAAGAGCCTAATGGATTTCTCCAAAGTTTGAATCCTAATTAGATCTTGCTCCACCCTATTTAACCTAAAGGGTAGCTACCAACAACTCCCTAAAAAGTAGGTGATGATTCCACTTTGAATGCAAGTGAAGTGTAGCTTTGGGGCACTTGATCTTGAGTTTTCTTGGCTGCCTTTGATTTCGAGTTGTTGGAGGGAATCTCGAGGATCCCTTGGCTGCCTTTGGGAGTTAAGGAGGTGGAAAATCACCATATAATATCTTGTTGTTGTCTACTCTAAGTCTTGATGGAAAAATCTTCATAAAAAATGAAAAATCTTCGTGATTTTCCCCGCATTAAACTCATGTTAGGCACTTGAAGTACGACAAGAGTAAATCACCATCTACACTAGCATCATAAGACCATAATATAATTAAAATGCAAGAAAAAAGAGACTTAATAAGGAAAAAAATGTGATCATTAACTCCTCCAAATGTACCTAATAATGGAGCTCATCATCACCCCCCTACTAAATGGTTGCTCATCCTCTAAGAAACCAAATCCTCCTTTTGCATTTCTTTCAAAGCTTTGATGGACCCTATGACTTCCCAAGGAAGTGGTGTGGGAGTCCCTTTAGGAGGGTATAAGCCATCATTCTTTTATGCTTCCTCCCACTCTTTGTTCTACTCATCTTGGTCCTTTCCATCACTCAACCCCAGACAGAAAGTGTGGATTGAGCTTCAAACCAAGCCACTCAATCTTTTTTGCCTAAATGTACCTCTTGTATAATGGTGCTCTCTCCAAGGCACCCCCTCAATATTTCTCGGTGTGTGGTACTCCATGTTTCGAGGATGTGAGGGAGGTTGTTCCATCTCCTTTGGCTAGTAATTATGCACTCATATCCCAACAAACTAGAAGCATCATCAAAGTGAGCCGTTGCTTGAGCTTGTGTGTGGAGGTATTTTTCTCCAAGTCCCGGGATCCTTTTCAATATTTAGATGGTTATTGATGAATCCCCTAGGGTTGAATAGTTTTGCCCTAATTTGTAAGGGTTCTCTATTTTCTCTCCTCATAAATTTCTCATTTATTGTGCTCTAGTATCTTCATTAACCATCCATGATGCCAATGCCATTAATTTCATGTCTCCCATCCTAGGATTGGGGTCCCAAATGTTCTAGTCTCGTCAACACAAGGTTATGCATGTAAAAATATACCATATTTCCCTTGTCTCCGCCATACTTGTTTGGTTGCAAAAATAAATGAAATATCTATAGTTTTGGGAAGGTAAGGATCCATGGGAAGCTAATTTTTTTTATTTTAAATAGGAGTCATTGCTCCTTGAGGTAAACTATGTTATCACTCTCCCCAACTTCCTAGGGTGAAATAGGATTGAAGAGAGGTAACCACAAACCAACTTTTAGCTAGGTAGCTATCCCTACCTAACCCGAGAGGGCTCTCTCTATGTCACTTTTTAAAATATTCAATTTAAGGCTGAGTACCATATTTTAGGCTCGATATAAGTTGATATGTTTGAAATTTGTTTTTTAATAATTTGTTTGCTGGATAAAAATAATGATTAGTGAAACTAAACCCGATTTCAAAGACTCGAATTGCGTATAATAAAATAAGGCAAGGTAGGTAGACTTATTGAGCACAATTAAGTTGTATTTGTGTATGTGATGATAGAAAAGGTAGGGGCCTAAATGAGGATTTAAAATGTATTCATTCTTTAGAAAAAAATACACCTTTGTGAAAATCTTAATAAAAAAAAATATAATTGATCTTTGTTTATTAACTAGTAAGATTTTCATCACGTAAACCGAAGTGGAAATGAAATAACAGAGAGAAAAGAACAATGCTCAAAAGAAATACCACATGAATCTCACAATATCTATTGCAACTTCTTTGATTTCATTAAAGGTGTACAAAAGCTCCACGAGCTTTACAAAGAGTTATCAAAAATCAAATTATCCAACCAACCTAGAATAGTTCGTAAATGAAGTATTTATAGAAAATTTATTTTATAGTAGATTACATAAATGCTATCTTAACAGTATAGCGTTTTATTTTCCAAATTAGACTCTAACTATAACATGAAAATAAAGTCAATTTGATGTGTTGGCACCGCTCTAATTGAAAACAAGCTGCTTGAAGGAGAGAATTATGGACTCGTGGCCGGGTCGTTAGCCGATTGATGACCTCGAAAGAAGTTGAATTTTCTCTTTTACCACTTACTCCTAAAATTCACCCATTTTTTTCCCGACTGACTCTCATCCGGGATGGTTAATTTTATTACCTTATGGTAAAATTCATCCATTTCAGCAGTATTTGGAAAAAGTGGGCCTCACCATGAAAACATGTTTTATCTCATACCGAATAAAAATATCATTGCTCGTTGTTCCCAATAATGCCCTTCCTATCATTGTGCCTTTGATGTTTGAAAATTTGGCATTATATATGGCAATTTCTTTAAGTCTTCTCCAATAATCTTCTTTGGTCATCAATTTGTCATTGATTACAAATAGAGAAGCCAATTCTTTCGTGTTAGAGGCTCTATTCTCGCCGAAAAATCTCTCGCACTATGATTTCCAAACCGTGACACATCTCCTCAGTCGAAGAATTAAATTATTCTTTGTGAGAACCTTATTTACATAGAAAATTTTAGGGGATAATATTCACAGGTGGGATAATTTTCCATGTTTTATTTCAAAAAAATATATTCGCCGCTTTCCATTTTTTTTGTAAAAAATATTCGCCTCAAATTTTACAATATAAAATCATTTTACCTTACAAATAGCCAACATTATACAGAGATCGTATATAAAATCATTATAAATTTGTATAATTTTACAAACATATAAATAAAATTTTATAGTTCACATATTAGGGAATACCGAAATTCGCCAACATTTTAAAATTCAAGATAATTTTCCAACCTTAAAATTATCCCCCGCTTATTTACCTCCAAGATTGTTTCTGTTCTATCATTTATGCCCAAATCATCTAGCTCATACCTATTATTTGAATTTAGAAATTTGATAATTTTTTTTCGTTGTAACAGTTTGTCTCCAAGCCGTGCTTTAATTGTTGCAATGGCCTCATTTTCTTTTTGCATCAACTCCTTTTGGTCAAATATAATTTGTATACTTGGCCCAAAGTGTTCTCGAATGGTTGGTTCCTTTTTTTTATTTTTTGCAACCTCTCAATTATCTTTTTAGCTCTCTCGTGCTTCAAACTGCATGTGAAATTTCATCCTTGGACTTTTGGTATTGTAGAAATTGAGCTCTGGTCTTGTAGTTTCTTTATATCTTCTTCTTGAATTGACATATTCCCGTACTAATTTAGTAAGTCGCTCAGCTCCATCTAAAATACTTGTTGTAGAAGGTTTGGCTGTAGAAATAACTACAAGAGGAACTTCTTCTAAAGGAACTTTAGATGTTTTTTTTGTTTGTTCATTTTCCTTTATCATTTTCTCCATTTCTCGATTCCATCTGTTTTATTTGAGAATTATGTTCTATAATCAACTTCATCATTTCTTCTTTCTAGGATTCAGCTCTCTTCAATGTCCTTTTCCCGGAGGATCTTCGTAGCCGGAATCTTTTGTTGCTTTCTTAATGCTACTATGTCAAAAAATTTTCTTTTTGATGATTTCTTCTACCGCATTGACATTGGAAGGATCATATCCAATTTTGATCACTAGGTCTTCTAGAGTTTCGATTCTTGTGTCTTTAGCAAATGAAGAAACCTTCTCCATTTTTATATGTGATTGACCATTAGCCAATGAAACCTACAACTTTGACAAACTCATAGGAGTGTTAGTGAGAGTGGATGAAATCATCTCACCAGCTTTGTTTATGTAGATCCATTTGATCTATTGGATGTATCTCCTTAGTATCAAATTCAAATGTAGTCTTTTTTGTAATCTGCTTCGAATTTGGTCGTGGAATTTGTACCGAAGAAAATAAAACCGCATTTTCCCCTTATCCGAATCAAAATATGAGAGAAACCTTCTCTCGAGAGCTTGGAGTTTGCTTCTATAACTAATCATATGTGCCGGGTCTTCAAAATTTCATTCTTCAACTTTATCTCCCCCGAAGGTATCAAACATATTCTTCTCCTTTTCCCTTGTAACAATTGTACCAGAGTTGAATGATTTGTCATTGATCTTGAGAAACCGCTCGAAGTAGTAGGAGTAAAATTATTTTGACCATCTACCCTGTGTGGAAGGAGGTGTCTCTTTGGTAACAATAACCACTTCTTGCTCGAATCCTTTCTAGGATTGACTTTTGGATTGATATTCGTCTTCTTTGCGTAATGGATTTTGAATTCTTTACTCGGATGAGTCAATGATGGGAGATGACTAATCTTCTCTCGATCCTTTTTCCTCGCTCTTTCTCATGCAATAGGAGTCTCGTAATGTTGATGTAGGAACTACTTGTTCTTCAGCTTCTTGTAAAGTACCCTTGGTCCAATCAAGTCGATTCATATATTTCTCAATTTCTCGGTCTGTTTTTATGAAAATGAGGTGTATATTTTTTTCTCTACCCTTAGTTTAGAAATAACACCAACCGGATCATATGACCATGTAAAATTGAGGATAAATTTCATCTCTTTCAAAGAATTTGTCCGCTTTCTTCCCCCGTTGTCCCTCGCTATTATAGATAAAAGGTCCTATCTCGTGTTTTTATTTTGAATTGGGACTTCTATTTAGCGAGATGCAAAATGTATTTCATCAGCATTGAGCATTTTTTCTCGATGTATTCTAATGCAAATATCCTCATTGGGAGGAATTTTGGAAATTTGTAAGGGGGAAGCTCACAACCATAGACTTTGAGTTCGTGTAATTTTGATAGAGATACCAATCTCTTGTTCTAGCTTGATATGATAGTTGCAATACTTTTTTTGATTTCCTCACTAATCCCGGGCTCGAAGTGTTATTTAGTAAACTGAGTGTTGGATGTAAAAAAAATTCTACAAAATTCTTGTATGAATATTCATTTTGTTTCTTCATCAATAATGAAGTCCAGTAAAATAACCGATTGTTGATTTCCTTCCTCATCCAATTCCCGTAATCAAAACTTGAATTTGTCTCCCTAAGAATATAAAAAACAAAGAAACTAACAAAAAGGCATATTTAAATACCTCTTCAGCTTGGGAATTTAACAAACTACTCATGAATGGAATTTGCAATGAATTGACTCGAAATTGAATATGATGGAGGGTTTGGAATCTATGGAGAAAATGGACATGAATCCTTTGATAGCTTCATATACCCATTGGTATGAATAATAACCGAGAATGTAAGAGATAAATTTGATGATTTTTTTTGGCTCTTTCAGGGGAAAATGGATGATGGAAATGGAGGATTATTCTTGGGTAATGGAGAATTTTCAAACTATAAACAGACTCAAGAGTTGATCCCTTATTTAAAAAATCTTATTTCTCGATATATTTCAATCAATGCTTCTTGAGAAAACTGAGTGGCATTATCTATGATGGGGGGCTTGAATCATTTGTTCTATGGTTTGGACAAAGCTATGGTTACTAAAATCTCTCCCGTAGGAGTGATAATAACTCTTTGGTTGGGCACATACCACGCTTGGCATTTTCTCGACAAATTCTGGGGCACTATGGGTGTGAGGAAAGATATAATGTGGCAAGTTTGAATCCCACAACCCTATATCATCAAATTTATCTAGAAATTTATCCTCTAACTAGCAATATATTTCAAACAATTCAAGCTCACAGAGGGTTTCATGAATCTTATGGTCTCTCGCCTACTAATGGTATATGATGGTAGTCAATTTGAGGGTGAAGTAGCAGACTTTATCGGGTTATTTTAGTCCTTTATTTTTTTGGAGGCATGACTCGGCTTTGTTTGAATGGTGGAAGTAATAATTTCGATGGAAAAATAGAGGTCGAGACTAAGAGAAGGCTCTACAAAGGAAGAATGTAGAAAGCCGCAAAGGAGGCTTTAGACAATGGTCGTATTTATTTCTGGAGTTTTGTCGATGTAGAGAGCAAAGTGAATGGAAATGAAGGTTTGAACAGAGTTGTTTAGTTATGAATTTATAAATGATTTGGTTTAATTCCCATTCAAAGAGGCGCGGGTACGTTAGCCTTAACGGTTAAGATTGAATTTAATTGGCTAATGGTTATAGGATCACAGAATTTATTTGATTGGAAAGTGGCATAGTCCATGTGGCATGAAATAAAAGGTGGGAAGAGTAGGTGTTTCATTCGATGGATAAGTGGAATTTTGGAGGGGTGCATTGACAATAAGCTATTTTATGAGCGGTTGCGAAATGTTGTGTAGTTTCCAGTAGTCATGGGGTCGAGTTATGAAACCACCCTTTTTGGACACTCCCCAAAGTTAAGTTTCATATGATGAGGGGGGTCGAAATCATATGCCGGCCATTGGATTTGATTATGGCGCGGTGGATGAATGGTAAGATGGGAGGTGGTTAACATATAGAGGCAACTAATGAATGTGGGGTATGAAGGATTAAGTGTGATGTGACTTGGATTAGTGATGGCTAGGGGGTATGTAATGTGTCGATGGGTAGGGGGGGGGGTTGATGTGACAAGTAAGCAAGTCCCATTTTAATATTTCATTTCACAAATCAGGATTTCTGGGGCTTCATCGCAAATCGAAAGTCATACTTATCGCAGTGTGGGGAGTCAAAGGATGATTACATTCGGAGCATATAGCGTTTCACATATCAAGGATCAAGGAAATGAGGCAGTAACATAAATGGAGGGCCATAATATTTATGATATGTGATAGTGATGCTCGACGTGGTAGGGGATGGGTCCCAATGTAATATCACATTTGGGGTTCAAGTCGAAGCATAAATGATAGTGAAAGGATTTTGTGAAAAAGTGAAGGGTATGGAGGGTAAATGAAATGAATGAATCATTTTCATGTGCATGAAAAGGGTAAATGTGGAAATGAAATTTACTCACCTTTTTTTTACACTTTCACACTAGCAAGTTCCTCTTTCAAATGAGTTGAGAAGGAAGATTGATTTCCATTGAACCTCCGACAATCAAGATGACTCTTTTTATTGTAAATGAAACAGATGATAAAAAATATGAGACTTTTGAGACTTGAACTATATTAAATGGAGTGACCTCGACTTTAGAACTCTTAGTGATGATGGTGGAAATTATGTGAAGGAGCAACATATCAAGATAATACTTTTTTCAAGTGACCAAAATTATTGCTAAAAAAATAACTAAAAAAAGCAAAAAAAATTGACTAATGACCTAATGGAAAACTCTCAAAAGAGATATTTTTGGTCACCGATAAACCAACTCTAACAAAATGCATATGAGTCTTATGGATATATTTGTTGGATGATCTCCATGCATACATCCGCCATGGTAGCCACTTTTTTGTCCTTTTGCTAAAGCCGCTCCTATAATGCTACATTCTCTACTTGGTCCTTCCGAAGCTTCTCTTTTAACACTAACTCTTTGAGTCTAACATCGATAAATCCTTCCCTAACTCAACTAATTTTCCTTCCATGACCCCCTATGTCATGCACACCTTTAGATGTGGAAAGCTTCGTCCAATGATGAGTGTGTGCCCCTCTCCTCTTCCAACCGATAAAACAAAGGCGCTATGAACTTTTGAGGAATTAATCGCCCCCCTAAATGTATGTGTATTAGGAGCCGAGATTGGGTTGAGGGCTAGGGCTTGGCACTACTACTACATATTTGAGGATTGGTTTTGGTGATGTTGCCTCTTCCTTATCATATTTTCCTCCCTCTTTTCATCTTTTTTTTATTCTTGTGACTTTTCCTCAACTTCTTTGACCTCTTTCCCTTATGTGGTTGTATTTTCCTCCTCAACCAAGGCATTTTTATCTAAATCTTGGCTTGTTGGAGTTTCCCGTAGAAAAAATAGAGTTTACTATAGAAAACTCGTTTTTCTTATTGAAGACTCTCTTTTCCTTTTTTTTCTCTCTTTTCAATCCTTGTAGGGTTTGTGGGGGTTGTATGAGGTGTATGGGATGCCAATCTGGTCGAATGTCTTCTCGATATATTTTACATGGGGTCCTTAAAGGTGAAGTGACCTCTTTCACCCTTCCCTCCTCTAATCTAATTTACTCATCTTTCTTTGGTGATTCTTCAATGGAAATAGGACTCTTGGTGGGAGTCTCGTGGTTTCCTTGCCTCACCCTTTGAATCTTCCTAGTTCTGAAATACATAGGTGTCTCGCTCTTTTTTTTTGTTTTGATAGGTGTGCTCAAAGTTGTTAGGGTAGAAACCACTTCTTGATATGTGATGTATAGTGACATGTTGGTGTCTTGAGGGGGAGGTTTCACTCGCCTAGGATAGGGTCCAATCCTTCCTTTTCCTCAATATTTTCTTCCTCCTTCCCCTCAAATTTTTTCTTGCTCTATCCCCCGTTGTCTTTGTGTTTTTTTGCCTCAATTTTCATCTCTTAGTTTTCTTCCTTATTTTCTACCTCTCCTTCCTCTTGTTCTACCTCCTCTTCACCTCTTTCTTATTCTTCTTCTACCTCCCTTTCTCTAAGGCTAGAAGAAGAAGTTTTCCCTATTTGGCTAGCTATAAAGGCTTCCCTATCCATGTCTATGAAAGAAGAATAGGATACAGTAGGTTAAACCTTCTCAAAGAATCATTCACAATTAGTTGTATGAGGCCATGATGGGCCAAGTGTTGATATTTTCTTTTCCTCACCTTATAGCTCATGTCAGCTTATGGAGTTCAGAGGAAGTGAGGGATGCTTAATCTCTATTCTAGAGGGAGTTGTCCTTGAAACCTAAGTTCATTTAACAATCCGAAATGATACCCATAGACCACACTAAGTTTGATTTCACGAGAAATAAACTTCATGATATGGAAGGCTACTTCATCCCGGGGGTATGGAAGGTTTTCTCTGTTGGGAAAAATACCGAGAGTGGGGGGTGAATCAAGCATTTTGGGCTGAAATGTTTTTTCTTTTCTTTCTCTTAAAACCATATGTTATAGTACCGCATTCAACATGTATGACCGGATATATTATTATGTATTTACTTAGATCATTGCATCGTATAAGCATTAAGCATGGACAGTAAATAATAGAACAAAACATCAAACATAAACAACACATATGAACACCAAGATTTAAGGTGGAAACCCAATTCGAGAGAAAACCATCGCCGCCGTAATCTCGCCTTCAATATTTATTATCGAGAAAACTTCTTACAATATATGCTTTGGGTGCGGACTTATACCAAAGACGCAGCACCCACCCGCGTAAGGCTACAACCTTCTCTCGTTTACCGCCTACCATTGGAAGGGAGCTACAACCCCCTTTCTCGAAGGCTTCAACCCTCAAAGCACTACCGCAGACCATGTTTCATCAATTTTCATACTAGATACACCAGCTTTCCATACGACATACCTTGTCGGTCACCGGATTTATTTATTTTCTATATACTCACACGAGTTCTTCGTGATTTCTTCCGTCATTCAAAACAGTAGATTTATCATCGTCGATCATTCTATCCATGGGTGCATCGTAGTTTTAGATTTATCAGCTTAAGAAATCGTAGCTCGCCCATACAGTATATTCCTTGGAGAAATTTTTTCGTTCACAACCCTTACGATGCACACCCCGTTCTTTATTTTTTCTTCTCCTTATATAGTTTTCCCTTTATTAATACCATGAGTTAAAACCACGAACCGCCGACGTATTCCTTTTAGTTTATCCCACTGGGGCTTTTTGATCTTTTATTTTTAATTTTTATTTATCAATTTAAAGAAATTGATAAATAAATATAATTACAATTTTTTAACGTAACTTTAGGATTAAAGCTAACCCTTCACATTTTAATCCTTCCAAATAATATAGTAAACCTTTGACCCCGGGCCCACAAATATAGTCAATAGCGAATCAACGGCATATATGCATATTGCTCGACCTCCAATACCGATCGTTAACGTGCGATGGCCCGCCGTACCCGTGTTAATCTTCGTGCACCTTCAACAAATGACGATCGTCCGATGACCCCTTCCCTGCATCAACGACGCTCAACGATATCGCCGGGCATCCCGGGGTCGAACTATAATGCGCGATGGCGCACGATGAAAAGTGGTTTTGCGAAGTCGTACAGGGACGCGTGTCAAGCATTCTATGGAATTGATCCTCACCAGGAAATACCACTTTCCCCGTCGAGAGCGGTGCGATAAAAACCGGAAACCGCCGTTATCGTTCCTCTCACAAGGTTCCACCTTCTTCGCTCAAGGCTCCACTCCCCTCGCTCGATTATTGTAAATTGACTTATTTGTATCACAATTCTTCATGAAGACTTACATTAGTTAATGCGGTGAACTGATCGATTAACACCGTAGGGGATTCATTCCTTATTTATCGTGACATCGCTTGCGCTCTTCATCAATAGATTAACCCATCATTTTGTTTATTTAGGGTTGACACTAGTTCGATGCAATCTTCGTAACATCCATAATATATAACACAAGAAATTCACACCATATTCCCTTTGCGACCTTAAATTCGTTCTTGATTCGTCGTTCGCCTCTTCATGCTCCATTCTCGTTCCACAAGCACCAATGTACAGCTTTCCATACCATGTTTCATTGTTCCGCATCATACACTAACCCTAAGAATCCAAACAGCAATTTTCCAACATATCTCCTCTTTTGCTTGTCTCTCGCTCCTTGACCGATACTTCCTCTCGTTCTTTTGATCGTATGCTCTTTTGTAGCCAATGCCTTTGCCATCAATGACAATATTCCAACAATCTCCCCCTTTCGCATTGATGGCAATATTCTTCCTCTATGTGTCTTATAGAAGCCCTTCTTTGCTTTTTCCTCCCCCCTTTGACATCAATGGCAAAGGGTTGATCGAGATCCTTTGTACGTCCGACAATACCATGCTCCCCCTGAGATCATGCTGCATCTTCATAATATAACAAGATGACTTATAAATGCATCTTTTTCCTATGACCAATGCTCCCCCTTAGCTTTTGCATTCAGAGATGCCCAACAACACCTCATACCCAATTTAATCTTCTGTATTTAAGTAGACCTGATCCTCTGCATGGCAGAGACTACTCCCAGTTTTTGTCTGAGATATTCGAATGCTTCCCTGGGTAGAGGTTTGGTAAATATATCAGCAACTTGTTCTTTGGAGGAAACATACTCCAATTTCACCTTTTGTTCAAGCACTTGTTCACGTAGGAAGTGATATTTGATGAGAATGTGCTTGGTCTTGGAATGCATAACAGGATTCTTTGAGATACTGATGGCACTTGTATCATCACACATAATGGAGATAGGAGGTGAACATTTTATTTGAAAGTCTTGTAGGGTTTGTATCATCCAGAGAAGTTGAGTGCAACATGATGCTACAACCACATATTCTGCTTCTACTGTAGATAAGGCAATAGAGCTTTGCTTCTTGCTAAACCAAGATACTAACCAAGTCCCCATATAGAATGCACCACCACTAGTGCTTTTCCGATAACTAACACTTCCAGCCCAATCTGCATCAGTGTATGCATGAAGAGTAAGATCAACATTCTTTGGATACCATAGTCCAAAGTCTTGAGTTCCTTGTAGATATTTGAATATTATTTTCACAGCTTGAAGATGAGACTCCTTTGGATTAGCTTGGAATCTTCCAACAATCCCAACTGCATGCATGATGTCTAGTCTTGTCCCAGTGAGATAAAGTAGACTTCCTATCATAGATCTGTATTCTGGTTGATTGACCATGGAGGAATCATCACTAGAACTGAGATTACATCCGGTTATCATTGGTGTACTTACAAGTTTGCAATCTTCCATGCCATACTTCTTCAGGATTTTCTTGAGGTATTTTTCTTGTGATAAGAAAATTCCATATGTTGCTTGTTGCACTTGCAATCCAAGAAATAATGTTAGTTCCCCAAGTAAAGAAATTTTAAATTCTTGCTGCATATCAGAAGCAAATTTCTGACTCATAGACTCTTCATTACTTCCAAAATTGATATCATCAACATATACAACCACAATCAATAGTTTGTCATTTTCAGTTTTTGTGTATAAGTTGCTATCAGCAGACCCTTTTGAAAATCCTTGTTGATGAAGATATTTTTCAAGACGGTAGTACCATGCCCTTGGAGCTTGTTTGAGACCATATAGAGCCTTTTTAAGTCTACAAACAAGTTTTTCATCATTTCCCAAAATGAATCCTTCTGGTTGTTCTATATAAACTTCTTCTTCTAGATCACCATTTAGAAAAGTAGATTTAACATCCATTTGATAAACTTTGATTTGTTGGAAGCTTGAAAATGCAAGAAACATTCTTATGGCTTCAAGTCTAGTTACAGGAGAAAATTTTTCTTCAAAGTCTATACCTTCTTGTTGAGCATACCCTTTGCAAACAAGTCTGGCTTTATTTCTTATAACATCCCCATTCTCATTTAACTTGTTTTTGAATATCAATTTAGTTCCAATGAAATTTTTGTCATGAGGTCTTGGTACTAATTCCCAAGTGTGATTCTTCTCAATTTGATCAAGCTCTTCATTCATGGCTTGAATACAACAATCATCTTTGTAGGCTTGACTGACATTGTGTGGTTCAATAGTGGATAGAAATGCCAGATTGCTAGAAGATCCCACAAGAGTCCTTCTTGTTTGTACACCTGATCCCTTTTCTCCCAAAATTTGAGATTCTGGATGATTCTTTTGAACATATCTGGATGGAGCCTTTTCAGACAAATCATCTTCGGGTTCTTCACTAGGTTCACTGTTTGTATCATTACTATTTGATGTAGAAGGATATATGTCATCATCATCGTCTTCATTT
Organism: Pinus albicaulis; assembly: GCA_034641835.2. Taxonomy (NCBI): domain Eukaryota; kingdom Viridiplantae; phylum Streptophyta; class Pinopsida; order Pinales; family Pinaceae; genus Pinus; species Pinus albicaulis. The sequence continues at coordinate 66,551 of JAXQQM020067889.1, read as the reverse complement.
GTTGTTTGTTTTTCTTCTTTTGGAGCTGCGGGAGACTCATCAATAACAACATCTATACATTCAACAATCTTCCGAAGTCTTTTATTGTAACATTTATATGCCCTACTCCTAGAGGAGTAACCAAGAAATATTCCTTCATCTACTCTGGGTTCAAACTTGCCAAGTTTTTCATCATTATTCTTGATAAAGCATTTGCTCCCAAAAATTCTAAAATGCTTTATAGTGGGAGGATTACCATACCAGAGTTCATATGGAGTTTTATCACTATTTACACGAACATGTGCTTTGTTGAGAATGTTTACTGTTGTATGTGCTGCTTCTCCCCAAAATGTGTCAAGTGTTCCGGAATCATCAAGCATAGCTCTAGCCATTTGTTGAACTATTCTGTTCATTCTTTCTGCAACGCCATTCTGTTGTGGAGTGCCAGCTACAGAGAACTGTCTTTTTATGCCATGTTGTTCACAAAATTCAAGGAATTCATTGGATGTATATTCTCCTCCTCGATCAGATCCGAGACACTTGATTTTTAGATCTAATTCATTCTCAACTAGTGCTTTGAAGATCTGAAATTTCTCAAATGCTTCATCTTTGTGTTTAAGCAGCCCAATCCAACACATTCTAGAGAAATCATCAACGAATAAGATATAGTATTCTTCACCACGTGGTGAATTTTTCCTCATAGGTCCACATATGTCCGTATGAATGAGTTCAAGAGGCTTAATTGATGATCCTTCCTTGGCATTAAATTTTACCCTGGTTTGCTTGTCGAATTGGCAGGATTCGCATATGATATTTTCAGGTAGAGTAATATTGGGAAGATCACGAACAACTTTAAATCTGCTTGATTTGTTGATTTGAGAGAAGATCAGATGCCCCAACCTTCTATGCCATAACCAATTTTCTGAAGATTTACTCAAATAAAATTGTTCTTTGGGGTTCTTTAATATATACAGGTTGTTTGGAGTTCTTTTTCCTTTTATAATTGCTTTACCTGTATCAAGATCACGTACCACACATTCTTTTGAACTAAAGACAACTTCAGTTCCTTGATCACACATTTGACTTACACTTAAAAAGTTATGCTTTAATCCATACACATACATGAATTCATTAGCTTTCACCTTTTATTTTAGAAAAACAGACCCTTTTCCCTTAATGACAGCAGGAGTATCATTCCCAAACGTAACATTTTTTTCTTTTTCTAGAGCACCATATGCAAGAAGTTTGTCTTTATCACCTGTCATGTGTCTTGAGCATCCACTATCAATGTACCATTGGTTTTATTCATCTTCTACAAATAACGCCATGCCACAATTTTCAACTCGTAATTCCTTCTTTTTCCATATTTTGGAGCTTGAAGGAACATGTTCTTTTGGCTAAACTTTGCTCCTGCATTCAGATTCTTCATGGCCAAAGTTATTGCAATAAGCACATTCAGCTTCATTTTGAAGAGGAGAAAATTTGTTATAAGTATTCTTCTTTGTTTCAATATCAATCCTTTTCTTTCTTGCTTCTCTTGTCATGATGGTTTTATATGCAACACATTGAATAGCTTTATGAACAAAATTGTGACATGAGAAACATTGTCCATTGAAGAAGAAATTTCTGCGATCATAATATCTTCTATATGAATTTACTTGTTGATTGGTGTTTCTTTGAAAGACATTCCTATTAGTGTTCTTTGAATTGAGATGATCATGCTTTATCTGTAAAGATTCTTTATTCCCTTGCTAAGTGGCAGCATGTTGTAAACCAGCTGTAACTGCTTTTAGATAATTTGGTGCTGAAACCTGAGAAGATTCTCCAATATATCCAAGACCTGTCTTTATAAGAGGAGAACGTTGTACCTTGATAATCTCATCTAATGTTTCAGATCCTTTATCAAATCTAAGATTCAAAGTTTTTACTTTCTCAAGTTCTTTTCTTAGACTTACTACCTCACACTTTAATTTCTCATTGTGTTTCTCATTTTCTTCAAGCTGATTTTTCAGAGTTTCTATGATTATTTTACTTTCTTCTAAGCAAGTCTTGAGTTTATTGTTTTCATAAAGAAAATCACTATCTTCTAGAGCATCCACAAAAGTATATTTTTCTTCTCTAGATTCTTTTTCAAATGCCATGAGAAGTCTAAGATCTTGTTCACATTCTTCCTCACTATCAGATAACCCATCACTATCTTCATGAGTGTAGTAACTCTTTCTAGTGCTAAAACGATTCTTATTCCTTTTTGCTACTTCCTTCCCTTTTTTATGTGTTTCTTTATAAGGACACTTAGCAGCATAATGACCAACTCTTCCACAATCAAAACATTTGAAAGGAAGCTTACCTCTAAACCGTCCCGTGCCAAGTTGAAGTTTCTTTACAAAGTTTATCTCATCTTCTTCTGAGATATATCCTGATCCTTCTGTTTTTTGTACTTCCTTCCCTTTTGTAGAAGTTCTAAAGACTACTTCTTTGACTTCAGAAGGTCCTCCTCTTCTCATTTCATATGCAGTTAGTATGCCATGAAGTTGCACCACAGTAAGATTTTGAAGATCCTGCTTTTCTTCAAGGGCAGAAACTTTTGACTCAAATTTTGTTGTTAGTGATCTTAAGACTTTCTCAACCAAGGTAGATTCGGTTATTGTTTCTCCCATATTTTTCATACGATTTACAATATCATCAAGTCGTAAAAAGAAATTGGCAATGATCTCTTCATTAACCATTTTTAGATTCTCATATTGAATTCTGAGAGTTTGGAGTTTAGTACTTTTTACCTTTGCATCACCTTCATAACTTAGAATGATTTTGTCCCATATTGTCTTGGCTATATTCATCTGCATGACTTTGACAAATTCAGATTCAGTTAGACTTCCCAATAGATCATTGACCGCCTTTGCATTCGTTTCATAGTTCTTTCTTTCCATCGGATCTGTTGGTACTGTAGCTAGGTATTGATATCCTTGTTCAACAATTTCCCACACCTCTGCTCCCAGAGACTGAAGATAGGATCTCATCCTTGTTTTCCATAATATTAAATTGTTTCCATTAAAAATTGGAGGCCTGATAGATGTTATTCCATCTTGATTGCTAATCTTGCTTGATCTTCCTTCTAGCGACTAAGCTTTTTCAAAAGTACCCGCTCTGATACCAATTGTTGGGAAAAATACTGAGAGGGGGGCTGAATTAGTATTTTGGGTTGAACAATTTTTCTTTTCTTTCTCTTAAAACCATATGTTACAATACTGCATTCAACATGTATGACCAGATATCTTATTATGTCTTTACTTAGAGCATTGCATCAGATAAGCATTAAGCATGGACAGAAATAACAGAACAAACCATCAAACATAAACAACACATATGAACACCAGTATTTAAGGTGGAAAACCAATTTGGGAGAAAACCACCGTTGTTGTAATCTCAGTCTTCAATATTTATTATAGAGAAAACTTCTTACAATATATGTTGGTGCAGACTTATACCAACATGCAGGCACCCACCTGCAGAAGGCTACAACCTTCTCTCATTTACCAGCTACCACTGGAAGGGAGCTAAAACCCCCTTTCTGAAGGCTTCGACCCTAAGCACTACTGCAGACCACGTTTCATCAATTTTCATACTGGATCCACCAGTTTCCATACGACATACCTTGTCGGTCACCATATTTATTTATTTTCTATATACTCACACGAGTTCTTCATTATTTCGTCCGTCATTCAAACCAGAGATTTATCATCGTCAGATCATTCTATCCATGGGTGCATCGTAGTTTCAGATTTATCAGTTAAGAACAGAGCTCGCCCATACAGATATTACTTGGAGAAATTTTTCGTTCACAACCCTTACGATGCACACCCCGTTCTTTATTTTTCTTCTCCTTATATAGTTTTCCCTTTATTAAAACCATGAGTTAAAACCATGAACCGATGACAGTATTCCTTTTAGTTTATCCCATGGGGCTTTTGATCTTTTATTTTTAATTTTTATTTATCAATTTAAAGAAATTGATAAATAAATATACTTACAGTTTTGAACAGAACTTTAGGATTAAAGCTAACCCTTCGCATTTTAATCCTTCCAAATAATATGGTAAACCTTTGACCCCGGGCCCACAAATATAGTCAACAGCTAATCAAATACGCACATGGTACCATAGGTAAACTTCGTGCAAGTCCAACATCCCATCACCGTTAGATTAGCAAGCTTCCAGATCAACGACGTATATGCATATCGCTCGACCTCCAATATCGATCGTTAACGTGCGATGACCTGCCGTAACTATGTTAATATTTGCGCACCTTCAACAAATGACGACCGTCCGATGACCCCTTCCCAGATCAACGGCGCTCAACAATATCGCTGGGCATCCTGGGTCGAACTATAACACGCGATGGCACACGGTGAAAAGTGGTTTTGTGAAGTTGTACATGGACGCGTGTCAAGCATTCTATGGAATTGCTCCTCACCAGGAAATACCACTTGCTCGTCGAGAGCGGTGCGATAAAAACTGAAAACTGCCATTATTGTTCCTCTCGCAAGGTTCCGCCTTCTTCGCTCAAGGTTCCACTCCCCCTGCTCGATTATTGTAAATTGACTTATTTGTATCACAATTATTCATGAATACTTCCGTTAGTTAATGTGGTGAACTGATCGATTAACACTGTAGGGGATTCATTCCTTATTTACTGTGACATCGCTTGCGCTCTTCATCAAAAAATTAACCCATCATTTTGTTTATTGAGGCTTGACACCAGTTCGATGCAATATTTTTACAATCCATAATATATAACACAATAAATTCACACCAGATTCCCTTTGCAACCTTAAATTCATTCTTGATTCGTCATTCCACCTCTTCATGCTCCATTCTAGTTCCACAACCACCAATGTATAGTTTCCATACCATGTTTCATTGTTCCAGATCATACACTAACCCTAAGAATCCGAACAAGCAATTTTCCAACATATCTCCTCTTTTGCTTGTCTCTGCTCCTTGACTGATACTTCCTCTGTTCTTTTGATCAGATGCTCCTTTGTAGCCAATGCCTTTCCCATCAATGACAATATTCCAACATTCTCTCCTCACTCCATTTTTGTATTCAATGTACTCTTCTCCTCACAGAAAGAAACTCTTCATGGCTATAGTGCTAGGCATTCTTTCCTTAGCCCATTTGACTCCTAAGGGAAAAGTTGTAACTCTGCTTATGAGTTCAGGTGATAGTGTGATGAAAAGGCCTCTAACCATAGTGGTGGCTCTCTCTTCTAAGTGTGACTACAAATCCACTACAAATTCTCTGGCTATCTCTTCATCAAACCCTTTCAAAAGATAAAAAAACCCTAGCCATTGGTGATTTTGAAAGATTTCCATGACTTGAGGATGCTGCCTAATTCTCTTAATGTCAGTGGAATCCATTTTGTTTAATCCCCCTCCCATTTTAATGGTTGTGATATGAAGGTGGTGAGAGGTTTGAGAGTTATGTCTTGGAGATGAAGGTCTTGAAACAAAATGCAAGAAAATTTTCATTTACCCTTTAATTTCCAAATTTACTTCGCTGAGTGTGAATTTCATGAAGAAATTTTAGTTTCCTCTATTGTTTTGGTTTGAGATATGGTGTCTTTGGGAAGAAAATGCACCCATAGGTGACTTTGTGTTGCCTTCTAAACCCTTGTTGATCTACTTCTGAAGTTGCCTGTAACAAAACACTATTTCCTATAGCACGATGGTCCATGCAAGCTCAAACCTCAATGCTGCTCTCCTGATGGATCCCACTGCTCTCCTGCACTTGTTGCTATTAGATATGCTCAACGAAATGGTGAAAATGAGACAAATATTAACTTTATTTCCTTTTTGAACTAAATTTGGAGCATTGTGCTGACTCGTACTTAACACGAGTTTTCCTCTTTGAGACTGTTGGTCCCACTCCAGTTCATGATTGTAGAGCCTCCTGATCACCTTCTTCTTACCCATTCACTCTCTCTTGACTTGATTTGACTTGCCCAAGTGGCATACAATTTCACTTTTCCTCGAGTTTCACTTTACGACGGTGGCCAAGTTAACTCGCCACCTTTTTTCCTTTTAAATTTCTAAAACTCAACATTCAACCATTTTGGTCATTATGGATGCATAGAGAGAGGTGAAGGGCCGTACCAGTGCCTACCTGGTGTTGGTGGGGTGATGAATTAGCTCGTGCAAGGAGCTAGAGCTGGTGGTGGTAGCCATGATATTTTATTTTCTATATCTTCATTTCTTATTTATTTTCTGAGTGAGAAACTTTTTTTGAGTAAGTTTCTTGTTTTTTCTGAGTGATATGCTTAATATTTTTTGTTTTTTTTTTCTTTGTAGGTGATGCATGGAGGTATTCAAGTGCCATGGTTGGTGTGCTTTCCCTCGTGGAGTCTGCTGGTGGCCTTCTGAAATCATCCTCATCATCTTTCCTTCATCGTTTGGCCTTGTTGTGCCACACATAGATTTGATATAGGAAACTTTTTGATGCCTGTAGTAGTCTTTTTCTTGCCTATTCTTTCTTCGGTTTTCTTAGAAATGGAGGGATATGGTTAATGGAGGATATGGATGGAGTTATGGAATAAATGGAGTGGAGGATAGGCAAGTGAAGGGGTCTCATGCCAAGTTTCCAATGCTCTAGCTGCTAATCGTTCAATATAGGGTTTAGAGAGGGAATCCTTGTGTAGAGTGAAATAAGGGTTTGGGAATCATAGGTATAGGAAAAATATGAATTATCATGCTGTCCTTGAAGTTCAAAAACCCCTGAGAGAGCTTCTTCCTCCTTGAATGATTTTCTTGTAGCATTTATAGGAGTTTACTGTAGTGCTACAGGCATCCTGTAGCTGCTGGACTTGCCTATAGTAATTACAGTTTAGGGGAAAAAATGAAATTTTTGCCTATATTAAGGTTGAAATGGATGAAGGGGGGTATGCTGGAGTGGTCAATGGAGTGTGAAATCATAGGAGAAGAGAAAAATGAATATAAATTCTCCTCTGGATCCCCAAAGCCACCTTTGATTACTAACCCGCAAAAACGAAAAACACATAAGTGCATAGGTATTTTTCTTATATTTCCTTTTCTTTATTTTTTTTTTCTCTTTTCCTTTTTTTTTTCAAGGAAATTGGGTTGCCTCCATAGAGGTTTTCAACCCACAAGAATGCCTTGGGTGCCTCATAGAGGTTTTCACCCAAGGATATTTTATTCTCTGTTTTTTTCTTTTTTTCTTTCCCCAGGATTTTCCCATGGAGGTTTTCAACCTCGGAGTTGGCCTAGGGTGCCTTAGAGAGGTTTTCACCCATGCCTCTTTATTATTATTATTTTTTTTATCTTCTTTTCTAGGAGGGGGAGGTGCTAGAAACTATGGAGTTTCCCATGACATACACCTCCCTGTTTATGGAATTTATATGTTCTACCCTAGAAAGGGGCTTCTTGTAAACCTTAAGCCCATAACCATTGACAACAAGGGAAATTCCTTCCTAATCTATGGTTCTCATATGAACTGCACCATTATCATAACATTTTTCCACTTTGTACGGTCCCAGCCATCTTTTCATCAGTTTGTCTTTTAAAACTCTTAAACCTTGAGTCATACAAGAATGCCTAAAATCATTCTTGAAATGTCTTTACCTTAATCTAATTTTCATGCCAGAACTTCCTTTGCAGCTGAATCACTTCCGTGTGAAGGAGTTCTTGCATCCCGAACTCATCTAATCCATTTAATTGCAACAATCTCTCTTGTTGGGAATTTGAGATATCTAGGTCTAACTCAGCTGTAATCCTTAAGGTGTTGAACTGAAATTCAATTGAAAGTAGAGCTTTCTTTCGATCTAACAGGTCATAAGGAGTGAATCCTATTGTTGTTTTCCAAGTAGTTTTGTCGGACCAAGTAGCTTCTACCAATCTGTCCACCAAATATTTTATGCTTCTCCTCACAATCTTGGTGAGGATATTATCCAAGGCTCCGTTGGTCACTTCCACTTGTCCATTTTCTTGAGGGTGGTAGGCAGTGGAAGTATTATTCTTTATTGTGCCTCCTTAGAAGATTCTCAATGTGATGAGATATGAATTGTGCTCCCTGATCAGTGACCACCTCTTTCGGGTATCTAAATTTGTAAAACACATTCTCTCTCAGAAATTGTGCTACTTTCTCCTCGGTTGCTACCTTCATAGCTTTTGTTTCAGCCCACTTTGTCAGGTAGTCAGTGCAAACTATGATATATTTTTTCTATCCAGATGGTGGATCAATAGGTCCAATGAAGTCCATGCCCCACTTTTCAAATGGCTCAATATCCACTTGAGGGTTCAAAGGAATCTCATCCCTTTGTGTAGGTTTCCCCATCCTTTGGCACTGGTCCCACCTGGTAGTGTATCTTCTGGCATCCTGGTGAAGGGTAGACCAATAATATCCTACCTGCAAAAGTGGATTATGACATGCAAAAAAATTCTTCCTCCCTCACACATTTTCTGAGAATTTGGTGAGGGCCTAGCTTGAAGATATTTCCCCCAATCCATGTGAAAGGGGTGCTTTTTCTGATGAACTTGTTTTTCTCCTTGAATGAGAGATTAGGAGGGAAATTTCCAACAACCAAGTAGTTAGCTATGTCAAAAAACCATGGTGATAGTGTTGAAATAGCGAAAATATGTTCATCTGGCAGCTGGTCATCCACCATTCCTTCTTCATTTGCAGATAGAGCTAACCTGGATAAACAATCTACAACAACATTCTTCTTTCCAGGTTTATCAACAATGGTTAGGTCAAACTGCTGTAATAGTAACAACCATCTAATTATCCTAGCATTAACATCTTGTTTGTTCATTAAATATTTGATGGTTGCATGGTCACTATGTACAAAGGTCTGGTACCCAGTGACATAGTGTCTTAATTTGTTTAAATCATGGAAAATGGATAACATTTCCTTCTCTCTGACACTGTAATTGATTTCGGCCTTAGACAAGTTCTTACTGATGAAATATATTGCATAAGGTAATTTGTCTTCTAACTGCCCCAATGCTTCCCCCACAACTTTGTCTATGTGGAAAGAAAAGGTCAATTTGGACCTCAGAGAATGGGAGAAGTAGTTAAATTTCACTTAATGAGCTCAAAAGATTCTTGAGAAATACTAGACCAAGTAAACACAGAATCTTTGGCCAACAAACAAAATAGTGGTGAAGCCAACTTCCTAAAGTCTTTGATGAATATTCTATAATAGCTAGCTAAACCAAAGAAACTCCTGACATCTCTCTGATTTTGAGGAGTAGGGACCCTTTTGATGATGGTGATTTTTTTTGGGTCCACCTATATTCATGCTTGGGATATTGATTGTCCCAATATGACTCATACTCTTTTCAGGAATTCACACTTTTCTGGGCTTAGGGAGAGATGCATCTCAATGCACCTTCTTAGCACTTTTCCCAAATAGGAGAGAGCCTCCTGGAAGTCATCCCCATAGGGTGTGAAATCATCCATGTAGATTTCAACTGATTCATGCACTAGATCAGAGAAAATTCTCAAGACACCTATTTGGACGGTAGCTGGGGAATTGCACAACCCAAAGGGTAGGATTTGGTAGGCGAAGGAACCCCAAGGGAACGTGAAAGTAGTCTTGTCTTGGCCTTCAGGATTTATTTGGATCTGGTTATACCCACTGAACCCATCTAAAAAGGAAACTAAATTCTTTCATGCTAGACCATCCAGGACTTGGTCTATAAAGGGCAAAGGGAAATGGTCCTTCTTGAATTTGTTGAGTTCTCGATAATCAACACATATTCATCATTTTCCATTCTTATTCGAGAATAGGACAAGAGGAGATACCCACTCACTATATAATATAAGATAATAACCCAAGGGAACATGAAAGTAGTCTTGTCTTGGCCTTCAGGATTTATTTGGATCTGGTTATACCCACTGAACCCATCTAAAAAGGAAACTAAATTCTTTCATGCTAGACCATCCAGGACTTGGTCTATAAAGGGCAAAGGGAAATGGTCCTTCTTGAATTTGTTGATTTCTCGATAATCAACACATATTCATCATTTTCCATTCTTATTCGAGAATAGGACAAGAGGAGATACCCACTCACTATATAATATAAGATAATTGAGACCTGCATCCAACAATTTTTGTAGTTCTTCCTTCACTACGTCCTTTAGAGTTGGGTTCATTCACCTTTGGGGTTGGTGCACAGGCTTGCATCCTTCCTTAATGTAACTATGATTTCTGCATACTGAGGGATGCACCCCTTTCATGTCCTTGTAATCCCAAGAAAATGCATAAATGCATATAGGTTTTCTTTCAGAAGCTAGCATAGCTGCTTTTCCTCTTCATATAAGAGGTTTGAGTTAATTTTCAGAGATCTGTATGGGCCAAACTCTGTAGCCTTGGTGGTTTCAGAGGTTGAATAAACTGAGTGAAATTCCATCCAAGGGTGGCTTTCAAATTCTTTGGCTAGGTTTTCAAGCGAGCTGTTAGCGAGGGACTGGTTTTGTATGACATGGTCGATGATTTCATCTTCATCAAGCTGCCCCCTCTAAGAACAACAACTATGGTACAAATGGGGGTAGTGTTATGTACCTCATCTTCTTCATCCTCTAACGATATAGGTAGATCATGATCAATGGAAGGTTGGGTTGGAGCATATAATACTAGTTGTTTAGACAAAGGCCTATTCTTAATAGTCATGTTCTGGCCTGACAACTGATATACGCATCGACAGTGGCTAACCATGGTCTCCCTAAGATGAGAGGATATCCATTGAACTTGGTTTTTGGCTGCAGAACCAAGAAATTTGTAGGATACTCCCAAGAGTCAATTGAAACCATAAAATCCTCAATAATTCCTTCCGGAGTTACTTTGGACCGATTTGCAAGTTGCAGAACTGTTGTGGTTTTCCTCAAAGTACCTTGGAGGTTGAGTTTTAACATATGTTCCTTGGTGATGACATTGATGGAAACCCTGAGATAAATCCGAGTATTGTGGACTTTGACACCATCTATGTGCACATCTACAACTAGACTACCATGATCCAGGTACTTTGGAAAGATCACTCTTCCCAACATTAAGTTGGATAGGTGTCCTACTACATTGATGGTGGGGGTATCTTTATTCTTTCTCCCAGGTTTCTTGAAAAACTTTTCATTGATGTGCCTATTGTAAATAGGGACATCCTTAATGGCCTGGAGAAGCAATATATTTACACACAAAATTTTCAATTCTCCCAAAAGTTCAGTCTCCTCCAGGGTGTGTTGATTGGAATGGATCAAGTGCTCTGGAAAGAAGGTTGTTGAATCTGAGTGTTACTTTATTCCTTTTCCTCCTCAGCCTCTACAGGTGGAGATGGAGGGTGGTTGTCTGGGAGTACTCTTCCTGACTTGAGATTAACCTCCTATATCTCCACAACATAAACTAGATAGGATGTCTCTCCAATATAAAACTGTTGTGCCTACTTTTTGTTTAGGTTCGGATTGGGATGTGTAAGCATCTTAGGCAACTTGGGTGGAGCAGCATGAGTAAGTTGAGGTTGAGGTTTGGGTGGAGGAATTATATTAGGTGGTTGATTATTTTGAGGCCTCCACCCTTGGAATGGATTGTTCCACTGAGTTTGTTGAGGAAAATACTACTGAAATGGTTGGTTCACATGTCGAGGATGATATGGAGGGTTGTAAGGACAAGTAGGATGTGTAGGCCAGAATGGAGGAGTGGGGGCATACCAAGATAGCATGGGTGCATTCTGATTAATGTGATAGTAAGAGTAAGGTGCACATTACATACCCTACTGATATGACCTAGGGCCTTGAGGCTTTCTCTGGTTGATGAAATAGAGTTTCTCTGGTCCTACTTCCCCACCTTGATATACAAATTTGAGTCAAGGTAAGGAGGGACACTTGTTTGTGGCATGATTCTCCTCACAGACTAAGAAAACCTCTATGAAATTTAATGGACATTCATTTCTAGGTTGTTTTATAGCACATCTAGGGAAAAATATAGCCAAGGCCCTTTTTGCTTCCTCTTGCTTCCTCTTGACCTGCATTGTGTTCATTTGCAAGGAAAAGGTGTGCATCATGTCACTCTTGAAGTCCTACAGAATATTTCCAATATCATGTTTAATGGAGGTGGAAGAGGAAGGGGTATTGGTTGTACTTTGGCGAGCTATGCCTTTCTTCCTAGATGCCCTAGAATGGTTCCTGAAGACAATTTTAATTTTTTCATAAGGCAGCTAGTAGATATCTCCTCCTGATAACATATTGAGGGTTTATATCACCTCCTCCCTAATCCCGTGGGGAAGTACTAGTTTAAGTGATTCGGGATCAAGAGTAAATTTGGTTCTCTTATAGTTTAACTGAAACCTCTCTTCATAGTCTTCTAGGGATTCATCAAGCCCTAGAGTCATCCTGAATATCTTATCTTTATTTTTTTTGGACCTACATTAGTCCATGTTCTTGTTATTGAAGGCCTCTTGCATCTGTTCCTAGATAGTGATGTTGTTTCCAGATAAACCCATGAACCAGCACAAGGCTGCATCCTTAAGGGTAGATGAGAATATCTTAAGCTTTTGATCATCTGAGTCATATTCATAGGTCCTACAGAAAAAACAACTTCAAACATGAATGTGTCAGGATCTTCAGAGGTAAGTCCATGAAAGGGTGGAAGGGCTGAGGGGATAATATTATTCATTTTGGTTTCCCAATCTTCCCCTCCAATGGGAAAGCTCACTAGGATTCAGTTTCAGCCATGGTTGAGATAGGTGAAGCAGGTTCCTCAAGGAAACAATATCTTCTTCTTCTCTAATAGGTTCTTCAAAATTTTCAAAAGGCTCACCTATGGTGTGTTCAACCTCCTAGCCATTGAGTAAGAGTGAAGGGTGACTATCTGGTGATGTGGGGGTTTTAGGTAAAAATTTTCCTTGAGTATCCCTACTCTTACGAGGCATGAAAATAATATTTTTTTGTATTTTTTCAATATTTTTGAAATAACATGTAAAAGGAAAGCAAAAAATAATGCTAAAACAAACTCAAAGTATCTACTAGACACCTCCCCGGCAATGATGCCAAAATGTGGTGAGCCCTAGTATTGAACCAAGAATGTTGCAACTCCCAAAGGTTTCCCTACTTTAATTTATCAAACTGAGGTTTGTACAAACTTGGAGGTGAAACTGCTATATACAGAGCATACACATTCTACTCATGTCTTCCTCTTCTGAGCTTTAAGAAAGGGCGCTACTTCTGGGGTTTCTGGGTGAAGTTTGTCACACTTATGAATTTAGGCCTAAGGCTACAAATGATTCAAATCCATGGATCTATTAGTAAGTACATAAATACACTGCAACAAGAAGATATATCTAGCTACTCTACAATGAAAGAAATCTACACATTAAGTTATGATGAGAAATGAAAGAAAACTAGGCATCTTGCATGAAGTAAATTGCTAAATTAAAATTCCATAAAGGAAACTAACCTAATCACAATTTTCTAGGCCAAATGGCTAAACACACTCTATTCACTCTATGTTCTATCTATCATGATTTTAATCATGCATCTAATCATGACCTAAATATTCTTGTAAATGCGTTTTTTTGCAGCTAGGAGAAGAAAGCGCTAAGGTGGTGTATGGAAGGCTTGAACACATAGGTGCAAGGTTGAAGGTGCATGGGTGGTTTTCGCAGGTCTAGATGAGGTGGATGGTAGTTTTTTGGCTTAAGGAGGGGAACATTGGTACTGATGCAAGTGATGGTACATGTTTCCTATAGTAATATAGGAAAGTCCTGAATTGCCACAGGAAATAGAGGGAAATCCGAGGCAAAAAATGGGTGTGAAATGTGTAGGGAAGGTGGAGTGAAGGTGGTTTTGAATGATTGGAAGGTGGCCCACCCATTGAAAAATATCAGAACCTCATGGGAGGCCTATCTTGCATCTCTAGGGTTTTCTCACAGTGTAGGGATGAAAAATCTAAAAACAGGGCTGATGGTGATTTTGATGAACATAAGGCTGATGAAGGGTAAGAAATGAAGCCAAAGGTGCTAGTGAATTCATGATTTATTGTGCTACCTGAACCTACAAGAAAACTACCTATTCATGCAATAAAAATGGACAAATTCATGCTAAGGGAAATGGAAAAGATGAGTTGAATTTTAAAAGCAAATCTACTTTATCCTACAAACAGATATCTAATACAACATGCTAAACATATTCAAGGAACTACAACAACCTAACTTATTCATTCAAAGAAATCATAAACTAAAATGTAATTTTGGCCTGTGGGGAAGGTCTACCCTCCTCAAGCTCTAATGAAAGCGATGAGAGGGGTAGGCTTGAATCACAAATTTATGATTTTATAACCTACTCTACCAACATGTAAGCAAGAAAAATATACATCAAAATACAAATGGAAGAAAACTAAAAATAATGAATTGAAATGCAAGCAAACTAGCTAAATACTTGTAAGAAAAACTAGCTAAAATGACATAAAAGTAAAGAATGAATACACAAGAGAGACTAAGGCACATGGATTGGGCCCTAACCCACAAGCCTAACCCTCTGAAACTAGATCAATGAAGCACAATCTGAATACTCATTTTATTGCAAAATATAGTCTCATTACATCAACATGAAAATCACAAAAACCTATTACAAGAGCTAAGGACCTAATGGCCTTCTCCAAGGTTCAAATCCTAATGAGTTCTTGCTCAACCCTATTTAACCTAAAGGGTAGCTACCAACAGCTCCCTAAAAATTAGGTGATGAGTCCACTTTGACTGCAAGTGAAGTGTAGCTTTTGTGCACTTGATCTTGAGTTTGCTTGGCTTCCTTTGATTTCGAGTTGTTGGAGGGAATATCGATGATACCTTGGCTAACTTTTGGAGTTAAGGAGGTGGAAAATACCCTTAAAATCTATCCTTTCCATCTACTACGAGTCTTAATGGAAAAATATTCACCAAAAACGAAATGTATTCATGATTTTCCTGCATTAAACTCATGTTAGGCCCTCGAAGTATGACAAGCCTCAATCACCATCTACATTAGCATCATAAGACCATAATATAATTAAAATGCAAGAAAAATAGATTTAATTAGGAAAAAACGTGACCATTAACCCCTCCAAATGTACCTAATGATGGAGCTCATCAATAAGGACGCAATGGATTGTTCATTAAACACATTTATGTAGCTGGGCCATTGACCAAACTGAATAGAACTATAACAAACTCATAATGCACGTACCCGGTCCTAAATGTAATCTTGTAGATGTCTTTCTCTTTGATGCATACCTAATGATAGCCCGATCTAAAGTCGATCTTAGAGAACATTGTTACCCCCTTCAGTTGATCGAAAAAATCATCAATCCTCGGTAATGGGTACCTGTTCTTTATGGGCACTTTGTTCAAATATCTATAGTTAATGCACAATTATGAGAGTACCATATTTCTTCTTCACGAACAACACCAGTGCATCCCATGGTGATAAACTTGGCCTAATGTACCCTTTGTCAAGCATCTCCTTCAGCTGCAACTTTAATTATACCAACTCAAGTTTGTTCATCCTATAAGGTGCCTTTGATGTCAGAGATATCCTTAGCACAACTCAATAGAAAATTCTACTTCCCTATGTAGTGGAAACTCTGAAATATCTGTTGGAAACACATCCCGAAACTATTGTAAAACTACAACACATCTGCATCCTCAAATGTATTACCTATTTTAATAGATATATGAACTACAAATAGTACACGTTGTTTCCTATGACTATTCTTGGCTTTCATTGCTATCACCATCCTAATTGATGTGGCTTTATTCTTTCCTTGTGAGACTCTTGGTTCCCCGTTTTCATCCAAGCACTCATTATATTTTTCATAGTAGTCTACTTTGGTCATGTGAATATATAGCCAATCCATACCCAATAGCGTATTGTATGATCCCAATTGAAATATGTTCAAGTGTGCTACTGTAGGCATATCATTTAACTCAAATGCACAATCTCTTACCCAACATTGAACTATTCTCTTTGTACCTGTATCCAACTGCACTAACCAAGGTTATGCATGCATTTCCTTACTCAAACCACATTTATTCACCATGTCAGGATTAATATAACTATAGTTAGATCCAGGGTCAATCAAAATAGAAAAAACTTGATCACAAATCTTACCGTCCATTTGAATGATATAGGCCTCATGATCTGCCTGCATGTAGTCCACAACTGCATAAATTCAAGGAATTTTATGCCCAACATCTCCCACTTTTTGTGCTTCTTGTGAACTATAGATCTATGGCTTACCACCATGATGTTGTGGGAAATATCTCCTACAATTAAATTTTCCACAATCCCAACACTATATAGGCTTCCAACCTTCATCCTTATTCTGCTCCTTAGATTGAAATACTTGTCCTCTGCCAGATGTATTGAAATTCTTAGGTGGGGAAACATTCTCCTTGTTACCTGCAGCTTGAGGCCTTGCTCACTTCTTGTCCCATTTTTCGTTTATTCTTATCATTACCTCTCCAATTTGGCTTTTCCTTGGATATGTGCATCGATTGCCCATAACAATTCTTGAGTTTCCGGATGGCCTCCTTCCATGTTCTAGGCTCATTGAACTCAATATTATCTTTGAATGCAATCGGAAACCCACTAATAATTCTATAAATCTTGGCCTTCTCCTCCTTGAGGTAAGGCACATATCTCAGTAACTCCAAGAACCTGCTAGTACAATCCTCATTTGTCATGGAACCCATATTCAACTCATAAAAATCCTTTTCCTTTTCATCGTAGTATCTTTATGATAGATACTTATTCCTAAATAGCCTTTTGAACTCATTCCAAGTCAAATCCTCCTCAGAAATATATCTAACATTCTTCACATATTCCCACCAAATGTATGCTCTACTTTTGAGCTTGAATGTAGGTATCCTAGCTTTCATATTTTCTGAGCAATCATGCAATATGAAAAACTTATTCATGCAAAGAAACCATGCCTCCGCATCTTGTGGCTTCTTCATCTCTCCGTCAAATGTAGGTGGTTTTTCCTTTTTAAACTCATCTAGAAAATATCCCTTATCGATCCTCTTGTAAGGATGATAATGATGATGATCATGATGCCTATTAAAACCAGAAATAGAATGATACATGTGTATGTCACCTCTCCTATCTAGAGTTTCCAACAACCTTCCATCGTTAATCGTGTCATCCCTATCAGACCTATAAACACTGGGAGACCCACTGCCATATTCTCCATTGGTCCCATATACTTGCCCATAACTGATCCAAAGTGGCCTCTATTTTTGTAAATCTGACAAAATTTGAAGGATGGTTGAATTAGCCTCTTCTTGCTTTTCCTATGCCTGTATAATTCTATCATTGTCTGCCTTGCAACTCCTTATTTCTTTAAACGTCTCAGTGTATCTTCCAAATCATATGAATTTCCAACACTATGTTGATCATATGACTCATAGGGAGAATCTTTGTAGTATACCATTCTGCTATTCAACTTTGATTTCTTCCTATAATGTACAATATGTCAGTTAAACCAACTCGTAAATAAACCAACGTACCCTAGTGTAATATGGGGAGGATACATCCTGCAAGATCAACCAATTAGCGAAAAACATGTATATACAAAATCATAACAGCATACAAACTCATAACACATGGTAAACTAGCACCTAAACATCATTTTAGTTGGAGACCATTCATAGATGCATAACCATACTGGATACAAAACATGACATAATGCATAACCATACCAATGAAACTTGACCACAATCCATCATAATCAGGTACCATACACAAGCATAAGTGACATGTAACCAAGCATGTATGACCAATGCATTTTCAACATATAACATCACACAAACACACATACACGGACACTACACTAGCATGACCAATATGTGACCTAAAATACACAAGAAATGCATATAAAACATGTAACAACATGTAAGCTAATGTGCATGCACAATACAAAAACATGAACAATACATAATTGGTCATACACACATGACCACATGTTGACAACAACACCATCAGTCCTCCCATGGCAACATCACTACTAGAATGGCCACCAAAACATGGTTGCACAAACACATACAACATATATATGAGAAGCACATAAGAAATCAACAAAATCATGACCAACATACAACATAGAACCCATCTAGTCCAAGGGTTGAAATGTGTTGTGATACCACTCTGCAACACAATCTTCCCACATATACCCAAGTAACCGTCCAACCGGGGCAAACATGTGATGAAAAGGTACTAATATGAGAATCAAACTCCTAGATGACCTTGAGGAAGTGGAACCAATGGAAACATGAGAAACACACCTTACACAACATAAAAAACATCCCCAAGAGGTAACCCACCCTTCCAGACCCATAACCCCTAAGGGACATTTTGACCCTTTTGGACCACAGACGTAGGCATACCAAGGAAAGGTAACAATTGGGAGCTTATAGCCACAGGAAAAACACAACAAGCATACGACCAAGGCCCCAATTGGTAATTTTTATGCCTGAAACTTTGAGATTTTTTCCACCTTTTAAGCCCCAGAGCCCAGGTCACTACCGAAAACTTCATGAAACTTTAGGAGATGATAAATAATGTTAAAAAAAAGGTATGGAAGCAATCACATCATCATGAAATGATATGGACCCCTCCCATGCATGAAAATAATTCTGTTATCACACCCAAAATTTTCAAAAAAAAAAAAATTGAAGTGTGTCAAGTTTGTAATTAGCTTGGGTAGGAGCATAGTATCATGAAATGATAAGTTTTATGATATGGTATAAGTTTTTATGATTGCTTTAAGTTGTTAGGGGATGTATTTGTCATTTCAAAGGATAAAATCTGAAGAAGATACTTTAATGAACCTAATCTGTCAAATCAGGCCACCTGTTGGAATTTTCCCGAGTCCGCAATGTTTATAGTATAAAACTAACAGATTTTGCTGCGGAAACACCTAGTAATTTTGTAGTGAATCTGACACTTGTTAAACTAAATTCGCTACAAAAGCATGTTTTCCTGCAACGGTTTTTTTTTATAATGATGAGTTGTCAAACTTTGAGTGTTTCGAGGTCATGCTGTCAGAATAGGGTCATCATTGAAAGTTTTAGGCACGTTTTGGCATCAATTACCATTTTCTTAATGAATCTCATCTCATTTTTCCTAATTTATACCTCATTCCTCACGCTTTCTCTTTCATTATTGTAAGATGCCACTCAAACAACTTGTTTTCACCATGCATTGATCAAGTTAATAGTGTTGGAAGAATTGAATAAACTAAACAGAGACTGCGCAACCTTTTTGTTTACGAGTGGGTATGAAATAGATTCTTTAACTCCAAGGAAAGCTTCTAAACCCAACACTCTTACTCCTAGACAAGAAATGAATACCATTGCAGAGATATAAGGTGATCAACAAGAAGGTTTGTAGCCTGTAGCTGAAATAATGGAGATAGAAGCTGATTTCATCCAAGAAGAAGCACCTCATCCAAAAACTAGCAAGCATGCTAAAGAACATGTCACAATTATCAAGTCTAAATCTGCTGCAAAAAGGTCTAAAAGAAGCACAAAGGAAACTACTGGAGGTAAAGCCAGGCTTGAAGACAATTTACAGGCTACAGACATTGCAGAAACCCTTGTAGTGAAATAAATTGAGGTAGAAGGATCCAAGGTTAAAAGGAAGGCTCTTATGGCCGAGAAATTAGATGTTTCATCTGAAGGATCATGTTTTCTATTTAAACCTAGAAAACCTTTCACTAGATCACAAATTTCTGAGACTGTTAAAAGTGGAAATATGCAGCAGAGGGAAGATAAAGGAAAGAGGCAGTAGTGGAAGAAATCATAGTTATATCTCCTACTGAGACATATGTTACTAAATAAAAATAAGGTCAACCCAAAAGAAATATTCAGAAGGAGTCTAAAGTAGACTTTCCAAAAGAGAAACTCAAATACAAAGAAAAAATTGTCAAACAAAGAAAGGGAAAAGATAAAATCATAGAGCAAACTGAAAAAGAGCTTCTTGAAGAATAGTTGAAAGAGACTAGGGAAGAGCCTTTTGAAACAAAGATGGAGCTGGAAAGATACAAGCAAGATAATCAGTTGATAGATGAGGTGGAAAAGAAAGTGACTAATCAAGTTACTCATTTTGAAAATTCCATTGGAAAGGCCAAAAATATGCTTAAGAGATCACCACCTTTGCGCATCATGATGAAACACACAAGGAAGAGAAATTTATGGTTACAGGAAGAGATGAAAAGTCTTCAGAGACAAGTCAAATAATTGAAATAACATATGGAGATGATGAAGACAGAATTAGAGAAGAAAGGTTTGGAAAGAAAAGCTGTAGAAGAAACTACTGAATTTTCTCATGAAGAATTTGTTGATAAATAAGAACGTAATAGTGAATAACAGACCCTTTTTGTCTTACACCATCATACTTCACATTCAGGTATACTCATGGACATTTGCTAGGCTCAAATTCTAAATTTTTCCAAATCTCTGGGAAATTAGGCAATTTCGCAGCATATCCTAGGCTTGAAGCCCAATTTTTGCTACAGAATTTCTGAAGATTTATTTTTTGTTTTAAGCCACTTAAACTGACCAGATTAAGGAACTTTAAGGTTTATGTTTAAATTTTTTTGATCACCTAACACCCTCCAATGGTCAAAAGTAGCAGAGGTACATCACATATGACCTAATGTTTTTCACTACGAAAGTAGATTAAAACTTTGTTTTAACATCAAGGTCAGTTTTTGGAAAAAGGTGAAGGGTAAATAATTTTTTCAAAGTTGTTCTCCATGGGAAATGCCAAAGAGTATCATAGCAGTAATAAAGAGTATCAGAACAAAATATTCCATAAGGGAAACATTTTTTTATGACTATGGTTTGGAGATGCCAGCTCACCATGTTTCCATATCATCAACGTAACAACTCCTTAATAATAGCTAGAGCGGTTACATGAAGACAGTCAGGGTATTAATGTTTTGATTGTGGTCAGTATGGTTGAATAGCATGATTACTTTCAAGGAAGTTTGGATCACCTTTAGATTAAAATGTAATAATTAGGTGTTTGAGTCATAGTAGGACTCTAACTCCTAATTCAAAAGGTGTTAGTTTCTAGTTTTAAATATCTAGTTCGTGGTTAGATTAGGTGTCGGTAAAAGAGTTTAATGATCTAGAAATTTGGTAGATTGGATGTAAGGGCTAGATGCCTATAAGTAAATAAGACTTTGATGTGTTAAGGGTTGGGAATATGTTAGGAGATATTTATACTATTGTAAGGAATTTCTTATCAGTAATAGAAAGGGCTATTGGTTTCATCCTTCACCTGAGATTCATTTGATATTTTCATGAACACTCTCCTATGTATCTTATTACTTTCTATAAATATGTTAATGTTTGATTATTCAGAATTTGTGCTTTGAATGCTTTGACTTCCTTTCAAGCACTAAACTATTGGATATCTTTCTCAATGTCCTGCTTTTAGTATCTTAATGTTCATCATTTATAATTCATGTTTCTCATGCACTGACTTCCTTTGAACATTTATATTGAATACACTATGTACATGTGCATTCCACTTTCATTTAAACATCCACACGCCTCAGTTTCCACAAGGAGAGACTTTGTCATTGAGATTCCTATTATTGACTCCATAGCCCAATGGTAGCAAGCCTTCATCTTTTCAACCTACAAATGTACAAAACCAAGACACAATTCATAGAGTTAGCTATCTCATTAACCAATATCATAAACTACTTGTGAGAGAGCCCTCTCAGACTGAAGAGGCTAAGCTTTAGTTAGAAGTGGTTTGAAACAGTTACTCCAAGTTGACCCTTAAAGCAGCCTAAGAGGACTGAATTTGGTGATAACATTTTGGTGCGTCTGCCAGGAGTTTGAAGACTAATTTATTGAATTTTTTGTGCAACAAAGTGAAGCTGAACTCTTGGAGGTAGCAAGAGCTCAGAATATTTTAGAGGCTGCAAAACTACCTTGGCGACTCCATTATTGAAGAATTCAAAATTTCATAGATTCATGGTGATTCCACTGGACTTATGAAGAACTCAAATGCTGACATTCTTGTTTCAAGGTATGCATGTATAGATTTTTCAAAAATTTATGGCTTCCCAAATCATTTTCCTAAAGATGCAAATTATTTAAGGAATGGTCCAAAATTCAATGGGGAAGATTTGAGTTTTACCTTGAAGTATATATCAGATTTCTATGACTTTACTAAGATTCCTAGAGTCAGACATGAAGATTTCACTGCGGAAACACCTAGTAATTCTGTAGTGAATCTAACACTTGTTATTCTTTACAAAAGCGTGTTTTCCTGCAACAGTTTTTTTGAATAATGATGAGTTGTCAAACTTTGAGTGTTTCG
This sequence comes from Pinus albicaulis, assembly GCA_034641835.2. Taxonomy (NCBI): domain Eukaryota; kingdom Viridiplantae; phylum Streptophyta; class Pinopsida; order Pinales; family Pinaceae; genus Pinus; species Pinus albicaulis. The sequence goes on along the minus strand of JAXQQM020067889.1, from coordinate 44,194 downwards.
AGGTCATGCTATCAGAATAGGGTCATAATTGAAAGTTTTAGGCATGTTTTGGCATTAATTACCATTTTATTAATGAATCTCATCTCATTTTTCCTAATTTATCCCTCATTCCTCACGCTTTCTCTTTAATTATTGTAAGATGCTACTCAAACAGCTCGTTGTCATTATTCTTCCTCTAAAAATATACTGTCATACCAGCTCCCTATTGTCACAACAACTAGCTATCATCACCTCTTCATGGAGCAGGTGTGAGTACCTTTCATTGAACATGTGTGAATATCTAAAGAAGGCCACCGCTGCAAAACAAAGGAAATGAATACACCAAATAAGACAAATAAAGGAGGCCTACCATTCAGGGACAAGCCTATAAGCCCAAAGTTAATCATGGAAGATCCCAATTTCGTGGAAATATTTACAAGAGCAGGGCGCATTCAGTTTTGTCAAAAATTACAAGGTCATCACAAACATGTATCACAAGATTTTGCACTAAACTTCAAAGGAACTTCTATGAAGGTTGGTATTCTCCATGTTCCAATTTCACCTGACAGTATTTCTCAAGCAACAAGAATCCATAGGATAGGAGAAGAATGGTAAAAATCCATGAAGTATGATTTAAAGGTTCATGATGATTATCTAAAACCTGAACATGTAGGGATAAATATGAATGTATGGATTCCTAGAACTTGTCTCAAATATAATTACTCTAAGCTATTGACGGTGATACATAAATACTTTACTTATGAGGGTAGATTTCATACAATTTACATGTATCATTTCAAGTTGCTGCTTCATTTTACTAGAAAAATCTAATGGATATCGCTTACTACCTTTTTAGAAGCCTTGGAAAAATGGAAAATAAGGTGCAAGGTAGACCTGAAAGAAGTGAAAATTCCATCTTTCACCATGGATTGATCAAGTTACTAGTGCTGGAAGAATTGAATAAACTAAACAGAGACTGCGAAACCTTTTTTTTTTGTTATGAGTGGGTATGAAATAGATGATTTAACTCCAAGGAAAGCTTCTAAACCCAAGACTCTTACTCCTAGACAAGAAATGAATACCAATGCAGAGACAGAAGGTGATCAACAAGAAGGTTTGCAGCTTGTAGCTGAAATCATGGAGATAGAAGTTGAATTCATCCAAGAAGCATCACCTCATATAAAAATTAGCAAGCATGCTAAATAACATGTTGCAATTAGCAAGTCTAAATCTACTGCAAATCAGTCTAAAAGAATCACAAAGGAAACTACTAGAGGTAAAGGCAGGCTTGAAGACATTTTACAGGCTATAGAAATTGCAGAAACCCCTGTAGTGAAATAAATTGAGGTAGAAGGATCCAAGGTTAAAAGGAAGGGTCTTATGGCCAAGAAATTATACTTTTCATCTAAAGGATCAAGTTTTCTATTTAAACCTAGAAAACCTTTCACTATATCACATATTTCTGATACTGTTAAAAGTGGAAATAAGCAGCAGAGGAAGATAAAGGAAAAGAGGCAGTAGTGGAAGAAATCATAGTTATATCTCCTACTGAGACAGACGTTACTAAATAAAAATAAGTTCAACCCAAAAGAAATATTCAGAAGGAGTCTAAAGTAGACTTTCCAAAAGAGTAGCTCAAAGACAAAGAAGAAATTGTCAAACAGAGAAAGGGAAAAGAGAAAGTCACAGAGAAAACTGAAAAAGATCTTCTTGAAGAACAATTGAAAGAGACTAGGGAAGAGTTTTTTGAAAGAAATATGGAGTTGGAAATATACAAGCAAGATAATCAGTTGATAGATGAGGTGGAAAAGAAAGTGACTGATCAGGTTACTGATTTTGAAAAATCCATTGGAAAGGCCAAAAATATGCTTAAGAGATCACAGCCTTTGTGCATCATGATGAAACACACAAGGCAAAGAAATTTATGGTTATAGGCAGAGAGGAAAAGTCTTCAGAGACAAGTCAAATAATTGAAAGAACATATGAATATGATGAAGACAAAATTAGAGAAGAAAGGTATGGAAAGAAAAGTTGTAGAAGAAACTACTGAAGTTGATCATGCAGAATCTGCTGATAAATAGGAAGGTAACAGTGAGTAACAGACCCTTTTTGTCCTACACCATCATACTTCACATTTAGGTATACTCATGGACCTTTTATAGGCTCAAATTCTAAATTTTTCCAAATATATGGGAAATTAGGCAATTCTGCAGCATATCTTAGTCTTGAAGCCCAATTTTTACTACAGAATTTTTGAGATTTCTTTTTTGTTTTAAGCCACCTAAAATGACCTAGTTAAGGAACTTTAAGGTTTGTGTTTAAATGATTTTTATCACCTAACACCCTCCAATGGTCAAAATTAGCAGAGGTACATCACATATGACCTAATTGCTTTCACTACGAAAGTAGCTTAAAACTTTGTTTTAACGACAAGGTCAGTTTTTGGAAAAAGGTGAAGGGTAGATAATTTTTTCAAAGTTTTTCTCCATGGGAAATGCCAAAGAGTATCAGAGCAATGATAAGGAGTATCAAAATATAATATTGCAGAAGGGAAACATTTTGTTATGAATATGGTTTGGAGATTCCAGCTCACCATGTTTCCATATCATCAACGTAACAACTCCTTAATAATAGGTAGAGTAGTTTCATGAAGATAGTCGAGATATTAATGTTTTTATTGTGGTCAGTATGGTTGAAGAACATGATTCCTTTCGAGGAAGTTTGGATCATATTTAGATCAAAATTTAATAATTAGGTGTTTGATTCATAGTAGGATTCTAAATCCTAATTCAGAAGGCGTCAGTTTCTAGTTTTAAATATCTAGTTTGTGGTTAGATTAGGTGTCAGTAAAAGAGTTTAATGATCTAGCCATTTGGAAGATTGGATTTAAAGGCTATATGCCTATAAGTAAATAGGAATTCGATGTATTAAGTGTTGGGAATATGTTAGGAGATATTTCTACTACTGTAAAGAGTTTCTGATCAGTAATAGAAAGGGCTATTGGTTTCATCCTTCACCCAAGATTCATTCAATGTTTTCATCAACACTGTCCTATGTATCTTATTACTTTATATCAATATGTTAATGTTTTATTACTCAGAATTTGTTCTTTGCATGCTTCGAGTTCCTTTCAAGCACTAAACTATTAGATATCTTTCTCAATGTCCTCTTTTCAGTATCTTAATGTTCATTACTTAGAATTCATGTTTCTCATGCTCTGAATTCCTTTGAACATTTATATTGAATAAAATATGTATGTGTGTATTCCACTTTAATTTAATCATCCACATGCCTCAGCTTCCATAAGGAGAGCCTTTTTCATTGAGATTCCTGTCACTTACTCCATAGCCCAATGGTAGCAAGCCTTCATCTTTTCAATCTGCAAATATACAAAACCAAGACACAATTCATAGAGTTAGCCATCTATATTTATAATTAACCAATATCATAAATTACCTGTGAGAGAGACCTCTCAGACTGAAGAGGCTAAGGTTCAATTAGAATTGTTTTGAAACAATTACTCCAAGTTGACCATTGAAGCAGCCCAAGAGGACTCAATTTGTTGATAACAAATTTCATCAAGCATGTCACAAGCATTGCATCTATAGGTGTAAACAACAAATTTAAACATAGGGGTCTCATACTTATCTAGGAATTGATAAGAAGCATTGCTACCTTACATCATTAGCTGCAATACAATCTATTTGAACATAGCTACAATGTGCATTCATTTACAAGTAAAAACATGGAGAGAGCCATACATCAACATTGATACAATACATGCTTATAACTAGCAGAATAACAAAAAAAAAATACAATGGATACAACAGCAATAAAATCCATACATAAAACAGTACATTTTCATACTAAATACCAAAGGAATGAAATCTTCATTAATGGATGTAAACACCAACCGAAGATGGGAATTCCACGTTCCGCCCGACCATAGATTGGCTGAGACAAATATCACTTCATCCAATCACTGTCGCACCATATTCCAAGCATGAATGTGGGATATCATTAAAAACATCAATCAAAATCAATCTAGGGCTTCTAGAGGCCAACTACCTCAACCCTTAACTAGTGGTTCCACCTCACGGTCGGAAATCATAACCATCACAAATTGGTCTCTATCCAAGCTATTCCAGGGCTTCAAAATGTTTGTTCCAACAAGGGCTTCCAGGACTAGTAACTAAACCCAACTATTACAGGGCTTCCAAAGAGTTTATCCAATGAGGGCTTCTAGGAATAGTAACTCAACATACCTAGGGCTTCCAGAGCATTTGTCCAACCAAAGTTTCCAAGACTAGTAAATCAACCCACAGTTGTCTGTAAGGTTTCGAGAGTGTTTGTCCAACCAAGACTTCCGGGAACTAATAACTCAACTCAAAACTAAAGGAATCATGAAAACCAACCAGAAAACAATAAATGGAAATAGATCCACAACATCATGGCTAACCATGAAATGTAAAGGCTAGGTAAATCCACATGCATACACCATGCATGCCAAAAATAGTGAGGAAAACGTAAATGCAACTCAGTATCTACAATAAAATCCCGTTGTAGTTGCTGATATGATGTCCACTTGTGATTTATTTCTCTTTATTTTCCTTCTTGCTCCAAATCACCAAGTATCCACACTCTCCAAGAGTGCTCCAAGAAAAATTTAAGTATCCAATAGTATGAGAGAGAGAGAAAACAAAATGAGAGAGCTAAAAATATACACTGAAAAAAGGTACCAACTGATCCTCAAAAGCCTTTTTATAGAAGAGGCCTCTATTTTCTTCATTTTATATTATTTTCCTTAATTTTACTCCTCACATGAAACCTGTGACCTTTCATCTCCCTTTCTCCTAATTTCCATTATTTTCATAAATAAATGTGCCAAAAATATGTTTTGCCTGTTTAATGCCTCTCCAAATCCTTTGCCTTTTCCTTTTCCATTTTCCTTCGCCATAATAAACCATGTGAACACTCGCACTAGGATGTTTTTCCCAACATTCAGCTTGGAATACGTGTCCCATCAACCGTGGTTATTATTTTAACTTTATTACATGGAATTTTCATGAGGGCTATTACAAAACCCTCCTCCTCTAGAGACACCATCCTCGGTGTTCAATCACACATATACATAAGAAAAACCACTGAAAAGCAACCATACTTCCCATGGAGCTTTATAACATAGCTCGATGCAGTATTTACAATGATCACGCTACTGAAAGAAAACTAACATGACATCATAACAACATGACAACTATAATGACAAGACACCATACCGCTTATCGGAGCTTTATAACATAGCTAATGGAAGTATTTACATCCATATGCATATGTACATACATCCAACCATCACATCAAACATATAACAAATCATCGCCAAAACATATGCTAAAAAAAACCAACATCAGACCAAAACTGCTTTTCCTCAATCGACAAACAAGGAAGGATACACGGAAAGCATATGATCCACCATCTCCCATGTATCTTCATTGGGACCAAATTAATTCAATTGCACTTTAACTTGCTCGATTTCTCAATTTCGTAGCATGAGCGTCGTTTTCTGCAAAATGCACTATGGTTCTGACTAAAGCTCTCCTTTTAGCACACCCCAAGCTTCAGGCCGCACTTTTCAGCCCAGTAACTGCGACCTGGACCTCCAGGTCGCACTTTTCAGCCCATTATATGTGACCTGCACAGAAAACAGGTCAGAACCTGCGACCTGCCAATTTTTCTGCTATTTTTCTGCAATTTTTCTGGGTTTTTCTGAAGCTTCTGTCAGGGTTTTCCAGCCTCTGTCTCAGCCCGTTTCAACCTGTTTCTTATCTTTTTCGCTCATCTAAGTGGGAACATAACCCCCTAGGGCTTCAGTACCCTCCACTTTTGGTGGAAGAGCTTTTATCTGTTTCAGGTGTCTGTTTTTTCAGAGTTTCAGCCCCCCCTTTTCCAGATCTGATACCTCCTTTTCAGACCCCTTTTAATCAACTCTTCTCCCTTTCAAATCACCTCCTAAAGATTTTTTTGGATCTACCTTTAGGGCCTCCTCCTTGCCCCTTCTGCTTTTTGTTGAGTTCCCCCTTTTTTCCAGCCACCTTGCCTCTGCCTCTTGGCTATGATCTGCCCCTCTTTTTAGCAGATTTCTCCTTTAGATCCCTGTCCCTTCCGACCCTAGATCTATTGGCCTCTTTTTAGTGTGTTTTGAATAGATTTTTTCCATCTTTTCGATCAGTTTTGAGAGACCCGCCTTCTTGGGTTAGATCGATGCATTAATCGTTGTTAATTTTTTGTTATTTCAACATTATATACTGTTTTCTGCAAAATTATTTTCAGTTACGCAGCACACTTTTTATTTTTCTCTCAAAATGACAAGGGTTTAAAAATTAAAATTAACACACACCACACACTGAACCTAAGTGAAGAAGAGCCTGGTTAACACCGCCAGGCAAAGACTTTAAAATCAATTGACACTGCACCTATCTGCCCTTGTTTTGAAATTGTGATCTCTTGGTTTGCACCTCCTTGCCTTTTTTGTTCTGCTTCCCCTTGTGCCGTGTTTGTGTTGTCATCATTGTGCCCCCAAGGTGCACATATTGGAGACTTCTTGGCCTTCACCCTCAGTTTCCGGTCGGTCGACCTGATCCTTCCCGCCGTCGTCGAGTTAGTCCTCCTCTGAGTCCACACTCCGACTCCTCTTCTGGTTCATTGGGTTTTCCTTTTACTTCCGGTTCTCCCCCTGTCACCTTCACTATATCTGGTCCAGGGCCTAACACTAGCGGTAATCCCGGCCCTAATGCCAGGACTGCTACTAGCGGAACCGCCATAGGAACTACCTCGGCTGCGCCCTTGCTCCCCTTCATGGCGGGCCTCAGCCTCCCCGATTTGGACTGGTTGACAAATGACCATATACACCATGATGCTATTTGGCCTGCTATGCCGACAAAGCTCCCTTCTGACATCCCAAAGTTTGAAGGCCTTACTGGAGAAGATCCTTCAAATCATGTCCGATCTTTCCACATGTGGTGTTCATCTACCTCCATTACCGATGACTCTGTCCGTCTTCGGTTGTTCCAACGAACGCTTACAGGCACGACTTCTAAGTGGTATGTTGATCAGGCCCCTTCCTCTCATACCACCTTTGCGACTCTTGCCTGAGCTTTTTTATCTTACTTCCAGCTTCCCCTTCGTTATGACACTCGTATCGAAATTTTGACTTCTTTCTGTCATTCATCTGCGACCCGCCTATCTGATCATGTCCAGGAATGGCGGAGAAGAAAGAGCCTATGTCAATCCCCTACTTTCGAAGACCGTGTCTACATGGACTGGTTCCTTAGATCTCTCTTGCCTCCTATCGGGAAAGATGTCGCATCGCATTTTCCCCAAACCGAAGAAGCCGCCCTCCAACTAGCGTTAAAATATGACTTGATCTACGCTCAGACAGGTTATGTTTATACCGTTCTACATGATCTCCCCAGACCCAGTGGTTTCAATGCACATGGGGCACCTCATGCTGCCGACGGTATCGTTGGAGCTCTCTCTCATCCATATGCCCAACCTCCCATGGGTTATGGTTTTCATGGGGGAGGGGGCAACACCTCCCGTACTTGTCCCCCTCCTGGTAGCACGTATCCAGGATACAACATACCTCCTCTTTTGGCAAAACCTCCTGGTCACCATACTGTTACCCAACCCCCTTATTCTTTTTATCCGCAGTTTAGTGCTCCAGCTCCTCCAGCATCAGCACCTCCGCCTCCCTGGCCTTCTCAACCCCTGCAACAACAGTCACCGCCCCCTCAAGAGCAGGTGGATGCACAGTAGGGATTCATGGCTACTGTTTGGTCAATTTAGTGTGTCCTAAATTGTTGCATTTAATTTGTCAATCCAGGATTCGTAAGCTGATGAAGTGCGGCGCACTATATGTGCAAGATAACCTATTTCTTAACTTTTTTTAGTTTTTGGTTTTCTAAGATGAAATGGAAATTCTATAATGAAAACAAGTATGGTTATGTTTGTTCAAGGAAATGACATCCTCTATAATGATTTACCAACTTGAAACTTAAAAAGGAATTTGAAAAGTAAAATGACAAAACTTGAAAGGAAATGAAAATATGCTGCTGAAATGAAAAGGTGTTGTTAGTCTAATAAATCAAAACATTGAACTAGTGAACATGAAACCAAACTATTCTTGCTGTTGTCTAAACACAAAAGAAACTATGCTGAAAGAAATCCAAAAGTTGCAATAAAGTAAATCTAAATCAAATTACATCAATTTGTCTTTTGATCCCTCATCAGTAGTCGAGCTATGATTTTCGGAAGTAACCATAAACAACTTGAGTAACTGATATCTAACTTGCAGAAAGTAAACTAATATCAAACCATACATTCATAATTCAATCCCTCACCATCAGTCCAGCTGTGGCTTTCGGAGGTAACTGAAGATGTCATGTACAATTTAATATATCTAAATTTGCAGAAAGGAAACTAATACCAAACTACACATTTCATAATACAATCCCTCACCATCAGTCCAGCTGTGGCTTTCGGAGGCAACTGAAGATGTTATGAGCAGTTTAATATATCTAAATTTGCAAAAAGGAAACTAATACTAAACTACACATTTCATAATACAATCCCTCACCATCAGTCCAGCTGTGGCTTTCGGAGGCAACTGAAGATGTTATGAGCAGTTTAATATATCTAAATTTAACTACTGAAGCAAATGAGCAAAACTGAATTAAACAAAGCAGTACTGAAATTAAACAGAAACTAAGAAAAACAAATTAACAGCAGAACAATGTTAATCCCATGTCATTAGTCAAAAAGCTATGAAAATGCCCGGGCTGCCTATCTATAACCTGAAACAAGAACACTGATCAGTGATTAACAACATAAAACATGAAAGACAGAAGTGAAATGGAAAGCATGAAAGTTTATAAACAAAAATGAAGCATATGAAAAATGCAATGTATAAACATGTGAATGGATTATGGTACAATGAGCTTTAAAGAAATGAAATAAGAACTATACAATAATGCACATAACCTTGGCAAGTGCAGGGGCCCTCTACACCAGCCTTGGCAACAATATTCAAGTACGAATTATGTTTGGAAACAGTCTTCTTATATTAAAATGCAGTCATAACAGAAAGGTGATATTACGGCACAGTGGCAACGTAATTACATTACAGAGCTATCTCCAGACTAATCGAGACTAATCTAATATGCGTATAAAAACGCGTTATTTATAACAAAAGAAATATAACTGATTCCTAAAGTTTATGCTGATGGAGAACACGTAGACCATTACGTCCACGGATCTAGGATCATGGCCATGTTGGAAAGTAAATCTATGAGGAGTGGATGCTTGAATTCGGCTATGGAGCCATGTACAGATGTCGACTTGTCCTCCGCAAGCTCAGAAACGGCCATATGAACCTTCATGTGACACGAAACAAAGTCCTGTCACCGTGAGACTCCATGGTTGACTTCCATGTGGACACCTTTGACCGCGGCTTCTTTAGATGAGTTTGCTTGAGCCAATAGGACACGAACCATGTCCACATCATTTCTGACTTGCCCATGTGGCTCATTTCCTCTGTAGACACCTGTAACATAGAGTTTCAGAAAATAGCTGCGAAAAGTTGCAGCAGCTGCGGAAAGTGGCAAGATTCCGCAGCTAAATGAACAAAATCTAAAGCAAACAGAAGACACAAAAATATAGTTAAAAACCATGTTAGATGCTCTTTTGCAATTAACATACAATGATATTGACAGTTTGGGAGGTTCAGGTGAGTGAAAAAGGTATAGAAAAGTGTATGGAAAAGATGCAGAATTGAGACTCAACATACCCCCACTGTGAAGGTGTTGCATGTCCTCATGCAACAAAAATTTTGATATTCCTTCCTTAGTTCATGTGCCTTGACACTTCAGCCAGCACATCCAATCCTCTCCTCCTCTTCCTTGGTACTGCCAACATTCTGGGTTTCTTCATTAAGCACCTAAATTTGATATTAACCAGTGCTCTGTTCAATTTCTGGCATTTCCTTTTCAATTTCTTGTTCTTCTTCTGCCATATTCCCAGATGTAGCATGCTATTATCATGAATGATTTTGTCCAATTTACCTTGTTCCTTCAATGTCTCATTTTCATTTTTGATGTGCCTATTTAAAAGCTCTAGCTCAAAGATTTCCTGTTTTAGTGATTGGACTAAATCATCCTGTACTGTATGAGGCTGAATGGACGAAGTACTGGGACCTGTAGCTACCTTTTCCAAAGATTCTATATAGTCATATACTTCCTGCTGCTTGGGGTCTATTTCAGGTGTCATTTTTATTGGGTTGTCCCCAAAATGCCGTGAAGGAGAGTTATTTTCAAAATCTGGCTGAGAAGGGCTTACATCAACATCTTGCTGAGAATAGGATGGAGTATGTTCAATGTCTGACTGTGAATGAAATGAACCAGGTTCACTAACTGACTGAGATGGACTATGGTCAGCTGGGGACTGTTCAGATGTTTCCTCTCCCAAGTCAATGAAATGAGGACCCTTCATTTGCGTTTTTCTCAATTTCCCCTTAAGTCTGCTGCTTCTTCTCACACGCTGTGGTGCACTATCCTTTTGTTTTTGTTTTCCTTTCTCTGTCTTCTTGGGCATAGATGACTGTTTTTGAAGATAAACTAATCTTTCAGATAACACTTGATGATCTTCTTCAGAAGAAGAAGGGGTTTTATGTATAGCCTCAATAGTTTTTCTTTCTTTTGGTGTTATTGGCTTCTTACCCTTGATTTCTTTCTTCTTCCTCTTTGACAGTCTCTCTTCCCTATCAGTTCTTTCAATTGTAGTAGTAGGAGTATTTTGGATTTCATCAATTGTTCTTTTTCTCCTACTTCTTCTTGTTGTGCTACCTTCAGGAATTTCTTGAGTAGGATTAATTTGGGTTTCATCATTTATTCTTTTTCTTCTACTCCTTCTTGTTGTACTACCTTCAGGAATTTCCTGAGGTTCCTCAAAGAAATTTCTAACCAGAAATTGTTCCCATGTGTCTTTCTTTTCCTTTAACTCCTTTTCAATCAAAATTTTTACAAGGCCGTGGTGATATAGATTGGGTTCTACATCTCCCAAATGTTTCTGAACAGTCACGGACATTTTCTTCAAACTATTGAATAGAAAATATGGGAGATTGAGAGTTTGATTATCTAGAAAATTCATCAGTAACCTGGTATGGTACATATACATGGACCCAAAATGGCCTTCACATGTAATAAATTTATGAACAACTAGCAGAAAAGTAGCCCGTTCCTCTTTCAATGCATGCACAGGAATTCCTCTTTTAAAAACAGTTATGTCCATACCTTGGTTTCGTAAGATTTTTCTCCATGCTTCATCACTGATGCTTCTATTTTTAAACCAACGCTCAACCTCCTGAAGAAGTTTCGTGGCTTTTGCTATAGATGCTTCATTGACCGCAAACTTAAGGTCTCCAATCTCTGCTTCCAAGCCATTAAACGACCTTGCAAATGCCTTCGTCACTTCTTTATGATAACCTCTGAATTTCTGGATAAACTGCAGCCAATTTTATTTCTTCAATATCTCCTTTACTTGCGGATATCCCTCTATAAACTTAGGTCCTTCCGGTTCTGCTCTTAGCAATTTTCCCATTCTTCTTTTCTGCTCTTCACAAATTTTCTTGTGTGAGGGTTTAATGGAAACAGAACGACTGAATGCACAAAGATAAGTGCAAATGACTGTGGGTAAATATCAGAGAATGGGAATGAGCACAATGAACGAAATGGAGTGAGACAGAACAAAGTGGGGTTTTGTAAGCACGGCAGAGTCACGACATAGAGATTAACAGAGTATAACACATCCGGCAGCGTTTTGAATTTTGGTGGCTGCATAATAAATATGAGCACGTTTCAACAACGATTATGGATTTATGCGGCTGTAAGAGTTCGTGGTCAAATCAAATACGTCTCATTGTCACCGGTGGAATATTGCAACATGAGTGAAGATCGGGGGTTTTAATGATGGAACCGTTTGAGAATGAATGCGAGAGGATAATATGGAGATCGTGAAAGGTTACAGAATTGTAAATATAATAATTGCACATAATGGATAGATCTCATGGTTCAGAACTATATAAAAATGTGTTTTTCAATGCTATTTGAAATAAATTTTATTCATACCTTTGGAATCTTTGCCTTTTCCCTTGGTCTTCAACTAATTGCTCTTCATTTGTGTCTTGAATGCTCCAGGTCTTCATTTTTGATCCTCTCACCTGCATTTTATTTCATGATTATGGAAATAACATTTGACTGTACATTATTTTGAAAACAGAATATAGTCAGAAGACGTTCAGTTTGTTAAATCGTAGTCACCGCGGAACCTATACTATTACTTGGATGAATGGAGATGAACAGATGATAAATGACCAGATGGAAATGGTCATGAAAAATATTTTTATTGATGAAATGGATAAAAATGAAGTGGAATGGAGTGAAATGAAGTGAAATGAAATGGAATGAAGTGGAATGGAATGGAGTGAATGGTCACAAAACTTGTGAAATGAAAGAGAGATTTTTTTTTGGAAAATATAGAGTGTCAGGTGTTCCTGATTTTCACCCTATATTTTCTGTATAAGACTGCCAATCAGTGATTGGTTTTCAGGCTTATACAATTTTTTTTTTTTTTTTTAAACTGAAAAGAACAAAAGCTAGGCTGGTGGAGAAGAAGAATTCTTCTGTACCAGCCTGATTGCAGAACTTTCTTGAAACATTTTGACAAAATCCTATTTTGAGAGTGGCTTATGATAAATTTTCAATCTATGGCCATTCACAATAAGAGGAGTTTGAAACTCATCAATGGTCTTGATTCTTACCGCTCCATTACTAAAGATCTTGTCAATCTCATATGGCCCAAGCCAATGAGTCTGAAATTTTCCTTGGAAATCTTTAAACTTGGAATCAAATAACAATGCCCAATCTCCTTCTTGAAACTTCTTCTCTTTGATGTACTTGTCATGCCATTTAGCTCTTTGATATTGAACCAGATCAGTTCTTAAAATTGCTTCTTGTCTGATCTCATCTAGCTCATTCAACTGTTCCATTCTATGCTTTTGGGCTTCTGATAAGTCCATCCCCAACTGAACTGCTATCTTGAAGGTCTTGACTTGGAACTCAATGGGGAGCAAGACTTCTTTTCCATAAACAAGTTCATAGGGAGAATGTCCTGTTGTATTCCTCCATGTAGTTCTGTAGGCCCACAAGGCTTCAGGAAGCCTTTCTGCCCAATCTCTTCTATGTAGATGAACAGTTTTTGTGATGATACTTTCAAGAACTTTATTTGTGGACTCCACTTGACCATTTTCTTGCGGATGGTAAGGAGTAGATCTTCTGTGCTTGATTTTGTATTCTTCCATCAACTTCTCCACCAAATTGGATGTGAATTGGCTCCCTTGATCTGTCACAATTTCTCTTGGAACACCAAAGCGAGTAAAAATATCCTCATAAAGAAAATGAACAACTGAATTTTCAGTAGCAGATACTAATGCTTTAGCTTCTACCCATTTAGCAACATAATCAGTGCAAACCAATATATACTTCTTTTGCTTCGATGGTGGATTAATCGGTCCAATGAAATCTAAAGCCCATTTTTCAAAGGGTTCAATGAGTACCCGTGTTTGCAATGGAATTTCATTTGAAAGGGTAGGTTTCCCTACTCTTTGGCAGCTATCACACCTTTTGACATATTGTTTTGCATCTTTGAAGAGAGAAGGCCAATAATATCCCAAGGAAAGGATTTTATAGGCCGTCCTTTTGTCCGCAAAGTGTCCGACGCATGGTTCATCATGACATGCCTTAAGAATATCAGGCATTTCATCTTCCCTGACACATCTTCTGATCACAAGATCTGGCCCTGTTTTAAACAATTCGTTAGAAATCCATGAATATTTTGAACTCTCCTGAATAATTTTTCGTTTTTCACTTGGAAATAAATGTGAAGGTAGTTTCCATGTAACTAAATAGTTAGCAATATCTGCATACCAAGGAGTCTTAATAGTTACTGCAAACAAGTATTCATCAGAAAACTTATCCTCTACAGGAGAATCTTATTTAGTATTCTGAATTCTAGACAAGAAATTAGCTATTGTATTCTGTTTTCCTGGTCTATCCAACACATTAATATTGAATTCTTGCAAAATTAAAAGCCATCTTGTCACTCTGCCATTAGTAATAGGCTTGTTCATGAAATATCTAATTGCAGAATGGTCAGTATGAATAAAAGTTTCATAGCCTGTTATGTAATGTCTAAACTTATTAATTGCATGAAAAACAACTAAAAACTCTTTTTCAGTCACAGTATAGTTCAACTCTGTGGGAGTCAAATTTTTACTGGTATAATAAATGGCATAAGGAACTAAATCTTTTTGACCCAACACAGCTCCTAGAGCTGTATCTGAAGCATCCGTAGAAATATGGAAAGGGAGTTCCCAATTTGGTCCTCTCAAGATAGGTGCTTCAGATATTCTTGTTTTCAAAGTTTCAAAAGCTGATTGACAATCAGGATCCCATTTAAATTCATAGTCTTTTGTAAGAAACTTGAAGAGTGGAGATGCTATTTTAGTGAAGTTTTCTATAAATCTTCTATAGTAACCAGTAAATCCTAGAAAACTTCTAACATCTCTTTGACAATTTGGAACAGGCAACTTGGAGATGACTTCAACTTTTGATCTATCAACCTTAATCCCATCTCCTGAAATATGATGTCCTAAAACAATCCCTTCAGTAAACATCATAAAGCATTTTTCATGGCTTAATGAAGGGTTTGTTTCTTTACATCTTATAAGAACTTTTTCCAAATTTTCTAATGCCTCTTCAAATGAATTACCATAAACTGTAAAATCATCCATATAAACCTCTACACAATCATGGATTAGATCAGAACAAATTCCTAGTACTGCTCTTTGGAATGTTGCAGGTGCATTACATAATCCAAAAGGAAGCACTCGGTAGGCAAAAGTTCCCCATGGACAAGTAAATGTGGTCTTATCTTGATCTTCAGGTGCTACCTGAATTTGATTATAGCCACTAAAACCATCCAAAAATTAAAAGTACTTTTTACCTACTAATGTGTCTAATACCTGATCGATAAAAGGCAAAGGAAAGTGATCCTTCAAAGTTGCTTTGTTCAATTCCCTGTAATCAATGCATACCCTCCATTTACCATTTTTTTTAGGTACTATAACCAAAGGAGAAACCCATCGGCTATCTGAAATTGGATAAATAAAGTTTACATTGAGAAGTTTTTGGAGCTCTTCTTTCACTATCTCCCTAAGATTTGGATTCATCCTTCTTTGAGGTTGTCTGATTGGTCTATTGTTTTCCCCAATATAGATATGATGGATGCAAGTCTTAGGATCAATACCCTTCATGTCAGTATACTCCCATGCAAATGCAGTAGAATGTTTTTGCAAGATTCTGGTTAGTTCTTCTTGTTGTGACTTCTCCAAATGTTTATTGATATTCAATGTTTTTTCTGGAAAAATCTCAATAGCAGAATTACCAAACTCTTCCATAGAGTAAAGAGAAATTTGTCTTGATGATAAATATTCTATGTCAGATTCCAACTGAAATTGTGTGGGGTCATATTCTGAAGATATCTCAAAATTTTCTAATGTGTTCAGAATTTGACTATCCTCACTGATTTTAGAAATGGTAAAGACAGGTTGTATAATGTCCTCATCATCGACCCATTCATTGTCTCCTACTTCTGTGATTGCTTTTGCTGGAGGATACAAATTGAATTTCTTTGTTGAATTACCATTAGAAATGTACATATCCCTAGATCTACAACTAATAAAAGCATCAGCTGTGGCTAGCCAAGGTCTTCCTAAGATAAGTGGGTGCCCTCCTAGATTACTCTTGGGAGTCAAAATCATAAAATCTACCGGATATTCCCAAGAATCTAAGGAGACTGAAATATCTTCTAATACACCACCTGGTTTAATAATTGATCGATCTGCAAGTTGCAGTAAAGTAGGTGTAAAAAGAAGGTTAGGAAGTTTTAGCTGGTCCATAGTCTGTCTACTCATAATGTTGATAGCAGCCCCTAAGTTAATCAATGTGTTTGGAATTTCTATCCCATTTATATGTGTCTTGACAATTGGACTTCCTGGATCTACATACTTCTGCATGGTAATTTTTCCCATCATAATATCTACAATTTTTCCTACCAGGTGGATTCTTCTTGTGTCTTTTAGTTTCCTTCCTGGTCTTTTGAAACTCAACTCCTTTATTGTTTTTGCTAGAATAGGAATCTCTTGAATGGCTTGTAGCAAGGGAATATTGATACAAACATTCTTCAATTCATCTAGAAAATCATAGTTAGGCAACAAGATTTGTTTTTCCACCCCCTTGTCAATTTGTAGTCTTTCAGGAAAAGGAGGTGTAGATGAAGATGCAGGTTGCTCAACTATAGGAGTTGTGGGTGTTGACTTTTATTTTTCTTTTTGAATGCTTGAATTTTGAAGAGATGCTTCCTCAGAATCCTTATTGACTTGAAGAGAATCCTCCTCAGAGGTATCTTGCTCTTGAATATCTATAGAAGGTTTTTCTAAACTCTACCAGATCTGAGTTGTACATCGTTGAGAGGAACAATCATATAGGTAGGAAATTGTTGTCCTTCTACCATGTAAGTATTCTGAGGATTCTTATTATTAGGATTTGGCAATGGCTGAGCTGGAAGTTGATTTGTCTTTTGTTGGTATGGAAGCATGAGTTGAGGATTTGGATTTTTTTGAGAAGGTTGTTGTTGTGGAAATGGCAATGAAAATTGTGGATTTGGGTTTGGAAGTTGTGGAGCTTGTTGATTTTGAAAAGATGGAGGATATTGATAAAATTGAGCAAATCTCCCATAAGGATTTTGCATCCCTTGTACCCATGGCTAATATGAATTTTGATGTTGGGGCCAAGGTTGTTGCCAAGGAGTCCAATTTGGTGGGGTTTGAAGATTCATAGGGTTATTAAACCCTTGAGATTGTTGTCCCTGCCAAGGTCTCCTTGCGAAAAAACAGAGAGATTCTATTGAATTTGGATCTTCTTGAAAAACAGCTTTGAGTCCAGGGATTGAAGGACAATCCTTGATCTCATGATTTTCTGAGCAAATCATACATGTTTCTACAACTTTTGCATCCAAGGGACATTCCCTCAAAGCATGTTTCTTCCTACATTTCGGACAAAAGATGGCTAAAGCATCTGTTTCTGCTTTCTGCTTGTTTTGGATTTTAAGGGTGTCTAGTTGTTCACTAAGGTTCCCTAAGATATCAGTTTTGAACTCATCAAGCATATTACCAATCTCTGCCCTACTTACCGATCCAGTTGCAGATTTGTTAGCCCTAATAAGAGAAGAATCCCTAGGCCCTTTTCCAGTTTTAGATTTTCCCCTTGAGAGATGGATACATAGTTCCGTTATATCACGAAATGGGAGTTGAGAAATGTCTCCTTTCCCCATCATGTTTAAAATGTCTATCCATTCATCTCTAATGGCTTTTAATAGGAGGGCTTTCAAGGTTTCATTATCTAAGTTGCTCATCTTTGCTCTTTTCAAGTTGTATTGAACTCTTTCAATTAAGTCTTCCAAATTTTCATCTTCTTTTTGCATCATTTTGAATACCTCATCCTTGTGATTGGTGGGCATACAATAGTCCAAGTATCTATCCAAAAATGTTTGTTTCATATCATTACAAGTCCTAATAGATTGAGTAGCTAATCCCATGAACCATTTCAAAGCAGCTCCCTTCAAAGTTGAAGGAAACAGTTTGAGTTTTTGAGAGTCTTCCATATAGTCATAGGTTTGGCACATGACTTCAAACTCAAACAGAAATGTTTTAGGATCCTCAGTTCACAATCCATAAAAGTTAGGGAGAACAGATGGTGAGATATTTTTGATCGTTGTTTGAGTTTCCTCATCAACTATAGGGAATCCAAACAAGTTGTCTCCTTCCCTATTTCTTCCATTATTTCCTTCACCATTGTTGTCTCCATTGTTTCCTCCTCTTCTACCTCTACCTCTACCTCCATCTATTACTTCCTCTGCCATGATAGTCTCTTTAGAGTCCTTAAATTCCTCTAGTTCTTCTATCAAGGGAGGATGAGAGAGAGTCTCTTTGTTTTCTAAATGAGATTTAGTAGATGGTATAGGAGAATCCTCTAATTCAGCTGCTCCTTGAATTCCAAAAATCTTAAGGCTAGGGGTAGATGGTGGTGAATCTGGTCTATGCCTTGAAGAATATGGAGTTGTGAAAATCGAACTCTTGGCTTTAGCTATAAACCTTCCCCTAGAATCTCTTGCTCTATGCATGTCATTTTTTTATTTTTTTTAATTTTTTTTATTTTTAAAAGTTGGGCTAATAATTCTCTTTCTGATCTTCTAGGTCACACTAGGTGCAAGAAGAGAGCATACTTAAGAAATTACTAAACCAATAACTCTCTTTTCTGATCCTCCAGATCACACTAGGTGCAAGAGGAGAGCATACTTCAAGAAGTTATCAAGTTTTCCCTTCTTTTATGATTTTGTGTGTTTTTTTTTTTAAGAAATTGGCTACCTAGTTACACTTCCCTGGCAACGACGCCAAAATGTTTGGTCAATTTAGTGTGTCCTAAATTGCTGCATTTAATTTGTCAATCCGGGATTCGTAAGCTGATGAGGTGCGGCGCACTATATGTGCAAGATAACCTATTTCTTAACTTTTGTCATTTTTGGTTTTCTAAGATGAAATGGAAATTCTAAAATGAAAACAAGTATGGTTATGTTTGTTCAAGGAAATGATATCCTCTATAATGATTTACCAACTTGAAACTTAAAAAGGAATTTGAAAATTACAATGACAAAACTTGAAAGGAAATGAAAATGCGCTGCTGAAATGAAAAGATGTTGCTAATCTAATGAATCAAAACAATGAACTAGTGAGCATGAAACCAAACTATTCTTGCTGATGTCTAAACACAAAATAAATTATGCTGAAAGAAATCCAAAAGTTGCAATAAAGTAAATTTAAATCAATTTACATCAACTTGTCTTCTCATCCCGCATCATTAGTCCAGCTATGATTTTCGGAAGTAACCATAAACAACTTGAGTAACTGATATCTAATTTGCAGAAAGTAAACTAATATCAAATCATACATTCATAATTCAATCCCTCACCATTAGTCCAGTTGTGGCTTTCGGAGGTCACTGAAGATGTCATGCACAATTTAATATATCTAAATTTGTAGAAAGGAAACTAATACCAAACTACACATTTCATAATACAATCCCTCACCATCAGTCCAGCTGTGGCTTTCGGAGGCAACTGAAGATGTTATGAGCAGTTTAATATATAAATTTCATACAGAAGAAACTAATACTAAACTACATTTCATAACACAACTTTCTACCATCACCCGAACTTGTGATGAGGCAAATCAAGATGTTATGACAGCTTAATATATCTAAATTTAACTACCTAAGCAAATGAGAAGAACCGAATTAAACAAAGAAGACCGAATTAAATGGAAACTGAAGAAAAAATTAGCAGCAGAACAATGTTAATTCCATGTCATTAGTCAAAAAGCTATGAAAATGCCCGGGCTGCCTATCTATAACCTGCAACAAGAACATTGATCAGTGATTAACAACATAAAACATGAAAGACAGAAGTGAAATGGAAAGCATGAAAGTTTATAAACAGAAATGAAGTATATGAAAAATGCAATGTATAAACATGTGAATGGATTATGGTACAATGAGCTTTTAAAGAAATGAAATAAGAACTATACAATAATGCACATAACCTCAGCTGAGCAGGGGCCCTCTACACCAGCCTTGGCAACAATCTTCAAGTACGAATTAAGTCTGAAAACAGAGTCTTCTTATATTAAAATGTAGTCATAACAGTAAGGTAGTATTACAGCACTAAGGCAGCGTAATTACATTACATAGCAGACTAATAAAAGATAACAAAGACTAATCGAGACTAACTCTATATGCGTATGCAAACACATTATATATAACAAAAGAAATATAACTGTCTCCTAAAGTTTATGCTGGTGGAGAACACGTAGACCATTACGTCCACAAATCTAGGATCATGGCCGTGTTGGAAAGTAAATCTATGAGGAGTGGATGCTTGAATTCAGCTATGGAGCCATGTACAGATGTCGACTTGTCCTCTGCAAGCTCAGAAACGGCCATATGAACCTTCACGTGACACGAAACAGAGTCCTGTCACCGTGAGACTCCATGGTTGACTTCCATGTGGACACCTTTGACCGCAGCTTCTTTAGATGAGTTTGCTCGAGCCAATAGGACATGAACCGTGTCCACATCATTTCTGACTTGCCCATGTGGCTCGTTTCCTCTGTAGACACCTGTAACATAGAGTTTCACAAAATAGCTGTGGAAAGTTGCAGCAGCTGCGGAAAGTGGCAAGATTCCGCAGCTAAATGAACAAAATATAAATCAAACAGCATACACAAAAATATAGTTAAAAACCATGTTAGATGCTCTTTTGCAATTAACATACAATGATATTGACAGTTTGGGAGGTTCAAGTGAGTGAAAAAGGTATAGAAAAGTGTATGGAAAAGATGCAGAATTGAGACTCAACAGTTTCTAACTCCTCTGTTTCTAACTCTGCACTCATCTCTGTTTTGTTTTAAGTTTTCTAGACAAAATATTAATATTAGCAAGTTCAAGAGACTTCTCTTCTTCATCAAGAAAATTTTCTTCACTGTTGCAGTCTGTTTCATAATTTTAATCTGAGCTGTGTAGTTCAAATTCATTTCTGGATTGCATGAAGTCTTCTATTTTTTTGTCTTCGGCGAACACTTGCCAATATTTTTCGTTATCAAGAATGGCTGGTCTAAATTTAAATCGAGTTGTGCATTCTTTGGTTTGGTATTGCGTTAGGAATGTTCTAGCAGCAAAGGATAAGCTATGGGCCGCGTTATTTCTTTTTCTTGGTACAAAAATTACCTGGTACTCCTAAAAAGTTTTAAAAAGATCCACGACATCGTTTCGATAGGCCCTAAGTCTTGGGTGATTTGTGTTGTATTCCTCATTAACTTGCCTAATGATTAACTTAGAATCCTCATATACTTTGATTCTTTTGGCTCCTAAATTTTTCAAAAAATGTAAACCTAAAAGGAGGGATTCATACTCCACTATGTTATTTGAACACTGGAAGTTTAATTTACAGGAAATGCTTTCTGTGTGGTTGTTCTCAGTGTTGCATATCCAGACACCTGCACCAGCATTGGTTTTAGTGCATGACCCATTGAATTTCATACTCCATAAAGGACTAGATTTGGGTTCATCTTGTTTACTGTCCTCTTCAACTATAGTGCTTTCGAATTGTTGTGGAATATCAGCACTTAGTTGAATTTGTTTTAAATCCTTAGGTTTTTTACTGTGTTGAGGGTTTCTTTCTTAACTATCAAGGTTTAAAAGCAATGGATGCAAAATTTGTAGCTCAAGACTTGTGTTTGGTTTGCTAAAGTTTTCAAATGCAGCAAACTGTTTTGACACTTCTGTGTTGTGCTCTTCTTCCTCTCTATTGGCCATCAGTTCAGTTAAAGTAACTTGTTCACTGAATTTTTCATCGTTAAACAAGATAAAAGAATCGAGGCCAGTATTTACAGAGTACAAAGGAGATTTTTGTGGTTTGTCTTGGCTTGTAACCGTGTATTGCATATGGGACTCCCTGTAAAGTCTTCTCGTCTGATTAAAAACAGGGATGGTCACATAGGTCATGTCCATCTGCATAGTTTCTTGTAACTTAGCCCCCCAAGATCTTGATAATAGCATTCCATACTTTGGGGGCACATAAGCCACAACAATATCCATAACCAAACATTTGGCTAGAATCTGTGCTAAGTTAACACAGAGGTATTTGATTAATCCTAAACATTTTACTCTGCTTGAGTCAAAGGAGTAAAGGTCTTTATAAGGTCGGGTGATTTCTAGACCTAGGCTTTCCATTACGGCTTTGGGCATTAAATTGTGAGAGGCCCTAGAATCATGCATAGCATTGTGTAAAATCTTGTCATGAACATTAAACTCACATAAAAGGGAGGAACAAATCCCTCTTATATCTACCTTCAATATTGGGACCAAATATAAGCTCTGGTTGGTCATCAGTGTCGTTATTCTCTTCAATATTAAAAGCCTTCAAAATTTGAGACCTATATACATTCTGGGTAGCTAACTTAGTCAAGGGAATAGAGATTTTAATTTTGGAAATTTCCTGCTCCAGGCTGAAAGGAATTTGATTCTTTGAGGTACTTGTCTCAGCCTTATTAGCTACCATTCTATCAGCAACATCAGCTTGCTGATTTGTTTTATTTACATTTGACAAAATTGTTTTAACAAGAGTACTAGCTGAAATGTTAGTACTGTTGAGGTCTGCACTTTGTTTTTCATTTTTTTGAGTGTTTTTCTCTTTACCTTTATCATAATTTCCAACCACTATTTTGTCTTTCTGTTTTACAATTTTGGGTTTGTTTACAGTGTTGTTTTGTGAAGATTTTTTAGAGGTTTTGGTATTGGGAGTTTGATTGTTTTTACTTCTAAGATCATATTCCCTTTGAGACTCTATGATGACATTTTCCATGTGTTGATAATAGCTTTCATCATCATCTCTTTTTTCATCATAGGGTGTATAAAGACCTTGTTTTCTATCATAATGAATTTCAAAGTCATCATTATCTACTCCCAACATGTTGATATCATCTTCCTCTGTTTGCTCATCTGTTTCCTCAACCTCACTCACATAGTTTTGATGAAAGGGAGGAGAGATCTATTGATCATCTTCCCTAGGTCTATTTGGAGGTTGGTTTCTTCTAAAATTCTGATTATGGTTTCTGTTTTGAGGAGCAGTTTGACTTTGGCTTGCTTGTGCTCTCTCAAGGATGCTCATTTTCTTCATCATCTCCTCCATCATTCTTTCCATATTTGAGCTGGAAGTAGAAGGTGTGGATTCCTCTCTGAAGGACACTCTCTTATTATTCTTCATTCTTGCTCTTTTCTCCATCAAGTCAACTTCCACAGCAAGAGCTCATTTTTGCATATCTTCAAGAGTTGCAGGATCTCTTTCTCTCAGCTGATAGGCCATCTTAGGGTCAAACCCTTTAGGAAACTTGTTTAACGCTGAGCCTTGTGGAGGTTTTAGATCTAGGGGAAGGGAATTATACACACTACTAAATCTAGTGCAGTAAGCTTGTACACTTTCCCCAGTGTTTCTGTGGAGATTTTTGTAATCAGAAAGTATTTGGAGAGGATTTTTCTTTACCTCCCATTTGTTTAAGAATGTTTGATGGAAAGGTTGGAGATCATTTATACTGTGGGGGGCTAAACCTTTAAACCATTTTCTTACTTCTCCCCCCAAACTCTGAGAAAATAGCCTTAGTTTGACAGATTCATCATCAATTTCATTTCTGCCAAAGTAGTCATTCATTTTATCCACATGTTGTGATGCAGTAGTAGCATTACTGGCATCATATAATAGAATTTTGGACTGATAGTCCTGTGGAAGATTGACCAATGGTATAGGAAGGACTAAGGGAGCATACCATGCTGCCATGATATGTGGTGAAGGTGGATTTACAAGAGGTGGATTAAAAAAATGAAAAGTGGGGTGAAGTGGAGTGGTTTGGACAGTGGATGTATGATGAATAGATGTGGATGGACCAGGAATAGATTGCTGAGTTTATATTGGATGAGAGACACCTAAATTGAAAAGGAAGTGTAAATTAGGTGGTGTTGTTTCTCTACTACCAGAATGTTCACTTGTTTCAGGAGATGAAAGTGAAGACTCAGAATCTAGTTGATGTAAATCATCAAGCGACCTAGTTCTAAATGGATTTATTAGATATTCTTGTGATTTTTGTAGAGTTGCAAGATTTTCAAGAACTGAATTAGCTCTCAAGGGTGATCTGAAAACAGTTGAAGATTTAATCCTAGGAGACTTCCTAAGAATACTTTCTGGGTTATCAACTATTTCAGGTGGGTCAAGGTCAGGGTAGGCTCTAGTATGAATCTTTCTAGGAGCCACTATGATGTGTTTTTTAGACCCAATTAAAAAAGAAAATTCTAACTAGATATGACAGTATTTAAGAGGTTAAATAATCCATTTTACACAAATTTTAATCCTAAAATCCTCTAACTAAGTTTGAATGATGTCACAAAGATTACGGGTCTTCCCAGTGGAGTCTTAAAGTCTTTTGAGGATTGTGGAGTCGCCAAGTGGAATTTTTTATCTCTTTTGGAGGTAAAAGGTTTTATGGTCCACCAACATGTTTATTCAAAACCAATTTGAAATATTTTTGGGTTTCCTGACTTATGTTTTAGTCCTATGGTTGTTAAGAGTGTCTTAAATTTGTTTCAAAACTTAGCTATGGTTATGAGACAAAGACCGTTTTCTCTTATGTCTAAGCTAGTTGATCCTTCAAGGTTGGATAAACTCCTATGAGAATCCTAGGATTTGCCTAGTTTGTCACCGATTGAAAGAAGTTCCATCATGATTACCATTCCTTGGTAGTGCTTGAAAGGGTTGTTTTTTAGTCACTGCACAATGTTCTTGAAATTATGATTTCTGAGGTCTTAGAAGTATTTATGATGAAAAACACTCACAATTCCCTAGTGGAGTCACAAGAGATGTTAGCTCCCTGTAATCAACAAGATTGGAAAATTCCAACTATAGGGAGAAACACTATTTCAACCACTTTTGGATTCTAGGATCTATCCCTCCTAAATTCGGAGAGGGATCTCTCCAATAAGTGCAAATATGGATTTATCTTTAAGGTTTTTGGGTAATGATATTCGGCTAGTTATGAAGTCCGGGGGTTATTGTTTGTTTTGGATGGTTGAGCATGATTATTATTTGAGTAGAAAGTTCTAAATGGAAAGAGTTTCAAAGGTGTGAAGTTGCAAGCAATTAGAACAAGCTTCGGCTAAAAAGATAGAGATAACGTTGGTTTTAGTCCATTGGGCTATGGAGTCATAATAGGGTTTAATTAAAATAGCAAGGTTCAAGATTGGTCCATGGGAAAAGTCATATATGTCTAAGGATCTCTTTAAAGTTGATTTTATGGAATGAAATGATACAAAAAGAAGGGGAATTAAACAAATGAAGAATAAAGAGTAGCCTAGATCTGGTAAGTACTATGAAACTATCCATCTTTTGGCATACACTTAAGAAAGACATAAAATTAATCTAAGATCTGGTCAGTGCTTTGAAACTAGCCATATTTTGATGCTATTTCAATAGAAAAACATTTAAAACACAAGGGAAACAAAAATGATAACGAAGAATGGTATAAGATCTGGTAAGTACTTTGAAACTAGCCAACATTCAACACATTCTTAGGGAAACTTTCAGTCAGTCTTTGGGGATAAAACTAAAGGATAGGGCTCACCATAACTTCCTTAGTTCATCTCTACTTAACATAAACTGAAAATAACATTCAAGAATAAAATTTAGCTTAGACAGTAGGACAAGGGAACGCCAACATTCCTAACTGCTTAAACTAAATTAAATCATTCCTAAACAACACAATTTGGAAGAAAACATTTAGATAAATCTTATCAGTCAGAGAAGGGTACTGATGTATAGTAAATACTAACTCTATTCTTGATATTCTTTATCAGAGAAGATGGAAAAAGTGAAAATAGAAATAAAATAACGATTTACAATAAGAAAAACATCACTGTTAACATAGACCAGG
Organism: Pinus albicaulis; assembly: GCA_034641835.2. Classification (NCBI taxonomy): domain Eukaryota; kingdom Viridiplantae; phylum Streptophyta; class Pinopsida; order Pinales; family Pinaceae; genus Pinus; species Pinus albicaulis. Next base: position 18,462 of record JAXQQM020067889.1, on the reverse strand, counting down.
ATCCCATAAATCAGCTTGTATTGATGCTTCAAACCAGTTATAGCTTTAAGTCCAATGTTTCAGTTCAACAGTCATCTTCACTTCTCAGCCTAACTATCCTATTACAAACAGAGCTTCAAGAGCCTTTGAACACTATTTATAGGTAGAAAATTTGAGCATAAGTATATTTCAAAGTTCTGCAACCAACATTTTCTCATCTTCTAGAGGAGTAATTATAGAAGAAATGAGGAGGTAGGATCTGATAAAATATCTCCTGGGTCAATTAATACAAACTTTAATACTTCTTTGCCTTTGATGGGATCGATGGAGAAGTTTACAGATGTTCTGTCTGTATTAATTGTTTTACATTTAAGAATTAAGCTCGGTGGGAGCTTTTCTTGACTGTAAGGCTCTGATTCATGTTGTAATAAATCTCTAATATTTTTCATTAAGTTCTTTTGGAACAATTAACTTTTCAACTGCGTTGAGGCAAATATCTGATTTTCTAATCATAATTTGGCCTTTGTTGAATGCTTGAGGCTACAGGTGGAATTTGGTAGCTGAGAGGAATCAATTAGCCTCTTATGTGGCAGTGGAGGCTCTTTTTGACTGATAAACGTTTGATTTATCTTTAATTGTGTTTTAATTTGGAGGATTAGGGTTTTGATTTTCGATCTTAGCCGCAATCCTCCAAAACTGTGAATAAAATCTTCAATGCTCTGTTCTGCTGTGTTTAAATCTTCAACATTGATACTCTTTGTCTTGATTTAATTCTCTGTGTCTTGTTGATGTGCAGATTCTGCAAAGGTTCCATATGGCATCAATGCCCATGAAGCATCGATGAAACATTGCATGGAACCATCTATAGTAATTTTCCTTTGATAAATGAAAGTCTGGAGGATCTTCACCCTCAGCTTTCATTTCCCTTTATTATAATGGGAAAATTCTTTGAAACCTGCAAAATACAAAAAATATTATAAAATCCTGTGTTATTGGGTAAAACTTCTTTAGAGGTTATGGGGAAGGAGCAAGGCCATTGGATGGTAGCATCCAATGGTGGAGATTTGCACAATAGTGGTAAAAAGGAGAACGATGGGAAGAAATAAGTCGGATCCATCGATCTATAGAGATCGACAGTCAGGATTAATCAGGAGAAGACATAATGCAAATGGTCATATTATGGAAATTCAAAAGAAAAAAAAAGGAAATAGGCGAAATTTCCTTCGACGGAGGTAATATGCACAAAAATTGAAATTGGGGTTTTGGTATGATCGAGGGTCGTCGGATGAGATCGGCCCTACGAGATCAACAGTGGAGATTGCACGTTGAAAACCCTTGGTGAGGGCAGAGGGAAATAGTGTAAAGCGAAATTGATCTAGGACCGTTGATCTGTATAGATCAACGGTCGAGGAAGAATGCAATGTAATATAGTGCAAAAGGGGAAAGGTGGTTTTGGAGGAAAAAACCACAGGTTCACGCGGAGGAAAGATGGGTAGGTGGTATTTCCTTATCGAATGTGATATGCATCCTCACCCGACACGTGGTCTCAGAAAACAACTTATATAGCATAATTTTTGGAGATTAACCTTTGCGCTTAAAGTTACGCGATATGGAATGTCGGCCGTTAGATCCGGGGCCTCGGCTCTAAAGGTATGGGAGTGAGAGTAATATTGGCTAGATGTGCGGAGGATAGGAGACATGGTGGTTTTATTATGGACCATCCGATCAGGGGATCGATGGTGGAGATTAGATCTGGAGGGAGGTAGGACCCACAGGGGTGAGGCTTGGCGGGGTTAATATAAGCCGTCAGATGTAAAGGATTTAACAGTCATGATTGAATCTAGGGCATAAATGAAATAAAACAAAGGCGGAGAATAGGTTAATGAGGGCCATTAATCTGCAAAGATCAACGGCTGAGATTTGCCAAAAAAACATTATGAAGCGGGGTGTATAAAATTTAACCAAAGTCAGGAGATGCATTCTGGATTGTCTGATTTGGACACATGGACGTTGCAGATGCAATCGGAGGCATGTGATCGACGAGGGGAAGAACTTGTATGGCGTCAATGCGATTTAGCGCAGGCCGTCGATCTAAGGATTAAATCGACGGTGGGGAGTGAATCGGGTTCAATAGGCAGAGAAAAGGTTTATGATCGGAGTAAATGAGGGTCGTCAGATCTAAAATAAGGCGGATAGATCCAACGACGGAGGATTGATCGAGGGTAGTCAATCGAGGGGGGGGGAATAAAATGAGCCCGATAAAATCTTGCAATGCAATATTGCACAGGCCATTTAATCGGCTCAAGATCAATGGTGGAGATTATCTCAAATATGAAACCGGCGGAAAACCTTAAACACTTATGAAAACCCCAAAATTTAATGAATTGTAAAGGTTTTGATGGCTTGGGGCGGGTTATATATATATATATGAAATGGCCTGGCGCCCATCTGTGGGGCCCTTGCTTTATATGAGAAACAATAGGCCCGGGGATTTTATTTGTAAGGTGCTAATCGGATCAGAAAATCGGAACAAGGCTTTTCAATCTACCCGTTGCATAAATCTCCGATGCGAGATTATAGTGATCGTACGATCTGAAACAGATCAACGGTCTTTTTCACTGATAACATGGAATGGCAGGTTTAGACCAAAAATTAGGAAAAATGGGTTTACGACTTTACAAAGGGAAATATGCATTGAAGAAGGATTTTTACAATTCTTTAAGCGCCAGATGCGGGCCCAAGGGTTATATGAAACAAAAATAAGATCAGGGGTTATGTAATAGAGGGCCAATCGCGTCACAGGTCTCAACTTAACAAAAAGACTTGTGCATCTTGATTATTTTCGATGCGATGAGCGTTGAAAGGGCTTAGCACTTGGCTCCAGCACCAAGGCATATGTGGGGAAGTGGTTAGGACTTAGCCCAAGGTGCTTAAGTCCATAGCAAACAAACTTATTTTTTTTATGAATCTTTTCAAGGTTTCTGATGGATTTGGGGGTTTCGGCAAAATTTAAAAAGGAGTTTTAAACTTTGTAAAGTGGATTTTATGAAGGGAAAATGGAAATACATGGAAAATGGAGGAATTTCGTGGGGAATCAAAGGGGTAAAAATAAAGGCTACTTTTTAGTGGAGGAAGGGAAAAATGGATTTTGCAGTAGTCTCTTTTGTATGGAATCAGCAGAATTTCTAAATTTTAAATGGAAAAAGCAGTGAATATTTAAACAAAGGGAATAATTTCTTGATGAGTCTCCAATAGATAACATTTTTAGCAATAAAACCTATTTCTTGAAGGCTCCAAAATGATTTAGCCACCTTTTGATATAAAAAAATTTATAGGTGGCTAACAAGAATAAAAGACACTCCTAGTGTGAATGAAGGTCATTTAAAAAGCTGGATTGAAGACCCTTACGTTTGAAAAGGGGATGGAGCATGAAGACTGGGTCAACTTTGACCAAATCAAACAACGATGTTATGGAGGAGTGGCATTGATGATGGGACAACACATTTTTTGAGGGAGATTGATTGCATGAGGGTAGTGACCTAATTGAGTGGGGCCAAGGGTAAGGAAGCTCATCACTTATTTAAGGAACATGATGGAAGCCATATGGGGTTATGTTTTGATTATTATTTTGATATGTATATTTAGACTTGTTACTCTCTTCATCTGTTTAGCTAATATTGCAGTTTTGTTCAGCACAGGGTGTTCCTCGTCGGGAATCCCACCTCTTTGCTTGAGAGGCCTCTTAGGAGAGGATTGCACTAAATTGACCACTATCTGGCATCATGCCAAGCTACATCTTTGTTGTACAATGCATTTTTTGCAGAGTATTGTGTTGTATTGCAAGGTGTCGCAGTGGAGAGTTGATTTGGGTCACTTCCTTGCTTGATTTCAGTTAGAGGAAATTTTCCTTCCATTTGGAGACTAGAAAAGAGAACCCATGAGATTTATTTCATCATCCGACATCAGGCTAAGGTAGTGCTATTAGTTGCAGTGCATTTTTCTAAAGGAACTGCGTAATTTTAGTGTGCAGTTGCAGTGAAGGGTTTGGAGCCCTAGTTGGGGGAGATAGATTTTCAGTGAGGGGATCAACCTCTAATTTGGAGAATCAATAGGATGATTTTCCATACATTTATAGATCAGATCAGAAATCTCCTATTATCTATCTAGTTTCATATATTATTCAACCCTAGGGCCATATTTGTATTTACACATTTTTGTATATTTCAGGAAACACTTACCGGGTTATCTTGGAAATCTACTTGGGAGCTTAGATCTCTGTTCCTGACATTTTTTGGGCCATATAAATTCAGATCCATGTATTGAAATTATTCAGCAACAATTATATTTAATAAAATTGCATTGTCATAGCCTTGGGTATTTTTTGTGTAGCAATGTTCTCCATATTTCACGTACATGTTCTCTTGAGGCTTGTTTTTCCAACTTGAGTGACTATTTCCTCAAGAAATTGTATACATTTTCCTACTATAATCTTAATATGATGACTATATGATCTTCTTACATTGTTGATGTGTTGATTTACACTGCCATTTCGTGTCTTGTGTTCATATATTTCTACTTCCCCATTTGGGAATATTACACCATAACATTAACCTTACCTTAACCTAACCTTAACCTTAACCTTAACCTCCCTAACCTTAACCTTAACCTTAACCTAACCCCTTAACCTTAACGTTAAATTAACCTTAACCTTAATGATAACTTTAACCATAACCTTAACCTTAACCTTAACGTAACCTTACCTTTAACCTTAACCTTAACCTTAACCTTAAGGTTATGGTTAAGGCTAAGGTTAAGGATAGGTAAGGTTAAATTAAGGTTAAGGGTAAGGTTAAGGTTAAGTTTAAAGTTAAGGTTAAGGTTAAGGTTAGGTTTAAGGTTAAGATTAATGGTATGGTTAAGGTTATGTTAAGGTTAAGGTTAAGGTTAAGGTTAGGTTACAGTAAGGGTAAGGTTAAAGTTAAGGTTAAGGTTAGGTTAAGGTTAAGGTTATGGTTAAGGTTAGGTTAAGGTTAAGGTTAATGTTAAGGGTAAGGTTAAGTTTAGGATTAAGGTTAAGGTTAAGGTACAAGGTTAAGGTTAAGGTTAATGTTAAGGTTAAGGTTTAGGTTAATGTTAGTGTTAAGGATAAGGTTAAGGTTAAGATTAAGGTTAAGGCTAGGGTAAGTTTAAGGTTAAGGTTAAGGTTAAGGTTTAGATTAAGCAGTTAGGTTAGGTTAAGGTTAAGGTTAAGGTTAAGGGGTTAGATTAGGTTAAGTTTAAGGTTAGGTTTAGGGTTAAGGTTAGGTTTAGGATATGGTAAAGGTTACCTTAACCTTAACGCTAACCTTAACCTAACCTTAACCTTAACCTTAACCATAACTTTAACGTAACCTTAACCTTAACCTTATCCTTAACCTTAACCTTAACGTAACCTTAACCTTATCCTAACCTTAACCTTAACCTTATCCTTAACCTCCTTAACCTTAACCTTAACCTTAACATTAACTTTAACCTTAACCTTAAACATAACCATAACCTTAACCTTAACCTAACCTAACCTTAACCTTAACCTTAACCTTAGCCATAACCTTAACACTAACATTAAAATTAATCTTAACCTTAAGCTAACCTAATTTAACCTTAACCTAGCCTTAACCTTAACCTTAACCTCCTTACCCTTAACCAGAACCTTAACCTAACCTTAACCTTAAACTTAACCTTAACCTAACCTTAACCTTAACCTTAACCAAAGATTAAGATTAAGATTAGGTTAGGTAAGGTTAAGGTTAGGTTAAGGTTAATGTTAAAGTTAAGGTTAAGGCTAAGGTTAAGGTGAAAGTTAAGGTTAAGGTGAAGGTTTACCTTAACCTTAACCTTCACCTCCTTAATATTAACCATAACCTTACCCTTAACCTTAACCTAACCTAGCCCATTAACCTTAACCTTAACCTTAACCTTGACCTTAACCTAACCTTAACCTTAACCTTAACCTTAACCCTTTAACCTTAACCCCTTAACCTTAACCTTAACCTTAAACTTAAGGTTAAACTTACCCTAACCTTAACCTTAACCTTAACCTAACCTCCTTAACCTTAACCATAACCTTAACCTTAACCTAACCTAACCATAACCTAACCTTAACATTAAGGTTAACCTTAACCTTAACCTAACCCCTTAACCTTAACCTTAACCTTAACATTAAGCTTAACCTAATGTAATGTTCCGAAATGGAAATTAGTAGCTTTTACACCACTGAAGAATTCCTTTGTCGGAAATATGAACAAGGCTATGTCAGAGATGGACTGAGAGGGCTTTTACCAGTTATTTCACCTCTAAAGAGAGGATGAGAACCGAAGGATATCTATCCCTTTCTCAGGCTTTGCCTATAGCTATGCAAATATTTCTTCCACAGAAAGATCTGCTCAACGGGATGAGCTACAACAACACCTGAACTTTAACAAGCAGCAACATTAGTGAAATATATTTACTCATGAAATGTGAGAAGAGTGTAAATCTGATAGAAAATATGTAGCAACAAATTATATACAAAATCCTTGAGGAAAGGACCTCTCAAGGTGGGCTCAAATCAGCCTCAAGGGGGGACTATACATAAAATGAAGGAACACTCTGCTACATAACCCAAAAACTCTATAACTATGCATTATATAAGGGAAAATGACTACAGACTGAAATATACAATATGATGTGACAATATGAGCTCAAATAAAGTTAGGGGAGCAAGATCTCAACCCTAGAAAACAATACAACAACAATCCTCCAAGGGATTGGCTAAAATACATAAAACGAAAAATGTCAGAGTTGCAGTGTACCTGCTGCAACTCAAATACAATACAACATAGGAGAAGGATGTTGATGCTGCAACAAATTTAAAAACCTCATCCAATGATCTTCTAAGTGAAAGGCTACCCCTTTCACTAAATATTGCACTCTCTAGTGCACAATGTGAACCCCTTGTTCATGCCTCCTCTGTAGATAATGTAGTAAGGGAAAGAGACTACGCTAGGCATGAGAAGAAACATATGGCCCAATGCTAAAATATGCAATATAGCTTCGGAAATATCCTTTTCTGATCTCCTAGAGAAAGAGATGGCTCCTCCTCTACAAAACAAGTTCTGAGAATGAGTGATGATGGTCCCTCACCGCAACACCAGCAACTCTAGCATTTCTTCCCAATAGAATAACATAGTAGCTGAATATGAATGCTTTGGCCTCAAGCCAAGGTAGGAGAAAGTTGAATAATAGCTCCTCCAAGGCCTCCCAAGTAAGAGAAGGAGACTCCTAAACATGAATCCCTCATGTGCTAGGCAACACAAGCTATCTCAGTTCAACAACTGAAGAGAGCTGCAATTTGAAATTCTCAAGCATAATGAACAATGGATCTCCTTCACCTTTTTATGAAAGGAATGCTTCCTTACCATGGACCCCAACCATTAGGGTTTCTCTCATCCTCTAATTTCCCTCCTTTCCAAACTGTGCAGTCTTCTTGAGAAAGCTTCTCCTCTTAGCCACGCTGTTGACTTGGTCAACCATGGTCTAGTTTACTTGCTTTTGGCCCTTTTCACACTAGGGACTACCAAATTTAGCCACTTAAGTGACTCTTTTCACCTTAGGAGAGTTTATTTTTCTGCTACATGGGCTCCCTTACCCATTTTATTTCTTTTATTAAAATAAAAGAAAAATTAATGTTCCAATTAACATAGTGAAAAATTTAGAACATTACAATCCTCCCCTCCCAAAGATTGCTTGTCCTCAAGAAAGTGAAAGGGTGGAATTGGAAAATATCCTCCACTCAAGGCATGGATTCTAAAATATCCTCATGTAGATCCTCCATCTTGGAAGCAATCAACTCAGCAAAATGAGTTACTCTCCAACTGAGGAACTCCTGAAAATCATCCTCCGCCTTGTGCTCATATAGAATAGGTGGGTTGAAATTATGAACATGGTAATCTTCATAGCCTGCCCCACACTATCCTCTTCTCCACTTATGATAAGTGTGGACTGATACTTGAACTTGGGCTGCAATAGTGTTGCCTTCAAGAGGTAAGATGAAGTCTAGATCCCCAAGGATCTCTCCTCCAACGCTGCAAATCAAGCTGGCCAAAATCATATCATATGTGATGATTTGGAATTCATCATCATATGGCATCCAAAAAATCATATGGTTCACCTCATAGAAAAACAAATGGCTGAACATGGTGACCATATAATATCCCATACTCCCCTTGGAGCATGTGCTGCAAAAATAATGGAGGTCTTCTCTCCTGAAGGGCACATCCACCCCATGATTCTCTTCCTCCTCTTGATACATATGGGGCTGCTACTGATATATGGCTGAAATGAAATAGTATTAAAAAGAGACCCAAGCCAACCCATTAAACATGTAAACCATGAAATGCCTCCTCCAAAAGTTGAGACTCTCGAAATAGCTCCTCCCACATGAAGGAAAGAGGTGAAGCCTGGAAATCATGGGCTGCCCATTGTTTCCCCTGAAACATATACCATGAAAAGAGGGGAGAATCATACTCCCAATGGGCATCTTTAATTCATTTCCTCCCTTCAAAACAGTGCTTCCTCTGAACAACGTTCCACTAGCAAAATATGGAAGCATAAACTTATGGGAGCAAGGAGGTGAAATATAGTTCCATGTATGGAACTAGTGTAGGGCATCATTGGCCTGCCTCAACATATGATGCAACAAGTGTCTTTGTAGCCACTTGTTTTCTGCCACATCCATCCTGTAAGATGTGATCATGAAAACATATTTTGGTGCCAAAGGTGCACACCAAAACACATGTGGCTTTCCCCCACAATCCAATGCTAAAATAGCCATCATATTTGCTGCAATGAACCATAAGTACAACCAAACACAATGTGCAAGAAGGAAATATCCCTCTTGATCTGATATGCTACTCATAAAGATAAGAGAGTGGAAAGCATGAAACAAATAGTTACCTCCCTCATCATGTACTTTGGCCTTTGAGCTGAAATGGCTCAAGTGAAAAATATCCCTCACTGCAACAGAGTAGGGAAGTGGTTGTGCCAACCATCTCATCATCTCTTGGGCTATTCATCTAGCCATATGCTAATATACATTCATTTGGATTCCCTCCCAAGTGGATTCCTCCATCACTGAATAATATGCATAAGGATGCATGAAAGGAGAACCCAAAAACATTACATGTAGATTTATCTTCTTGTGCTTGTGAAACCAAGCCAAAGAATTAAAAATGTAGTAAGGGGTGCTCCCCTCCATTACTCTCTCATTCTCATCATCTACATGCCTCCATGACACATCACTTGTGAAGTAGTTTTGAAAACACTCCAACAAGTAATGCATGCTCTTAAGTGACATCGTTGCTGGCCTTTGGAGTAGGGCCACTATCATCTCAAAGCTCCCTTCTTTGACATGGATCTTGTCAAATAATCTCCCCATCATGTTGCTAAAAATGTAGAGCCCCTCCCATGAAGAAGGTGTTGCATGGGCATCTAGTGTCAAAGAGAAATCCCCTTGCACTATGATAGTGCCTGCTCTTGCTCCTGCAACAACATACAACTTGAGTAACAAAATTTCTTGCTGCCCCCTCATACTTCCACCACACCAAATATGAAATGGGAACATGATGAATGGTAAAAATAATTCCATCCCATAATAATTCACCCATGCTCCTTTCTGCTCCATGGTGTAAGTATTCTTCCATCTCCTCTTCCCTTTCAAATCCCATGAAAAGGAATAGGTCACATGTTGGCCAAACTCCCTCAAGAGAAACCAACGCAACATGGCTTCTTTCCACCCTATATCATAGATCTGCAAGAGGCTCACCATCATCTTGTCTCCCATCCACATCCACTTAGCTCCTAGTGGATGCTTCCCACCATTCTGCAACTTGGCACCTCCCCAAAAAGAGCTGCCATGATCCCAAAATAGATTATCACCTTTGCATTTCATGGGACATTGAAATGCAATCCTCTCTATGGTCCATTTCTCAAACCCAATTCTCCTGTGTGGTGCATGAATCATCAATGGAGTATGAGAATTATGGCACAGTGCAGTGATAGTATTTTTCTCAAAACAGTCAACTTGCAATGGTATGCAACTCCTCATAGAAGGTACTGAATCAATAGAAAATGTAAACTTGTGCATACCTCTATGAATTTTTGGGGAGTATAATGTGGCTGCAAGTGTCTCTTCCAAACATTTGTTGGCTGCCCCAACTTCTGAAGATGGGGGTTGCTCCTCCATGAATGTAACAGTGCTGGCATGTGCCCTCTCTTCTGGTGGTGAGGTCTCCTCCCTCCTTTGGTCAAATCTTTTAATCAATGTCTGAGAAAAATCAGCAAGAGTAGAAACCCTTGCATGTCTCCCATGGTTGGAACATTACACCTAACCTAACCTTAACCTTAAACATAACCTTAAATTTAACCTTAAACTTAACCTTGACCTTAACATTAACCTTAACCTTACACCTTAACCTTAACCTTAACCTTTAACTTTAAAATTAACTTTACCCTTAACCTTAACCTTAACCTTAAACTTAACCTTAACCATAACCTTAACCTAAACCTTAACCTTAACCTAACCTTACCCTAACCTTAACCTTACCCTAACCTAACCTTAACCTTAACATAACCTTAACCATAACCTTAACCTTAAGCTTTACCTTAACCTTAAACCTTAACTTAACCTTAACCTTAACCTTAACCTTAACTTAACCTTAACCTTAACGTTAACCTTAACCTTAACCTTAAACCTTAGCTTAACCTTAACCTTAACCTTATCCTAACCTTAACCTTAAACTTAACCAGCTTAACCTTAACCATAACCTTATCCTTAACCTTACCTTTACCTTAACCTAACCTAACCTTAACCTTAACCTTAACCTCAACCTTAACCATAACCTTAAGCTAACCTGAACCTTAACCTTTACCATAACATTAACCTTACCCTAACCTAACCTTAACCTTAACCTTAACCTCCTTAAAGTTAACCATAACCTTAACCTTAACCTTAACCTTATATTAACATTAACCTAACTTTAACCCTTACCTTGACCTTAACCTTAACCTTAACCTAAACCCTTAACCTTAACATTAAATTAATGTTGGAACAGGGTTCCCTAAGATGCGTTTTTATATAATTTTGTAATAGTTGGTCTTGCGTAGGGGTTTTGGGGCAGGCCAAAGCCCCCAAAGTTTTGTAATGGGTTAAAGGATAAACCTAGGGTCTGCAAATCAAATTTTGTGGACCATAGCATAGCAAAGGCTACGATGATATAAATAGATATATATTTGGGTCTAGTAGGTTAGAAGAATTAATATTGATGCTGCGAGAAAACTGTTGAAATCTCTGTTGGGTTGTTTTGGGTAAGGACTCCTATTGGCTATGTGCATGGAGATCCTCAGTCTTGCTGTGTGCGGACCCTGTTGGCTATCTGCGCAGGCTATGTCTTGGGTTTGTAATTGAATTTTTGGATAATAATGAATGAGTAACCTATTTGAAGTACATTTTTGATATCTGGATTGATCATGTTTATTACTAAAGTACATATGTGTTATTTACTTAAGCTGCGAATGTATCTGCGATCTATGAATTAGCTGCGATTATATTGTTCTGTGGTGATAATTGTTGATGTGCACGTGGATGCGAATGTATTGGTCCAATATGTTAATGATAATAGATTTATTTATGGTTACATGTTGATTATACTATTAAAATCTCAATAATAGGCTTGTTTCCATGCGAACCTGATATATTCAAAGATCGACCTTAATTACCTACTGTCTCCCAGGGTGCAAAAACATGGTTCCAGCACCCTCCCATACTACTTTGGGTGAGACCTTGGCCTGTGAAATAATTTCATTTCCAAAAGGGCCAGTAGTATAAGGGTTTTTTGAAAAACCTTAAATCTGAACCTGGGTTAGGAGCCCTAAAGCCAACAAATGGCTTTGTTGCCGGGATTGGGATCATTTTGAGAGAGAGATCAACTAATGCCATGAAGCCATTGGAGACCTGAGAAATTGGAGCTTCAAGACTGGTTCGAAAAATAGATTTAGGAATTTTCTGCAAAGGAGAATCGCAGCATGAATCTAACAACTGAGAAGTGGAAGAAAAAATATATTTTCACCGGAGTATATGAAATTTTCTTTGTAAATTTTGTGCACGAGCACCAGGAGTGGCTAGCAAGGCTCATAGAATTCTAGACGTGTTTGAAGGACGATCACATTATGCAATGGACTCCAGAATTGATTCAACAGTCAAAGACGACTAACAACACAATCACTCGTATGGTAGATCATTGGATGGATAGCACGCTAGGAGGGTTTGTAACGGAATTCATAGTCGATCAGTTCATATCCTATTCGGAGGCAGATTAGAGGTTCTTCAAAGGCTTCTGGGGTAAGTTCTTGTGAACCTGGCCATTGCTAATTAAAATATTACTCTGCGAAAAAGGCATTCTGTGTGGCCACACTGAATGAATGACCTCTTATCATAGCGAGAGTAAAACATGAAGTGGTAAGTACTACCGCACCAACCAATAAGGGAATAGATCCATGTACAACCCATCAAGAGAGTCGACTGCACACGCAGAAAATATTCTGCTGACTACACCACCTTCAAGTTAGCATAAGGGCAAGAACTCCCCCACACCTCCGCCACCACTGGAAGAAGATATGGCTGCACACATGAAGCTACCCACCTTCAAGGGTGTAGGAGACGAAGATATGGACCAATTTTGGTTCTTAGCGGAATCCGTATGGACTACACAGAATGTGGCTAGTGATGCTATAAAGAGGGCATAACTATCCCTCGCCTTTGAAGGGAGGGCCCTGGATTGGTACATGGGGTACGTAGACCAGCATGCGGAACCATCTATTCAAGAGATTAAGAATTATTTAAACCAACAGTTCCAAAAGCATAAGTCCTACTATCAGTTGGTGGTTGACTTAAAAGACTTTAGACAAGGAACCACTAAGTCAGTATGGGAGGTTGATCAGTAGCTAAAGAAAGTCATCAGGGATGCGAAATTTCAGTATGATGAAAAACAACACAAGGAATGGTTCATCGCCATGCTATTACCTCACTTGCACAGACCTATGGGTCAGAAAGTGATTGATACGCCAGAGAAAGCCTTGAATATTTCTATGAAGCTAGAAGATGCACCAAGAGACAATGCCCAGATTTGGGTACCATATCCAAGTACAGTTGGAGGCAATGCACCTCGAAATCTAGAATTTGAAGAAAGAGTGAGGAAAAGAAGCTAGCCCAGACGTGTGGTGCATAAGATGCAGGGTGTCCTACCACACCAAGGATCAATGCCCTCTGCTAGCGGACTACATGTAGGTTGGGGGACCCAACCCATTGTGCCATAAAGAGGCTACGGGACCTAGCGGCCCGAAATTATGGTGCATTGAATGTCGCATAGCTGGACTACATGACACCAATCATTTCCCCCATCTTGGTGCTTATGTTCCAGAGTTAAAGCAACAATGGTGCCTATTTTTCTCATCTATGGGACATGATGAACATAACTATCAGACGTATGAATTAATGATCGACTGAGGAAACTTGTACAGAGTACAAGCTAACCCTTCTTCACCACTATCTCCCTTGAGCAGAGGAGGTTCTCCAGCTATAGGCAAAGGAGGGGGGAAGGGTGGAAGCGCAGGTCGGGGAAGAGGGAAATTTATTTGTTATAACTGTGGAGAAGTCAGAAAATTCGCAAGGGACTATCCTAAACCTACGTGATAATATTTTTGATATTGTAGACAACTGGATCATGTGATCGAAGATTTCCTAGTGCTGATAGCGAAGATGCAGGAAAAACAACAGAAACCAGTGCAGAATGTGCAAAGGGTTAGGGCAGAACCACATGATGAGGGACCTAGTATTAATGTCATAACACGCAGCAGCATGCCTATTGGAGGAGCTAAGGAAGGGGTTGCAGTTGAACCCTTCATCTGGAAAGCTACCATCAAACAGGAAAGCTTGGGCCTGCAGAAGGAGAAAGAAACCTTCATCGAAGCTCATAAAGACCTCACCAAGGATGAGGCATCTACTTCCAAGGCTCCAACATTCCTAAGAGTAGACAATGAAGTTAAACCTTTCCTACAGGCATGTATGAAGTTGCTACGCAACAAGAAGGCAGTAGAAAATCTTCAAGCACTAATAGACAACTGCACAGAGAGAATCATCCCCCCCAGAAGTTAAGTGTGTTCACAAACTATAAAAGAATAAGAAATGCATTGGTCAAGAAATGTGGTTAACAACACATATTGATGAGTATGAAATGGATCACGTCATCCTAGATCTGGGATCTGATGTGAACGTCCTGCCCAAGAAGACATGGAAGAGGATGGGAGAACCTAAGCTGAAATGGTCCACTATACAGCTGCGCATGGCTAACCAATAGAAGATCATACCGTTGGGGAGATTTTCAAAGATTATGGTAGATATTGCAGGGGTTAAGGTACACGTGTATTTTGAAGTAATTCAAATTTTGGAGGATGTGGACCCTTATCCTGCACTCTTGGGATTGGATTGGGTGATAGACATGGGAGGCATTATCAACTTGAAGAAAAGGAGCATGGTTTTTTAGAATGATGGTATGAGAGTAAGAGTCCCTTTAGACCCTGTGGAAGGATAGCGGTACACAGAGCCTGTGTACCAAGAAGATGACGTGGATCATATTTATAAAATAACTACCTGGGATGAGGATTGGATTAATCCTACAACTGATGGTGTGATTTGCTGGGAGAAAGATGGTGAATGCCTCCATGACTCTGACAGGGAGATTTAAAATTGGCAGAATCAGTTACATGATGTATCTACGCTACGATGTCTTAGGATCACAAAGAGCTTCCTGTGTATCCCCTCAGAGGTAATAGAACTAACTTAATGTGATGGTTCTAGTAGTATTAGGGACTTTTTGAAAACCTTTGAAGTAGAAGTCCCTAGGGAATGAAGAATGTGAGCACTTAACCTAGCCATGCATGCAACCCCTACGCAGTGGTGGGAAAATCATAAGGGGACACTCCAGGATTGGGAGGAATGTTGTGATATGATGATCCTACAGTTCAAACCCCTATTTCACCTACAAATGGAGACATTCCTCGGCCAAGGAGACCCGCGCAAGCACGTGACCACATGGATGGAGGCATGGTGTGAAAGGGCCATGAACGAATGGGTGCACCTGTTTATTCATGCCTTAAGGGCCAATTCCCACTACATGGTATCTAGATGCAGAACTAAATCAACATACCCACCACTGGGAAACCATGAAGGATGATTTTGTGGGGACGTTCGGGATGAGAGGTGGAACTGAGGCATTAGACAAGGCCCTGTAGGATATAGATGCCCTAGTATTTGATGAATCATGCCCTCATGCAGTATGGGGCACAAGATTGGGATATGCAGATGTAGGATACTGTTAACTTCCACAATTTATCAATGGAGGAATGTGATGAATACCCATGAAATATCACTATCCCAGAGTCGTAGGGAGAACACGTAGTTGTCAGACCCCCACTACAGACCATTGATGTGACCAAGCCTCTTAAGCTAAGGGAAGTCAACATTGGAATATAAGACCAACCTAAGCTAGCTAAAATTGGGGGCTACTAGGATGATGATACTATTGGGAAAGTCACAAAGATTCTCACAAAGTACTAGGACCAGTTTCCTACAAAATTCTCAGAAATCAAGGGGATTACAGGGGACCTAGGGGTCATGTGCATCACTTTAAAACCAGATGCGCAGCCTGTTAAGAAGAGACCTTAATAATTGAACCCCAACTATAAGCATAAATTTAGGGAAGAAATTGACAAAATGATAACCACATGTATCATCGAACAAGTAGAACATTATTGGAACAGGGTCTCCTGCAAGTTGCGAAACTAGTCCATTTTGTGTATTTTTGATTATATTTAGTCTAGTGCAGGGATTTTGGGGTGGTTCAAAGCCCCTAAAGCATTGTAAATGGGTCAAGGGTAGACCAAGAGTTCGCAAACCATGGTTTTCAAACCATTAGATGCGTAGCCTAAAATAGTATAAGTAGTTGAACCTTTTTGAGTTGTAAGACATACTAAGAATGAAAAGAGATTAATGCTAAGTGTGAACTAATAGATCTAGTTAGGGTTTTTGGGTAAGGACTCCTACTGCTCTTTTCGCGGAGGGCCTCTGCCCTACTGTGTGCAGACCCTGCTACTGTGTGCGCAGGTTGGGTTTTGGGGTATTGTAAGTAGATCTGAAGGATTAATGAATGCAAAAGTATTGTTGAATATCTGAATCCATTGTAATTACTGTGATATAAATGTGTGATGTTTGGTTACTTAATATATGTTTTTGTATTATTGATTTAAGCTATGAACCTACTTGTGCTACTTTTTTATGCTACGATATAGATTTGTTCTATTTCACTTCATGCAAGAATATCTGGAATAGTTGTGTTATCATTATGTGAGTTCCTGATCTGTTGATTATGGTGAATATAATTATTGTTGCGCACGTGGATGCGAAGGATATTAGTAGATCTGGGTTCTGAACCATATGATATGGTAGCTATAGAGTTGAACACGACTTGGCTTGACTTACCTACCCTCTCCCAGGGTGGGGAAACGTGGTTCCAGCACCCTCCCATAATGCTTCGGGTGAGACTTTGGCCTGCACAGGTAGGTCACTGCCAAAAGGGCCAGTAGTATAGGGGTTGTTGGCAAGCCTTGAACCTTCAAACCTGGGTAAGGACCCCTCAAGCCAAAAAAAGGTTCCGTTGCTGGGACCGGGAGAATTTTGAGAGAGGGATTGGGTAATGCCAAGGTTGTACTGGAAGCCTGAAATAAAGGAAATTGATGAATGGTTTGAACAACAAGTTCAGGAATTTGTTGTAAAATAAAACCGCTATAAGAGGTTGACCACCAAGAGTGGAAGAATAAGTACATTTTCATGAAGATCTACGAGATCTTCTTTGTAACGATTGCGATCGAGCTCCAGGAGGGGTTTGCAGGGTTGGTAGAATTTTAGAAGTGTTGGAAGGACAAGCGGGTCACAGAGTGGACCCCCAAACTAATACAACAGTTAGAAAAGGTTGATAACACCATTACTTGCACGATGGACCATTGGGTAGCCAGTGTGTTAGGAGTATTTGTGACAATTTTCCATCGATCATTTTTTCTCCTACTCTGAAGCAGAGCGAAGATTATTGAAGGGGTTCTGAGGTAAGTTTCTAAAGACCTTACCATTGCTGATCAAGATATTATTGTGCAAAAAAAGTATTCTGTGTAGCCATACTGAGTGAATGACCTCTGATCTAGATGGGAGCATAACGGAAACTGGAAAATACTACAGAACCAACCTAGAAAGAGATAGATCAGTCTACAGTCCAGTAAGAGAAGTAGCTTCACAGAGTCCTCTAGCCACACGGCTTTCAAACCAGTCTAGGGGTAATAATTCACCTACACCTCCACCACCACCGGAAGACGACATGGTTGCATACCTGAAGTTGCTGACCTTTAAGGATATGGGAGATGAAGACAAGGATCCGTTCTGGTTTGTCGCGAGATCGATATGGACTGCATAGAATATAGCTAGTGATGCAGTGAAAAGGGAAAAGATATCCCTTATGTTCGAAGGAAGAGCTCTAGACTGGTACATGGGATAATTCGTACAAAACACAAATGCAACCATTGAATATATTAAGAATGCCCTGAAACAGCAGTTCAAGAAACCTAATTCCTACTCTCAAATTGTGGTTGATCTAAAGGATTTCAAGAAAGGGCCTTCTAAATCTGTGTGGGAGGTTGATCAATAACTAAAGAAGGTGATCAGAGAAGGGGGATTCCAATATGATGATAGAAAACACATAGAATGGTTCATCGCTATGTTGCTACCTCACCTACGCGTACCTATGGGGCACCAAACTTTCGAATCGTAGGAGAAAGCCTTGGAGGGTGCCATGAAGTTAGAAGCTGCACCTCAGGATGAGACTCAGATGGGCATCCAACAGATCCAGGGAAAACTGGAAGAAATTTACATAGAAATACAGAATTTGCAGAAGGAACGAGGGGCAAAGGCTAGCCCCGAAATATGGTGCATACGATGCTGGGTGAATGGTCATACCAAGGATAACTACCCTCTATTAGTAGACTATATGCAAGCTGGGGGACCTAGCCCATTGCGCCCTAGGGAAGCTGCAGGACCCAACGAGCCAGCGCTATGGTGGGATGATTGTCGCATTGTGGGGCTACACAATACCAACCATTGTCCCCGCCTCACCGCATATGTTCCAGAGGTGAAGTGGAAATGGTGTAGGTTCTGCAGATCGGTGGGAAACGATGAACATAACTACTATACATATGATTTGATGATTTATTGAGGAAAATTATATAGAGTACAATCAGACCCTGCCATAGAAAATTTTAGGGGCGAATTTTAGCCCAAGGGCGAAATTTAAGGGGTTTTATATTTTAGAA
>JAXQQM020078545.1:0-15284 GCA_034641835.2 Pinus albicaulis | reverse complement strand
ACAAATTTATAAATTAAATATAATAATTTTTTTATGCAGTAATTTTCATTAAGTCTTATTGCTGAGTTCAGACTTGAAAAATCTACTTCAAGGAAGGATTTCCATTAACAGAGCTTCCCGAATGATCTGGTTGCAACACATATTCATTTAAGAAGCTGATATGGTGGCTTTATACCGGAGTCTGATAAATGTTTCTTTTGTTGGATTCTTAGATTTCAAAGTGCTTTTCTATAAATTTTCTGCTTTGATTCTTCGTTATTAGTACTATATTGGGTATTTCCATCATTGCATTACCACCTCCAATTCAAATATCTGCACAGACTCTATCCCACCTTGTCTCACAAATCAGAAAGTTATTTACACTTCAGTCCCATCATGGAATTTGAGAAGGGCGGACGTTCTTTTTGGATTTGATCATTAAACTGTTTTTGCTTTTGTGGTTTACACTTTGTTCTTGCTTCCATTTTGATTCAGTAATAATTATTTGAAAATAAATTTACAATATTGTTTATAATTTTTATATATTTTTATGATTGATCAGTTTTAAATAATATTTAATATAAATAGTGAATAATGTGATGAAAATAAATTTACAATATTGTTTATAATTTTTATATATTTTTACAATCGATTTGTTTTAAATGATATTTAATATAAATAGTGAATTATGTGATGGCAAATGATATCAATACTAACATAAAGGGAGATAGGCCAGGGTTAATTTATGATGTTTTACTTGTAGTTGTGGTTTAGAGTAATTTATCATTTAATTTAATTGATGGATTGTAAAACTAATAAAGTGGAGGGAAAAAATTATGAAAAAATAGCTTGCATGACTAGACTCTAATTTAAGCGATTCATCCCACTTTGATAATGTTTCACTATACAACATACAGTAATACTAGAGCCAAGTTTCCACAACTACTCTTTCTTTTAAACTTGAATTCATAATTTTTTGAATCAAAATAATATTTAGACAAATATTCTTGACAAGCCTAGAGAGGGCTAGAATTTTATTGGCATTGCATATAATTCTAACCTTACTAGACATGCACTTCATGGAGGAACAACACGTCATGGTGGCCTTACTCTAAGAGCCGTATAAATTGTAGCTTATTTGTTTTTTTGGATATTCTCTTTTGCTTTCTACTTGGAAATAGATTATAATGAGGTTTCCTACCTATAAAAGGAGTATGAGCATGGTACTTTTCAAACCCTTCCAATGACAACTCACCTTTTATTAGTTTGGTGTTAAAAACTAGGTTTTAAAATTGTTAGAAACTAGGTCTTAAAACTTCCTTTTAACATGATTTATACATTGAGAATGTGAAGTAAGAATAAAGAGACACTTTAATTTTTAAATATTAACATCCCCTAACTCTAAATCATCTAGTAATTCATTTTTTCGAAGGATTATAAACTCTTCTGGCTCCTAAAAAAGGGAAAAACGCCATAGGAGAGAGGGGAAAAGAAGTAAAGGAGAAGGGGATTCTCTATGATGCTTTTCATACAATATACTATTTTCAACTTGATATATAGAAATAAAAACTTGAACTTTTGGAATAAAGGAAATAGAAAAAGAGTGAGAGACATCTTCTTACTAGATAATGCAAAACCTTGACTGCTAAAATATGATCCTTTGACATACTCTTCTGCCTAAAGCCTTTTTTCTTCCTCATATCCTCACTCCATGTCCTGAAGCTCTTTTACAACCTAGAATCCAATGGTTTTTCATGAGAGAGAATGATTTTCTTTTTGGAATTCTTTTTTTTATGGCTATTTCCAATTTCTTCATCTTATCTTTGGTACTAGTTGAGAATATATTATTGAAGTTCTATGCTACCCTCAGAACATCTTTATATACCTAAGTAATTGGTTAATGGGTCTTGGCAGGTTGAATATTCTTTCCAACATTGCATTTCCTTTAACAAACTTACTCGTGCTTTTTTCAAAGAAACGTGCTATTTGTTTCCATGCCATAAGGTTGGAGGCTTGAACTTAAAGTTGGACGCTTGGACTTAATAGGAGAAATTTGTGACCACATGAGCAATGAGGAAACTATCAACTAATGCAAGGAGTATTCTAATTCAGACCACCAATATATGTTCAGGATCAATAAGAGAGTCTCCACTAAGGTTAAGAACAGTTTCAAAAACATCAGAACAATTCTAATTATAAAAATATGCTAGGAAGAGAGCACTCAGTAGCTCGAGAATGTACAGAAATGAGGATGAAATTAATAGAAATGGAAGTAACCACAAACTAAATAGTGGTAAACCCCAGGAACTCAGAGTTGTGAAAAAAATTAGATTTGATTTCTAAGAATTTATAACTGTCAGAATTAAAATAATTTCTAAGAATTTGAATTATAAAAATAACCCCAAACTAAAAACTAAATAATGGTAAATTAAATTAGAGAAAGTATTGAAAAATAAGTTACCCAACCATCAAGATAAAGTAAAGAGTTTCAGCCACCCTACAAACTTATTGACTATCCATTTCAATATGGATTCTCCCTCTTTTCAATGAAAAAGAAACTAATACAACCATAGATAGAATGCCAGGAAGGAAAGATTGAGATAATAATGAGATAATAATAGGCCAATATGAAACATGAAGTTGGATTTAAACTACAAACTTTTATTATAACCATATGAACTTCGGTATAAACTATTACAAACTTTTATTATCATAACTTACAACTTTGTATAAAATCCCATTCCGTGATATCAGCCTAATCAAATAACATAATCTGGTCCACACAATGAAGATCGCCACGCTCTGTCAATCATCTCGTCAACAAATTCTTGAATATTTTTGTCGGAAGAACCACCTTTAACCATTGCCTCCTTCGATAATTTCTTCCACTTCAAAGCATTCTTCCTCAGCTCAGCACCTAATTGGCTTTCCATAACAATCTTTATAGATTTTTCCACTTCCTCCTTCCCTACAAGTCCGTTCACTGATAGTTTATTCAATCTCAACCCCGCCTTCCACTTCTCCGCAATGTATGCAGAATTAGTTGTCTGATCGCTAAACTGAGGAAAACCCAACATAGGAACCCCGAGGCTCAGGCTTTCCAGTGTCGAATTCCATCCACAGTGTGTCATAAAAACGCCCACAGACGCATGAGAGAGGACTTGCAGCTGATGACACCATGGAACGACTAGACCTTGCCCAGAGGTTTCGTTCAGGAAACCCGCAGGCAAGTTCTCTTCACTATTAATTTCCCCACGAATAACCCATAAGAAAGAGTAGCCACTGGCCTTCAGCCCTAGAGCTATCTCATGGGTTTGTTCTTTTGAAAGAACAGTGAGGCTTCCGAAGGAAACGTACACGACGCTTTTGGGTGCCTTGGTTTTTAGCCAATCCATGCAGTTTGTGGTTTTCCACAAGTGTGCCCCAGGGTCTGTTTCTCCGGGATTCTGTCCGTCCAAGAAAGCCGAGGGTATGAGAGGACCGACAAGCCGAATCAGAGCTATCGATTTCATTGAATTTATTTCATCCGATTCGAGTTCAGAAAACGAATTTCCCAGAACCCACGTTGCCTCTGGAAGATGCTTAAATATATTCATTACATATAGCAACTCATCGGTATTTCAGGTTGGAGAGACAGAGGATTCACACACACAAATAACGCCAATATATTTCACACGAACAATGAGCTGCTGCTCTTCTATTAATCATAAAACTCTGAATCATAAAACTCTCTTACTCTCTTAAAAACAATGAACCCGTGAAGGGTATTTAACCTAATTGACATGCAAACACTCTCACACAAAACTGGACTTAATCAACTCGCTAACTCGCTCACCAAATATAACTGAAACTGAACTCAACTAACTAACTCCATTTAACTGCATGAGGAAGTAATTATATACTTTAACACTCCCCCTTAATTACGACCTCTAAAATAAAACATAACTCATGACAACTCAAACATGACTGCTGGTCTATGTCTCAGCTAGGCTTACAACTCCCAAGTTTCTTTTGTGAAACTCAAACAAATCTACTGCTAATGGCTTTGTAAAGATATCAGCCATTTGATCACTCGTTCTACAAGGCTTCAAGTGAACTTCTCCATTGTTCACTAATTCTCGAATAAAATGATATCGAGTATCAATATGCTTGCTCTTTTGATGAAACACACTATTCTTGGATAGTGCAATCGCTGATGTGTTGTCACAATATATCGCTGTCGATCCTTGCTGTTTCTGCTTGAGTCCATCCAATACTCTTCTTAACCATACTTCTTGACATGCTGCTGAAGTCGCTGCTACATATTCTGCTTCTGCTGATGATAATGTCACAATAGGCTGCTTTTTAGATGCCCATGCTATCACACCTGAACCGAGATGGAACACATACCCGGATGTGCTCTTCCGATCATCCAAACTTCCTGCAAAATCACTATCTGTATATCCAATCAACTCTTTCTTTTCTGTACTTGCATACATTATGCCATAATCTCTGGTTCCTGCTATGTATCTCGGAATTCTTTTTCCAACACTCCAATGTGTGTCTTTTGGAGTCTCCATGAATCTGGAAATCAGACTCACTCCCTGCATAATATCTGGTCTTGTAGCTGTGAGATACATGAGGCTGCCAACCAATCTTTTGAATAGAGTTGGATTGACATCTGCCCCTTCATCATCCTTACTCAACTTTGTACCTGTTGCAACTGGGGTAGGTACAGGTTTGGAATTATCCATCCTGAATCTTTTCAGCAAATCTGTTGCATACTTATTTTGACAAATAAAAATGCCTTTTTCAGATTGCTCAACTTCAATGCCAAGAAAATATTTCATGAGACCTAGATCTGTCATCTCAAATTCTTTCATCATAGCTGCTTTAAATTCGTCTATTTCAAGATCACCTGTAAAAATCATATCATCAACATACAAGCAAACTATCAAAATCTGTCCATGCTCATTTACCTTTGTGTATAAGGTAGGCTCAATGCTGCTTCTGCAAAATCCATTCTTGATCATATAACTGTCGATTTTGCTATACCATGCTCTAGGTGCTTGCTTCAGTCCATAGAGCGCTTTCTTCAATCTGTAAACTTTATCCTCTTTTCCTTCAATTTCGTAACCTGGAGGCTGCTGCACATAGATTTCTTCTTCTAGAATTCCATTCAAGAACGCTGATTTGACATCCATCTGATACACTTTCCACTTGTTCTGAGCTGCTGTCGCTAGAACTGCTCTTACAGTATCCAATCTGGCTACCGGAGAAAAATTTTCTCCAAAGTCTATTCCCGGTTGCTGCGAGAATCCTTTAGCTACAAGTCTTGCTTTAAATCTGTCAATCTCACCTTTCTCATTCACTTTAGTCTTGTACACCCACTTCACACCAATGAAATTTTTATCTTTTGGTAAATCAACCAAATCCCATGTATCATTCTTTTCAATGGAAGTCATCTCTTCATCCATGGCTTGCACCCAATTGTCATCTCGGATTGCTTCTTCAAACGAAGAAGGTTGGAATGCTAACAATGCAAAATTGGAACTAACATCCAAATCATCATAAATATCTTTCAGACTTCTCATCTTTTTCTTACCTGATTCGCTGCTTGGAGAATTCTGATCTGTGGATCTGCTTGAAGATCCAAGCTGCTCTGAAAATCTTGGAGTCCTTGCTGATGTGACTCTATTTGGTGTCTGCTCTCTTGGTTCTTGTTGCTCCTCTTCTTCTACAAGATCATCCTCCATAAATGGTGTTTGAGAATCGGTTAGTGTGTCTACAGTCCCATTCCATGACTCTTGTTCTTTGAACACAACATCTCTGCTAATGATTGTCTTCTTTGTGACAGGGTTATACAGTTTGTAACAGTTTGTAAGCTTTTGACTGCTCACTATAACCAGTAAATATACATTTTTCACTTTGATCATCTAATTTGCATCTTATTTGCTTAGGCACATGTGCATAGGCTACAAATCCAAAAACTCTGAAATGAGATACACTACAAGACATACTTGACCATGTTGCTTCTGGAACTCTGTTCATGACACTCTTTGTAGGAGATCTGTTTATCACATAAATAGCACATGCAACTGCTTCTGCCCAATACTCATTAGACAAGTGTCTTGCTTTCAACATGCTCCTTGTCATGTTCATGATTGTTCGATTCTTCCTCTCTGCTACACCATTCTGCTGTGGTGTGTATCTCGTCGTAAATTGTCTTCTGATTCCATGTTGTTTGCAGTACTCATGGAATGCCTTCGAATCATATTCGCCACCACGATCAGATCTCAATACCTTGATCTGTCGATCACTTTGGTTCTCCACCAAAGCTTTGAACTCTTTGAATTTCGCAAAAGTTTCAGACTTCTGCTTCAAAAAGTAAATCCAAGTCTTCCTACTATAATCATCAATAAAGGTGAGGAAGTAACAACTTCCACCAATCGACTGTGTCCTCATAGGTCCACACAAGTCGGTATGCACCAATTCAAGTGGTTTCTTTTCTCTGTAAGAAAATCCTTTCGGAAAACTTTCACGGTGTTGCTTGCCTAAGATGCAACACTCACACGTGCTAGCAGGTTCTTTGATGGGAGGTAGGCCTCTCACCATCTGTTTCTGCTGCAATAATTTTAAACCGGAAAAGTGCAAGTGTCCAAACCGAAAGTGCCATAACCAATATGCATCAGAACATGCAGTTGTAAAAGAACTAACCTGATCATTGTAGTTCATAATGAGAGGAAAGAGTCTGTTCCTCGTCATCTGCACCTTTGCAATCAGCTGCTTGCTTGGGGATTTGTCGTAAATAACACATTGTTGCCCCTGAAAGATAACTTTGTATCCTTTCTACATCAGTTGGCCAACACTAATCAAATTGTGTTTGAGTCCAGGGACATAGTATACCTCTGATATGGTCTTTGGCTCCCCCTGCTTGGTCACAATGTTGACCACTCCTTTGCCATCTACTGCCACAGTCTTGTCAGTCCCCAACTTGACCTCTGTCTGCACTGTGACATCCAAATTAGAAACCAAATCCTTGTTGCCTGTCATGTGGTTACTGCAACCACTGTCTAATAGCCAGACCTTATCAGACGGTGCATGCATGGTGTTGCATGCTAGAAACATAGAGTCAGTATTTTCTGTACTAACATTAGCTCTCTGATTGCCTTGATCTGCAATCTTATTCCTACAATCACGAGCATAATGTCCAAATCTATTGCAGTAATAGCACTTTACCTTAGATTTGTCAGACCTTTGATTGTTATGAAAGCTTCTGCTGCTGCTGCTTCCACTTTGATGCTCATGATCAGCTCGGCCATCTCTGTGACCGCCATAGTTGTTGCCTCGTCCTCTGCCTCTCGATCGACTTCTGCCTCGACCTCTTGAAATATAGACTTGACTTTGGAAGGCTGTTTCCAAAGTGGAATCCTTATTTCTGTCTATCCTTGCCTCATGTGATAGAAGAGATCCCATCAACTCATCAATTGTGAGTTTTTCCAAGTCCTTTGCTTCTTCTATGGTTGCTACCATAACATCAAATTTGGTAGACAGGGATCGAAGAACCTTCTCGATCATTGTTTGATCTTGAACATCTTCGCCATATATTTTTAACTGATTCACAATAGACATGACCCTATTCATGAAGGAATCAATGTCCTCTGTCTCCTTCATCTGCAGACTTTCAAAGTCTCTCCTGGTGTTGTGCAATTTAACAGTGTTAACTTTAGCCATACCTTGATAGCTTGTCGCCAAGGTGTCCCATGCCTCCTTTGCTGACGAGGTTATCATGATCTTCTAGAACACGGCTCGATCTACTCCCTGCTGGATGTGCCACCCCTGAGAACGCTTTAACGTTCAGCCATAACATCTTTCTTCCAGCAATTCCTCTGCGCACATTCTGCGAGGCTCGTTCTGCCGCATCATCTTGAGGTTCTGCAAACCCATACTTAACATGATCCCAGACATCATGCGCTTTTAGCATGGTCTCCATCTTAATGGCCCACATATCGTAATCTTTCCCATTGAAAGATGGAATTTGTGGCTGAAAATTTGATGTGGCCATCTTGCCTCAAAAAAAAATTGTCTCTGACAAAAAAACCCTAAATTTCTCTCTCTCTTTTTTTGTAAAGGTTTTGCTAACCTTCTTCTTTTTTTTTTTTTTTAAATCTTTCAATAAAACACAAAATCTTTCTTCTTCTTCCTTTTTTGTTTATATAATAAATCTTTTATATAAAAAAAATTTATATATATAAAAGTATCTTTTTAAAAAAACCTTCTCTTTAAAAGATCATATGAAAATCTTTTGTAATAAAGTCCTTTTGTTTTAAAACAAAAGGATGAGAGCGTACTTTTAAAAATTTTAACAAAAACCCTTTTGTTTGTTGTAAAATAAATCTCACGTGCTCTCTGTACCCACGTGACTGTCAAACAGTTAATCGAGGTACCTTTTGAAAGAAAAATTCACGGTCACGTTTGCATGTTGATCCGCCGCACGGCTTGACTTGTCGTTTTGTGCACGACTGTTGGCCGATTTTTTATTATCTTTGGTTCCGCAGCCCGTTGAAAGGAAACACAGCGTTTTACACCGGATGGGTTCCGCACCCCCGAGTAGGCAAGGTCCGCAGCTGCGTTTTGAGAGAGCATGCGGTCTTTTCTTGCGGATCTACGCAGGTTCGACACTACAAAACGTGCGGATTGCGTAAAAAAAAAAAATTTTTTGTGTAAAAAAAATTTCGGCCTTTTGCTTTTGGCCTGCTTACGGGCTCTGCTCGCCCACGGATCTCTGATCCTTCCTCAGCTCCGATACCAATTTGTTGGAGAGACAGAGGATTCACACACACAAATAACGCCAATATATTTCACACGAACAATGAGCTGCTGCTCTTCTATTAATCATAAAACTCTGAATCATAAAACTCTCTTACTCTCTTAAAAACAATGAACCCGTGAAGGGTATTTAACCTAATTGACATGCAAACACTCTCACACAAAACTGGACTTAATCAACTCGCTAACTCGCTCACCAAATATAACTGAAACTGAACTCAACTAACTAACTCCATTTAACTGCATGAGGAAGTAATTATATACTTTAACACTCCCCCTTAATTACGACCTCTAAAATAAAACATAACTCATGACAACTCAAACATGACTGCTGGTCTATGTCTCAGCTAGGCTTACAACTCCCAAGTTTCTTTTGTGAAACTCAAACAAATCTACTGCTAATGGCTTTGTAAAGATATCAGCCATTTGATCACTCGTTCTACAAGGCTTCAAGTGAACTTCTCCATTGTTCACTAATTCTCGAATAAAATGATATCGAGTATCAATATGCTTGCTCTTTTGATGAAACACACTATTCTTGGATAGTGCAATCGCTGATGTGTTGTCACAATATATCGCTGTTGATCCTTGCTGTTTCTGCTTGAGTCCATCCAATACTCTTCTTAACCACTCTTGTTTGACATCTTTGCTTTGAAGTCATTTGCTACATAATGCATAGCGATGATAATGTCCATGATAATTTTCCTTTTAGTACCCATGCTATCACACAGGCAGAGATGGAAAACATAACCGGATGTGCTCTTCCGATCATCCAAACTTCCTGCAAAATCACTATCTGTATATCCAATCAATTCTTTCTGTTCTGTACTTGCATACATTATGCCATAATCTCTGGTTCCTGCTATGTATCTCAGAATTCTTTTTCCAACACTCCAATGTGTGTCTTTTGGAGTTTCCATGAATCTGGAAATCAAACTCACTCCCTGCATAATATCTGGTCTTGTAGCTGTGAGATACATGAGGCTGCCAACCAATCTTTTGAATAGAGTTGGATTGACATCTGCCCCTTCATCATCCTTACTTAACTTTGTACCTGTTGCAACTGGTGTAGGTACAGGTTTGGAATTATCCATCCTGAATCTTTTCAGCAAATCTATTGCATACTTATTTTGACAAATAAAAATGCCTTTTTCAGATTGCTCAACTTCAATGCCAAGAAAATATTTCATGAGACCTAGATCTGTCATCTCAAATTCTTTCATCATGGCTGCTTTAAATTCATCTATTTCAAGATCGCCTGTAAAAATCATATCATCAACATACAAACAAACTATCAAAATCTGTCCATGCTCATTTACCTTTGTGTATAAGGTGGGCTCAATGCTGCTTCTGCAAAATCCATTCTTGATCATATAACTGTCAATTCTGCTATACCATGCTCTAGGTGCTTGCTTCAGTTCATAGAGCGCTTTCTTCAATCTGTAAACTTTATCTTCTTTTCCTTCAACTTCATAACCTGGAGGCTGCTGCACATAAATTTCTTCTTCTAGAATTCCATTCAAGAAGGCTGATTTGACATCCATCTGATATACTTTCCACCTGTTCTGAGCTGTTGTCACTAGAACTGCTCTTACAGTATCCAATCTGGCTACCGGAGAAAAAGTTTCTTCAAAGTCTATTCCCGGTTGCTGCGAGAAGCCTTTGGCTACAAGTCTTGCTTTAAATCTGTCAATCTCACCTTTCTCATTCACTTTAGTCTTGTACACCCACTTCACAGCAATGAGATTTTTATCGTTTGGTAAATCAACCAAATCCCATGTATCATTCTTTTCAATGGAATTCATCTCTTCATCCATGGCTTGCACCCAATTTTCATCTCTCATTGCTTCTTCAAAGGAAGAAGGTTGGAATGCCAACAATGCAAAATTTGAACTAACATCCAAATCATCATAAATATCTTTTAGAATTCTCATCTTTTTCTTACCAGTACTTGATTCATTACCTGATTCGCTGTTCAGAGAATTCTGGTCTGTGGATCTACTTGAAGATCCATGCTTCTCTGAAAATCTTGGAGTCCTTACTGGTGTGACTCTGTTTGGTGTCTTCTCACTTGGTTCTTGTTGCTCCTCTTCTTCTACAAGATCATCCTCCATCAATGGTTTTTGAGCATCGGTTAGTGTGTCTACATTCCCATTCCATGACTCTTGTTCTTTGAACACAACATCTCTGCTAATGATTGTCTTCTTTGTGACAAGGTTATACAGTTTGTAAGCTTTTGACTGCTCACTATAACCAGTAAATATACATTTTTCACTTTGATCATCTAATTTGCCTCTTATCTGCTTAGGCACATGTGCATAGGCTACACATCCAAAAACTCTGAAATGAGATACACTGCAAGACATACCTGACCATGCTTCTTCTGGAACTCTATTCATCACGCTCTTTGTAGGAGATCTGTTTATCACATAAACAGCACATGCAACTACTTCTGCCCAATACTCGTTAGACAAGTGTCTTGCTTTCAACATGCTCCTTGTCATGTTCATGATTGTTCGATTCTTCCTTTCTGCTACACCATTCTGCTGTGGTGTGTATCTGGTCGTAAACTGTCTTCTGATTCCATGTTGTTTGCAGTACTCATGGAATGCCTTCGAATCATATTCGCCACCATGATCAGATCTCAATACCTTGATCTGTCGATCACTTTGGTTCTCCACCAAAGCTTTGAAATCTTTGAATTTTGCAAAAGTTTCAGACTTCTGCTTCAAAAAGTAAACCCAAGTCTTCCTACTGTAATCATCAATAAAGGTGAGGAAGTAACAACTTCCACCAATCGACTGTGTCCTCATAGGTCCACACAAGTCGGTATGCACCAATTCAAGTGGTTTCTTTGCTCTGTAAGAAACTCCTTTCGGAAAACTTTCATGGTGTTGCTTTCCCAAGATGCAACACTCACAAGTGTTAGTAGGTTCTTTGATGGGAGGTAAACCTCTGACCATCTGTTTCTGCTGCAACAATCTTAAACCGGAAAAATGCAAGTGTCCAAACCGAAAGTGCCATAACCAGTATGCATCAGAACATGCAGTTGTAAAAGAACTAACCTGATCATTGTAGTTCATAATGAGAGGAAAGAGTCTGTTCCTCGTCATCTCCACCTTTGCAATCAACTGCTTGCTTGGGGATTTGTCATAAATAACACATTGTTGCCCCTGAAAGATAACTTTGTATCCTTTCTGCATCAGTTGGCCAACACTAATCAAATTGTGTTTGAGCCCAGGGACATAGTATACCTTTGATATGGTCTTTGGCTCCCCCTGCTTGGTCACAATGTTGACCACTCCTTTGCCATCTACAGCCACAGTCTTGTCAGTCCCCAACTTGACCTCTGTCTGCACTGTGACATCCAAATTAGCAACCAAATCCTTGTTGCCTGTCATGTGGTTACTGCAACCACTGTCTAATAGCCAGACCTTATTAGACGGTGCATGCATGGTGTTGCATGCTAGAAACATAGAGTCAGTATTTTCTGTACTAACATTAGCTCTCTGATTGCCTTGTTCTGCAATCTTCTTCCTACAATCACGAGCATAATGACCAAATCTACTGCAATAAAAGCACTTTACCTTTGATTTTTCAGACCTTTGATTATTATGAAAGCTTATGCTTCTGCTGCTTCCATGTTGATGCTCATGATCATATCGGCCATCTCTGTGACCTCCATAGTTGTTGCCTCGTCCTCTGCCTCTCGATCGACCTTTGCCTCGACCTCTGGAAATATAGACTTGACTTTGGAAGGCTGTTTCCAAAGTGGAATCCTTATTTCTGTGTATCCTTGCCTCATGTGATAGAAGAGATCCCATCAACTCATCAATTGTGAGTTTTTCCAAGTCCTTTGCTTCTTCTATGGCTGCTACCACCACATCAAATTTGGTAAACAGGGATCGAAGAACCTTCTCGATCACTGTTTGATCTTTAATATCTTCGCCATAGATTTTTAACTGATTGACGACAGACATGACCCTATTCATGAAGGAATCAATGTCCTATGTCTCCTTCATCTGCAGACTTTCAAAGTCTCTCCTGGTGTTCTGCAATTTAACAATGTTAACTTTAGCCATACCTTGATAGCTTGTCGCCAAGGTGTCCCATGCCTCCTTTGCTGACGAGGTTATCATGATCTTCTGGAACACGGCTCGATCTACTCCCTGCTGGATCAGAAGCAACGCTTGTGCATTCTTTCGCTTATCTTTCTTCCACTGTTCCCTCTCTGCATTACTGAGGGCTCGTTCTTCTGCATCATCTTTAGGTTCTGCAAACCCATACTTGACATGATCCCAGACATCATGCGCTTTTAGCATGGTCTCCATCTTAATGGCCCACATATCGTAATCTTTCCCATTGAAAGATGGAATTTGTGGCTGAAAATTTGATGTGGCCATCTTACCTCAAAAAAAAATTGTCTCTGACAAAAAACCCTAAATTTCTCTCTCTTTTTTTTTTTTTTGTAAAAAAAATTCTCTCAAAAAACCCTAGATTTAAAAAAAAATTCTTGTCCTTTTTTTTTTATAAAAGTCTATAAAAAAACCTTCATAAAAAAAATCCTTTGTATATTTATAAAAGTTTATAAAAAAAACCTTTATAAAACCCTTTATAAAACTCCCTTTGATTTTTTTTTTGGTTATATTAATATAACAATCTTTATAAAAAGGGTTATATAAAAAATCTTAAAGAATACTTATGAATACCATACTTATTGCCTTTTTGCTTTATAGAACGACTTTTGAATAAGTCAAAAAGTGCATGCACGTGTTCTCATGCACGTAGGTATCTTTAAAGAACAAACCCACGCCTGTTTTATTGGCTTTCGCTCCGCCGCCGCTCCCTTTTTTTGCTGAACCGGGTTCCGCACCCACGATAATGTGAACGCTGCGTTCTAGTTCCGCACGTCCGGTGAAGCTAAGCTGCGGTCGAAACTCGTAACTTTGCTAAATCTCCGCAGCTCTATGAGGGAGAGGTTGCGGTCGGGTCCGCTGGTAATGCACTAAATACGTGCGGACTGCGGGTAAAAAAATTTTTTTTTTGTGTAAAAAAAATTTCAGCCTTTTGCTCTTGGCCTGTTTACGGGTTCTGCTTTCCCACGGATCTTTGATCCTTCCTCAGCTCCGATACCAATTTGTTGGAGAAACAGAGGATTCACACACACAAATAACGCCAATATTTCACACACAAATAATGAGCTGCTGCTCTTCTATTAATCATCAAAACTCTGAATCATAAAACTCTCTTACCCTCTTTAAAACAATGAACCCGTGAAGGGTATTTAACCTAATTGACATGCAAACACTCTCACACATAACTGGACTTAATCAACTCGCTAACTCGCTCACCAAACATAACTGGAACTGAACTCAACTAACTAACTCCACTTAACTGCATGAGGAAGTAATTATATATTTTAACACTCCCCCTTAATTACGACCTCTAAACTAAAACATAACTCATGACAACTCAAACATGCCTGCTGGTCTATGTCTCAGCTAGGCTTACAACACCCAAGTTTCTTTTGTGAAACTCAAACAAATCTACTGCTAATGGCTTTGTAAAGATATCAGCCATTTGATCACTCGTTCTACAAGGATTTAAGTGAACTTCTCCATTGCTCACTAGTTCTCGAATAAAATGATATCTCGTATCAATATGCTTGCTCTTTTGATGAAACACACTATTATTGGATAGTGCAATCGCTGATGTGTTGTCACAGTATATTGCTGTTGATCCTTGTTGTTTCTGCTTGAGTCCATCCAATACTCTTCTTAACCATACTGCTTGACATGTTGCTGAAGTTGCTGCTACATATTCTGCTTCTATTGATGATAGTGTAACAATAGGCTACTTCTTAGATGCCTGTGCCATCACTCCTGAAGCGAGATGGAAAACATAACCAGATGTGATCTTCCAATCATCCAAACTTCCTGTAAAATCACTATCTGTATATCCAATCAATTCTTTCTTTTCTTTACTTGCATACATTATGCCATAATCTCTGGTTCCTGCTATGTATCTCAGAATTCTTTTTCCAACACTCCAATGTGTGTCTTTCGGAGTCTCCATGAATCTGGAAATCAGACTCACTCCCTGCATAATATATGGTCTTGTCACTATGAGATACATGAGGCTGCCAACCAATATTTTGAATAGATTTGGATTGACATCTACCCCTTCATCATCCTTACTTAACTTTGTACCCGTTGCAACTGGTGTAGGTATAGGTTTGGAATTATCCATCCCGAATCTTTTCAAAAAATCTGTTGCATACTTATTTTGACAAATAAAAATTCCTTTTTCAGATTTCTCAACTTCAATGCCAAGAAAATATTTCATGAAACCTAGATCTGTCATCTCAAATTATTTCATCATGGATGCTTTAAATTCATCTATTTCAAGATCACCTATAAAAATCATATCATCAACATATAAGCAAACTATCAAAAGTTGTCCATGCTCATTTACCTTTGTGTATAAGGTAAGCTTAA
>JAXQQM020059360.1:0-42870 GCA_034641835.2 Pinus albicaulis | reverse complement strand
ATTTGGTAGAGTCGGTCCTTATAGCCCTTCGTGGAGATCATTTCGCTTTTTGCATATCATTTTTAGGTGTCTCACTCACTTCACTTCGTTGCATTTCGCTAGGGGCATGCCATTGACTGACGAAAGGGTTTGGTCTTCTTGTATTCCCTCATGCTTGTACCTGCTGGGCTAATTAAAACTCCTCAAAATTCATCGAAGTTCAGTTCACGTCATTCATGGTCATAAATGATTATTTTGGTCAACAAGAGTCTTTTAGTTTTAGAGTCTAGGGTTCAGTCTTTTGATATGTTTAATAAATGCCCGCAGGCCATGAGGATGGTTTTCGAAGAGGTTCTTAGTTCAAATTTTTATCATCAAACACATTTGAGGACATTTCTTGTACAAAACTCTGTTTTGAATAAGAAATTGTCGAATTCATAATTCATTTATTGTAATAATCATGTATTTTTTCCGCCATAAAAATTTCAATGCAGCCTCTGGTCTTTGCCGAAGTCTAAACTCCAACATCCCTGCAAAAATCAACTAATTTCATCAGTCCAAACTCAGAAAATCAGTGAAAAGCCAAAGGACAGAGTTTCATTAAATGACAAATTGCCAAATGAAAAACATTATAAAATGGGTTGTGGAGGAAGTGAAAATCGAAACCAACTCTTGCAAGATATTTTCCAAGGCTATATAAATCATTTGTGTCAAATTACATTCATAAATTCTCATTGGAAAGTCGAATTTGGGAGTGGAAGAACAAATTGCAGTTTGCAAGGGTCGTGACTGTGTTGGAAGTTTTAGCGCGGCACACACGGAGTAGGCGCGGCGCACTGGGAAAATTTTTACAGTGTGAAATTTAACTGGCGCGGCGCACCCAAAGGCCACGGTGCATTGGGTTTGCGCGCGGCGCATTGAGCCCTCCAGCCCAAAACTCATCAACGTTCAGTGTTTTTTCAAATTCAAATAATCTTCCCGCTCCAAGTAAGTGTGTTAACGCCTGTTCAATGATTTTTGGGATATGCTATGGTGGTTTAGACGTGGAGAAAACAAGTGTTTAATGGTGAAATATTTAACCCTACATCCATTCCAAAATCTGCTCCATAGGGTTTGAGGAAGAGATAATTGTAATTTGAATTTGGGTGTCAAAGATGCAACTTGTCAAAACAATCTCATTTCATTGTTATTGGAGTTTTTGTCACTGTTATTATCATATCATTGTCTCACTGCTATTATCATTGTTGTTATAGCACAGTCCCACAGTCCCATATTCACTATCCCATATCCCTAATACCATTTCGTTCCCATGTTTTGAGTTCCCAAACCCTATTACTTATTCCCACATCCCTCCATTGACAAAGCCTAATTGTCAGACACTGCAAGGACTATTTCTTTGTCCTTGATTTCATTTGACTCATATATATGTTGCCATTTCATTTTCACTCTTGTTCCTAATAACTACCCCCCCCCCATCACTACACTCATTCCTATTCACTTGTAAAATCCCCATACATTCAAACTCACTTGATAGTCCTTTTCCCACTGTGGTTTTATTATAGCATCTTGATATATATGTGTGACACGTTTGGGCATTGAAACAAATACACCAATTTGCTCATTTCCTAACCAACCAAGCATACAGTTGACAAACACATTTCAGCATCATGTCAGAGACAGATTCACCTTATGAGCAGGGGTATGAGCAGGACAGTGATTCATCTACAGAGGTTAATGTGCCAAGGAGGTCTCACAAAAGTGGCAGGCATGTCAGGGAGGAGCCCACTTCTTTGACCCAATTGCAGGCTTGCCCGCTTGCAATGGATTTTTTTCAAAGTCAGTCATGTTTCCATTATTGTGAAATGATTTCCCAAACTCAGCATCATCATGAGTTAGCTCACCTATTTGTCTTACATTTGCATAACGGTCATGTAAACCTTGCTGGGGTGGATTTTACTTTGTCACCAGAGACCATTTCAGAGGCGACTGGGATACCAAACATCGGGGAAGAGTGGAATAAGCGGCAGTAGTTGGATAGAGCCTATTATGAGCCATATATTAGACCTGGATATAAGAGGCAGCTGAGCAGGGTATTTCCATTCCGATTTCTGAAGGATGAGTATGCACCATTGATGAAACTCATCATTCGTTATTTCAGTTGTGAAGGGCGCTTTTCACGCTTGTATGCATATCACATCCGGTTGTTGATGCACTTCACGAGAGTGCGGTTGATGAGCATTCCATACTTCATGTACCGTAACATAGAGCGGATGACATTTCTTGTACAGAAGAAGACCCCAGCACAGCAGCATAACAGAATATATCATTACGCGCTGATCAAAATCATGGTGGTACATCAGCTCGCACAGCAGGGCATTGCTTGGGAGGAGTTCATCTCCCGTGACTTCTTTGCAGCGCCACAGCCGCCTCCCGAGGTAGTTCATGATGAGGGAGAGCCTTCACACCAGTTTGATATTCCTGAGACTGAGCATATCAATGCTCCAGTGTATGTGACATATCAGCGAGGCCACAGAGCCTTATTTGCAGCTACACGACGAGTACTATCTCCACCCGGGGTGGAAGGGGTCTCGTTGACTTCATCAGCAGCGCGAGTACTATCTCCACATGGTGTGGAAGGGGTCTCACCTTCGACATCAGCACAGGTACAGGTTTAGGATAGAGGAAAGAGACCTATGCACGATGAGGGCCCTTCAGGAGGCTGAGACACTGATTTTATACTCATCGATGTTGATGCGAGCTCTCCTAGCTCGAAACTGAAAGAGATCATCCAGGAGAAAAAGGCCGAGATTGACACGCTGACTGAGAAATTTTATAGAGCTCAGTGGGTGATATATTACTTGGATCAGCGTAATAAACAGCTGGAGGATCAGCACACACTTGTAGAGTTGCGGCAAATCCGTGAAGATCGACAATTTGCCCGAAAGAGACCAGGTGACATGACACCATTTGAGCGAGAAACTTGCCTTACACATGTCAAAATTCATCTGGAGAAGCTCTTGGAGAAGGCCAACAGGGAAAAAGACATGCTCCGTCATATGAAAAATCACTATTGGGCCCACACGCACGTTTGCAGTGAAAAAATGAAGATCCTGAAGGCAAGGTTGAGCAAAGCACTGAAACGGCGAAAGAGGCCTGATCCACTCCGGATCTTGGCCGAGGCTTCGTTGGCTGAGCATGAGGCATGATGGGGGATCTTCACTTCGAATTTCACCAAATTTGGAGAAGTTTTTGTCATTTTTGAAAATTTTGGTCTCAAAACAGATTTTTTCGCCCGATGTGTCGCGCCACCCGACACACGCTTATGATTGGGACACCTTCTGGAGTAAAAATTTGTATTTTTGGATTTTTCATGGTAATTTATGCATGCTCAGAAATGGCCAAAGCATTTCATCAAGTTCTGGATGATCAAAAGGGCCAAAAACACCATGAAAATCACCTTTCTGCCACCTTTTGCACCAGTAGGAAGTACTTTTGGGAGATTGAATTTTGGGAGGGGCAAATGAGCTCCAAATTGAAAAATTCCACTTGGGTTGGATATCATACATCCAGGGCTTTCCAAAGAGCTATCATGAGATCAATTTGGACTTTGTGAAGTGCTCCAAAAATAGGTCAAAAGTAGTGCAATGCATAGAGCTTTGGAGCGCGGCGCATAGAGGAATTCAGCCTATTTTTCACCTTCCAGCTCAGAAATTCGGCCAGTATTGTCTAGTTTCACCTCTTGATGTAATTTTTGATCTAGCTTGATGTAATTTGGTAAAAATGATATAATTTTGGCATGTATTTACTTGTTCTAGATGATTCATTCACAAAAAAGTGAAAATCAAGTGAATGGATCAGTTTCCTAGCTTATAGAGGCAAGTTGTTTGGCTGCCTAGATTTTAGCTCTTTGTTTAGAATTGGTTCAAAATGCTCCTAGAAGCATGAGCTAGACCCCTAGAGGCATGGGAAGGGGTTAGAATTGTCTATTTATTGTATTTTCTGAGACACTTTCAGGGTTGGACTCTTGGGAAAGGTTTGGCACACTATTGTACATATTTTCTGCATTTTTGGCTAAGGAAAGATCAGAGGTTTTGCAGCACCTGTTGGGATTCTTGTGGCTTTAAATTTTTGATGGTGTTTTCTCTCAGTTATTTGTAAGTTCTTTAATGTTTAATGTATGCCATTCCCTTATTTTTCTTCTGAAACTAAATGAATGAGTAAATGAGGTAGAATTCATTGATTCCAGTGCTCTGCCTTTAAATTTGTTTAGTTTTATATGTTTTCGCCAGTTTGGAGAGGATCCTTGTTCTCCCTTGCCCTCTTCATCTCCTTGTCATTCTGATCCATCCATACACATAATCAAAAGCATCAAGACTACTGCCTACCTCGCCCCAATTCGAATTCTGCGAAGATCTGGCCTCATCCCCAAGCCCAAAATTGTTTTTCCCATTTTTCCATCAAAAACCCTAAAATTCAAAATCAAAACCTTCCTATCTATTTACTAGCCTAAAATCAGTATCAATTATAGGTCATCTCAGCCCCTTTGAAGACCTTTTGCCGAGATAGACCCGGAGAGAGCCCTCTCCTGTCCTCGTAGGGCTAGCTACGAGGCTGAGCGTGGTTTGATGTTGCCTTGAGTTTTACCTTATTTCAGCCTAAGGTAGATTCGAGCGCTAACATAGTGGCGACCATACTGGGGAAAAAAATCTCAAATGGTTTGCTTGTTGGTGTGTTCATTTCATGAGTTATAGACGGAGTCTGAAGTCACGCCAGGTAGCTTTCGAAACGCTTTTGCTATGCATTAGCGGAAGTAGATAAACGCTGCTTCAGTTGATCTCCGGTTTAGCTTTTGAATGCAGCACTTGATTTGAAAATTACCCCAGTACACTTGTTCGTTCTAGACTTTTGGATGATTGAGTCTAGAAGTCGATAGGCTGAAAATAATCGGTTGTGTCCTTTGGATTTTTGAATAGATCAATACACTGGCTTCAAAAAGGCATACTAGATCAAATCCTGATCCAAATCCGCCTCCAGTATATGAAAACCCCAACCTAATCCCAAGAATTTTCCGTCGAGAAGCTCCCATTATTCCTTTGGTCAAATCTCACTCATACCCCACTGTTTTTTAATACATTGAAGATATTGAGTTTGACGATCAGTTCGAGTTATCATTGTTTGAAACCAAGTCCGAAAGCGCTACTGGTTCTACCGTCATCAATCCTGAGTTTATCAAGTATCTAGAAGTCGAACAAGCAAATATATCTATTGATAATTATATCCTGAATCTTCATAATTCTATCGTGGCAACCAACATCCTTGAATTCATATAATATGCTTCTCAAACTCTTGGTCCATCAGTGGTTACTTCTGATTCACAGGTTCAAGCTGAACCTTCTTTCATTCCGACCATTCCAGTACAACCATCAATATCTGATTAGCAATCAGCAGTAGTTCCTCCTCCATCTCCACCGCATACACCTCGTTCATCTACTGCTCCCACTCCACCTGTTTCTCCAAGACAGATTATAAATCCGCCGAGAGCCATGGCTGCTCGATTTGCTCCTCTCGTGTTACCGCAGTAGTTGAATGATATGCCTGCAGATTATCAGAGCAAGATTCCAATATTTGATGGCACTCCGCAGAGTCTTCCGGCACAACAGCATGTAGATAAGATGGCAGACTTTTTCGATCTTCATGAGATCGATGAAGAGAATGTAACCATGAGACTTTTTGTGCAAACTTTTGGAGGGGAGGTAAGAAAATGGTTTAGAGCTTTGCCAGCAAGAAGCATTACTACAATGGCAGAACTTCACCGACAGTTTCTAGATCGTTGGGAAATTAAAAAAGATCCACTTCAGATCAATGCCGAGTATAACAGCATCAAGCGCAATCCTAGTGAGTTCGTTCAAGACTATATTATCAGATTCAATGCGGTTTATAATGAGATTCCAGATGACTTAAGACCATCTAGAAATTCAGCTCTCCTTAAATTCCCGGATGGTTTCGATCCGGAGATGGCTTATTCATTACGAGACAGAGATCCGCCTACCTTGGAAGATATGCAGAAGACTGATGTTAGTGTTGAGGCGAATTTGAATGATAAGAGAGCCAGGTTGAGAGCAGAGAAGAGAGTGACCATAAAGGAAGAAGCTTCCACATCTACATCAGATCAGCACTTGCTTCGCGAAATGGAAAAAATGTTCAAAAGAATGACGCTTGATAAGCCCGAACCGCAAATTCGAAATCCCAACTACCGTGGCCAGCAACAACCACAGTTCAGAATTAAACAGCGTGAACAGAGAGCACAAGAACCAGCAGCCCAACAGCAAGTAAAAACACCTCTTCAGCAAAACTTTGTTGGTCAAGATTCAGACAATGAAGATGATGTAGTAGGGGAGAAAAACCACTTCTTTACTCCCGATGATCTGCCCATTTACATCACTGAAGATGAAGAGTATGCGGAAAGTTCAGTTGTACAGAAAGATGAGGATTTTATTTTAGCAAATGATGCAGCTCTTGAGGAGGAATCAAATGAATACCAAAGAGGGTATATGAATGCTTTGTCTGCTCAGCAGAAGCAATACTCATTAAGAAACAGAGATGTGCCCATAAACCCAATTTAGAAGAAAAAAGAGGCTTCAGCACCAAAGATAGATTCACCTGTAGCACAGAAGAAAGGAAAAGAGACAATTGATCCCGCAGCTAACAAATCATCATCAGCAGAAAAGTCAAATCAGCCAAGCGTATTGAAGGATAAGGCTGAAAGGAAAGAAGTTCCAGTCAAAGAGGTCGAAAAGGTTTCAGCTTTTAGTTTGGAGAATGAAATTTCTAAATTGAAGGTATCTATTCCTTTGACAAAAATTATGAAGAACAACAGTTATAGAGGTCAAGTCTCTAAAATTCTGAATTTTGATCCAATGTTTGACACGGTGAATATTGAAGATGATCAGCCTGAATTGATATTTGGGCCTGCTTTAGATGGTGAGTCCCCTGACAGCGATGTTCCTCCCTTTTATATCAGTTTGAGGTTGCATGAATTTGTATTGCATAATGCCATGTTCGATTCCGGTGCTTCGCACAATCTTATGCCAAAAGCAATCATGGAAAAGTTGGGTTTAGACATTACAAGGAAATACCATGATTTGTATTCATTTGATTCCAGCCGAGTGAGATGTATCGGGCTCATCAAATATTTGGTTGTTAGTTTAGATCAGATTCCTGCGAAGAATGTCTTGATGGACGTGGTTGTGGCAGACATTCCTCCCCGATTTGGGATGCTCCTTTCTAGATCTTGGGGAGCAAAGTTGAAAGGTACACTACAGCTAGATTTCTCCTATGCAACAATTCCTGTCTTTGGCCAAATGAGAAAGTTATATCGAGAACAGAAGATGAAATACATGATAACAAGCAAGGAGAAACCAATCAATCATCCTGTAAATTATGTACATACAGACTTAGAGTCTTTTGTTTTGTTTGCTGATAGTTTTAATGATATAGATAGTCAGTTAGTTCAAGCAGAAGATATAACAGAGATTACCGAGAATTTCAGAGAAGTTCTGCAGAAAGAAAGACAAGAAAAGCAAGCTACTGTTGAGCAATCAGCTAAAGACGATGGGCAGCAAACAGAAAAAACAGAGCTGGCGCAATTTCAGCACTTAGAGGATGATGAAGATGGTCTTTGGACCATGGATTTCGATGGCGCAGTGGGTAGTGATGGTGCTGGAATTGGTGTTTGGATACACAGTCCATTTTCCGCTCCGAATAAGGTCCCGAGCAATGTGCGAGTATGTTCCTACAAACTAGCATTTGATTGTTCTAACAATGAGGCTGAGTATGAGGCTCTGATTGCTGGCCTAAAGATTCTAAGAAAGTTGAACGCGAAAAGAATTGCAGTCTATGGTGATTCCGAATTGGTGATAAAACAGGTAAAGGGTGAGTTTCAAGCCAAGCATCCTCGCATGAGGGCTTACCGTAATGCATTTTTAGACATTTTGAAGTTATTTTCAGATTATACCTTGACGTGTGTGCCTCGCATCCAAAATGGTGTTGCTGATGGACTTGCTAAAGCAGCAAGCAATTTAAAAATCCCAATGAATTCCAGCAATAAGTTCGAGATCCATGTGAAGCACCGCCCTACCGTTCCGGATAATCAGAGATGTTGGCAAGTTTTTCAGGACGATGAGGAGATTAATGATTTCCTGCAAAACAAGGGTAAGTTTAAAGATACCTCCATAGATACAGAACATGATGATGGTAATGATGATATGCAAATAAATCAAATGGAAGTGCTGCAGCTTAAGGATAACATCATTCCTAAAGGATTGATTCCTTTAGAGGAACTCTTTGATCAAGATGATGTAGCCCGCAAACCGACATTGAGGCCGACTGAAAAAGGTGTTGAAGAAGTAAATATTGGGACAGCTGAAAACCCCAAGATGGTAAAGTTATCCAAGTCATTGTCACCGGAGGTAAGAGCTGAATACGTGAGTTTGTTGTCTTCATTTGCTGATGCTTTCGCTTGGGATTACTCAGATTTAAAGACGTATGACACTAATATCATTCAGCATACTATCCCTATTAAACCAAATCAGAAGCCTTTCCGTCAGAAGTTGAGGAGAATCAATCCGAAGCTGCTACCATCAATTGAGAAGGAGGTAAACAGGTTGTATAAGTCAGGAATCATTGTACCTATCAGATTTTCTGATTGGATTTCCAATTTGGTGCCCGTGAGGAAAAAGACAGGTGAGATCCGTTTGTGTATTGATTTCAGAAATTTGAATAAGGTGTCATTGAAGGACAATTATCCGCTGCAAAAAATGGACCATATACTGCAACGAGTAGTTGGAGCATCAAGGATGTCACTACTCGACAACTATTCAGGATATAATCAAATTTTAGTGCATGAGGACGATCGTGACAAAACCACGTTCACCACTCCATGGGGAACGTTTCATTATGCCAAGATGCCGTTTGGTTTGAAAAATGCAGGTGCCACTTTTCAGCGTGCAATGGACATGGCTTTCGCCAATGAGAAAGATGTATTTTTGGTTGTTTACCTTGATGATTTGACGGTGTTTTCAAATTCTGATGAAGAACATTTGTATCACTTGAAAGTTGTTTTTCAAAAGTGCAGAAAATATGGCATTTCGCTGAATCCGAAAAAGAGCTTGTTTGCCATGGATGAAGGCAAACTTCTTGGCCACATCATATCGAAAGATGGCATTCGTGTTGACCCTGCACGTGTTGAAGCAATCCAGCAAATTGAACAGCCCCGGAACAAGAAAGAAATACAGTCATTTAATGGTAAGATGAATTTTCTGCGTCGTTTCATTCCAAATCTTGTTGAGCATCTTAGAGAGATCACAAACATGCTGAAAAAGGACAGCCAAGTGAAGTGGACGGAAGAGGCGGTGAAATCATTCAATTTGGTAAAGTTAGCTCTTTCTTCAGCTCCCATTTTAATCAGCCCGGATTACACACAGGACTTCATTTTGTGAGCGGGGCGGTTATGCGGGGAATGCAACATAATAAACACATAACCCATAAATACGGAGATACGTGGAAATATACTTCATTTTGTTAATATCAAATAACGAAAAGATGCTTACGGACATAATGAAATAAAATAGCTAGGGTGCTGGTAGCGAATCTCTGAGAAGAGATGTGGTGGCTACAGACCTCTGAACTGAGTTACAATGGGGCTCGAGGGCCTATTTATTATTGAGAAACAATGGAGACATGCGGAAATAACATAGAAGCAATCTCACATCAATTCAATCACACATTAACTCAGTATGTATGGGGAAAGCCTATAGCTGAAAACCCCCCAGCTATTGTGTATATTATAATGGAGTAATCATGTAACAATCATAGTACAAAAACTCTTTACAAGCTCTCATGCACTACCTCCCATGCTACAC
This sequence comes from Pinus albicaulis, assembly GCA_034641835.2. Classification (NCBI taxonomy): domain Eukaryota; kingdom Viridiplantae; phylum Streptophyta; class Pinopsida; order Pinales; family Pinaceae; genus Pinus; species Pinus albicaulis. Next base: position 32,971 of record JAXQQM020059360.1, on the reverse strand, counting down.
ACTATCAAGCTAGATCTAGCAAATCACTTGCTCCAATCCTTAGCCACTTGATAGCCAACCTTGATTGCGTATTTCAAAGCTATGGGATAGCCTCTTTATATAGATAAACCACCAGCCTAAACTTTGCAATACTCATAGCTTACTCCACCTATCTATGTGTTGCAAATAGCAACAGTATAGTTACAACTGATAGCTAACTCTACCCTTTCATCTATCTCTTTCAATGGTCTTCACTGAACTGATCATGCACTGTAGTGAACTGAAGTGTTCTTGAGTTGACTAATGAGTTAATATTTAGTAAATTAAATATTATTTAATTTACTCCACTCATATCTAGTTGATTAGTTAGTTAACTAATCCCAACTAGTTCAACTAAAACAAACGAACACAACTCCACTATCTGTCCCGTTAACTCCTCCAAAACTCCTGCCACTGAAGTCTAACTGAAGCCAACCATGCAAGATGCCATCAAACCCTAGGAACCACGTGATTCCTTGTGTCAGTTGCATGAGCCACCTCCATGACTCAAACGGAAGTGCGCCAAGAGAGTAAACTGCTGTTTATAGTCAAAATATTATTAAGGGTAAATAATATTTGACTTCCATATTTTTAGGAGATCAGTCTAAAAATAGCCTGGGTCCTAAAAATAGGGTCTCATCTATTTTTACCGACATGTCGCATCCATCAAGAATCTCCAAGTAGAATTCCCAAATTATGCTCCGTATGTCTAAAAATAGACATAGTCTAAAAATAGACTTTGCGCCAGAATTTGCCTGCGGGCCCACTTAGTGAAGGCGACTTCATTTAACTAAGCTCCATCATCTTGCTGCATTCTCAACACTCCCTCTCAGCAAGATATGGATTATCTGCAATCCCTATCCTGCCTCTGTGGAATTCGAACTTGCTTCTGGTGAGCGCCTTCGTCAGGATGTCGGCATCCTGATCCTCCGTGGGAACATATGAAAGCATCATGATCCTCCGCTGAACACAATCTCTGATGTGATGGTACCTGATGTCGATATGTTTGGACCTATCATGAAAAACTGGATTAGCGAGAGCTTGATGCAGCTCTGGTTATCACAGTAGATCACTGTAGGCTCCAAATGCAACCTGAACAAACCTGCGAGGATCTTCCTCATCCAAATAGCCTCACATGCAGCCAAGCTAGCTGCCATGTAATGCCCTGACCTCTGTCGGAACTAAGTGCCGGATCCTCTTTGCTTCTGCTGTACCGAGCGCTATATTGTGCGCTCCTCGTAAAGTGCTCTTCCCGTTACGGTGGGCTCCACGCAGTACGCATCAGTGAAACGAGAAAGCTTCACTCCATCCTCCTGTCTGTACCATAGACCATATCCCGATGTGCCTCTGATATAGCGCAATACATGCTTGCCCGCCTTCCAAAAGAGCTTGGTAGGCTTAACCATAGCTTGCGAAGGCTGGTTAACTGCATAGCATATATCGGGTCGAGTATTGACCAAATACATCAACGACCCCACCAACTGTCGATAGACAGTGGCATCCACTACCTCCTCCGAAGTAGCATCTCCCTTCCTCCAACCTCCAGGAAGAGGGGTATCAACAGGCTTGCGGCCTTGCATGTTGAACCTCTCCAGAATCTCCCGGGCATACTTGCCCTGAGAAACAAACAGTCCTCCACTGCGCTGCCAAATCTCCAATCCCAGGAAATAATGAAGGATGCCCAGGTCCTTCATCTCAAACTCTCGTGCAAGATCCTCCTTGCATGAAAGTATCAACTGCTCGTCGCCGGTCAAAATCAGATCATCTACATACAGTACGATGATCAACAGCTTCCCCTCCACCACAATCTGGTACAGGTTTGGATCCGCCTCACTCTTGGAGAATCCAAGCCGGGTGAAGTAGCTGTCTATCCGAGTGTACCAAGCACGAGGTGCTTGCTTCAGCCCGTACAGTGCTCTCTTGAGTCGGCACACATGCGACTCACTGCTGAAGATCTCAAAACCTTGAGGCTGCTCTATGTACACCTCCTCCTCAATGACTCCATTGAGGAACGCAGTCTTCACATCCATCTGATGAATGTGCCACCCCATCTGCGCTGAGAGAGAAAGGATCGTCCGTATGGAAGAGTACCTTGCGACAGGTGCAAAAGTCTCCTCATAGTCGATCCCCTCGATCTGTGAGAAGCCACGGGCGACAAATCTCGCCTTGTACTTCTCCACACTCCCGTCAGCCGCCTGCTTCACCTTGTAGATCCATCGCGAACCTACAACGGATTTCCCAACCGGTCTTGGGACAATCTCCCATGCACTGTTCCTGATGATCGAATCATATTCTTCGATCATGGCATCAACCCATGCGGGTTCCTCCACGGCTTCCTCAAAAGAGGATGGCTCCGTCACAACACATTGACTCATAAGAGCCATGTATCCAGTGTACCGATCCGGTGACTGTCTCTGTCTGCGCTGTGCTGTAGGTGGTCCTACAACCTTCTCTGCATCCCGAGCCGGTCGCTCAGCTTCTGTAGTGCGCATGCGCCCTCTGATGGTTGGCGCTGCCTGGGTGGTTTCTTCCACCTCCTGAACCTCCTCTTGTGGCTGATCCACATCCGGAAGCTCCTCCTTAGGAACTAACAGCTCCTCATCTGCATGCAAGTGTAGCTCCCTCTCAAGCGAACACTGCATGGCTTTCTCCTCTTGAAATTTTATATCCCGTCGCACAACAGTCTTGCGACTGTCTGACAAATACACCCGATAGTTGTGAGGTGTATCAGTGTACCCCACACATATTCCAACCTCGGCGGTTGGATCCAGCTTCCTTCTTGCATCCTTCGTCACATGCATGTAGACAGGAGAACCAAAAATCCGCAAATGGGAAATATCAGGCCTCTTGCCAGAATAAGCCTCCTCCGGTGTACTCATGCCAAGAACCTTGTGAGGACAACGGTTCTGCACATACACTTCTGTATTGCATGCCTCGGCCCACAAGTGAAGGGGTAGGCCCTGATCATGCAACATCGCCCGTGCGGCACCCACGATCATTCTGTTCTTCCGCTCAGCCACCCCGTTATGCTGTGGGTTATGGGGTGCGATGAGCTCTCTCCGAATCCCTTCTGCGCTGCAGAACTCCTTGAATTCAGCCGAGATGAATTCACCACCGTTATCACTCCTTAGAGCAATCACCTTCTTCCCCGACTCCTTCTCGACCGGTGCTTTAAACTCACAGAACTTCGCGAATGTATCGCTCTTCTTCTGCATGAAGAAGATCCAGCACTTTCGAGAGAAATCATCAACAAAGATCACATAATACCTGTGCTTTGCTGTCGAAGCAACTGAGAAAGGACCACACACGTCTGTGTGAACTCTCTCGAGGATCGTCGTGGCGCGACTATCCTTCTCGTGAAAGGTGGCTTTCACATACTTCCCTAAAGTACACCCCTTGCACTGATCTGACTGCGCAAGGGTGCCCTTAGGAAGTCCAGTAGAAATCTGCTGTAGAATCTTCAAAGCTCCATGGTGAAGATGGCCCAATGTCCTGTGCCATAGTTCGCCCTCATCATCCCGGCTCACCACTTCTCCCGCCTTGCATGCCATAGCTGCGCAGTCATCTACCTGCAACTGATAAAGGTTCCGAGTTCGAACCCCTATCTTCCGGGTCTCTCCAGTAGTCTTACTGCGCAGGAAGGCTTTTCCTTCGCTGAAGACCACATCATACCCCTTATCTTCCAACATCGCTACTGAAATCAGGTTCTTCTTCAATCCAGGTACATGCATGACATCCTTTAGTACAAAGGGTTTACCAGACTCCCTCTGAAAGGATACGGTACCGATACCAGTCGCACTGTATCTACCGTCATCGCCCATCTCGATGTGCATACCCAAATCTTTGTCCTCCAGATCTGAGAACAACTCCCGATCTCCCGTCATATGAAATGACGTACCGCTGTCCAAGAACCACACCGATCCCGGCATACTTGAAACTAAGCATGCAATCAGTGAAACTTTGACAGCCACCCCCACACTTCCCAGCTCATCTCTGCACTGAGTGAACTTCGTGAGGTATTCGGCGATGCTGTCGCCCTTCTCCATCTTGATGTTCCTGAGCTTATCTTTGAGCGCCATCTTCCTTTGGTCACTCTTACTCTGGAATAGATCCGTCAAAGCTTTCCACATTAAATATGGAGTAGCCTTACCATGAAGGCTGGATACAATATGATCCTTGACGCCCTCCAACAGGATCCTTCGACATTTCGCGATCTTCTTTTGCCATGCATCGACCAAAGCTGCATCAGTGGGCTTTGGGACATCCGTATCTATGAACTCCTTCAGACCATTATCTTCTAACACTGCTTCCATGCGATCCTTCCATGCAACATAGTTCAAACTGCCTTCAAGAGCATATTCGAGTCGCAAACCATTGAAAGAAGACATCTTTCAACACCGGCACCAAGAAGAACAACCTTCTGCAAAATTCGAATTCCAAACTCCAAGCTCTATCGCTTCCGATCTATACTTGAAAACAAATTATTTCCAAATCAGAGATTGACTGCAAGGGCATTCACCGGATCTTTCACCTTACAAAGAAGGATGAATATTCCGGAGGCTACCTGGCCCGCATGCAGACTCTGTCCGAGGAAATAAGTTTGCAATCCCCGTAATAGACTTCGACAATTAACTTCGCTCCGATACCATGTAGAAATTAGCTGAATAAATCACTTATTCAATGAAGATTAACCCGATCATACATCAATTTCGAATTGCATGCATAACACATAACCCTCTTCTACAATTAATTGTCACATGCGGAAAATATATAGAAGCAATCGCACATCAAATCAATCACACATTAACTCAGTATGTATGGGGAAAGCCTATAGCTGAAAACCCCCCAGCTATTGTGTATATTATAATGGAGAAATCATGTAACAATCATAGTACAAAAACTCTTCACAAGCTCTCATGCACTACCTCCCATGCTACACACTATCAAGCTAGATCTAGCAAATCACTTGCTCCAATCATTAGCCACTTGATAGCCAACCTTGATTGCGTATTTTAATGCTAGGTGATGGCCTCCTTATATAGATAAACCACCAGCCTAAACTTTGCAATACTCATAGCTTACTCCACCTGTCTATGTGTTGCAAATAGCAACAGTATAGTTACAACTGATAGCTAACTCTACCCTTTCATCTATCTCTTTCACTGGTCTTCACTGAACTGATCATGCATTGTAGTGAACTGAAGTGTTCTTGAGTTGACTAATGAGTTAATATTTAGTAAATTAAATATTATTTAATTTACTCCACTCATATCTAATTGATTAGCTAGTTAACTAATCTCAACTAGTTCAACTGAAATAAATAGAACACAACTCCACTATTTGTCCGGTTAACTCCTCCAAAAGGCGAAAAAAGTTTTAGGAGGGTTTTCTGGATGACATATTGACATAAGGAAATCAGTTTCTAGAAAACTCAGCTGTAGATATAGTCATCACTAACATGTAAAAAATACTGATGGCTAACAAGAAGGAGGTAAATAGGCTGTACAAATTAGGAATCATTGTTCCCATCAGATTTTTTGATTGGATTTCCAATTTGGTGCCTGTTCGGAAAAAGACAGGTGAGATCCGTTTGTGTATTGATTTCAGAAATTTGAATAAGGTGTCATTGAAGGACAATTATCCGCTGCCAAAAATGGACCATGTACTGCAATGAGTAGTTGTAGCATCAAGGATGTCACTACTCGACGGCTATTCAGGATATAATCAAATTTTAGTTCATGAGGATGATCGTGACAAAACCGCATTCACCACTCCATGGGGAACGTTTCATTATGCCAAGATGCCGTTTGGTTTGAAAAATGCAGGTGCCACTTTTCAGCGTGCAATGGACATGGCTTTCGACAATGAGAAAGATGTATTTTTGGTTGTTTACCTTGATGATTTGATGGTGTTTTCAAATTCTGATGAAGAACATTTGTATCACTTGAAAGTTGTTTTTCAGAAGTGTAGAAAATATGGCATTTCGCTGAATCCGAAAAAGAGCTTGTTTGCCATGGATGAAGGCAAAATTCTTGGCCACATCATCTCAAAAGACGGCATTCGTGTTGACCCGGCACGTGTTGAAGCAATCCAGCAAACTGAACAGCCCCAGAACAAGAAAGAAATACAGTCATTTAATGGTAACATGAATTTTCTGCGTCGTTTCATTCCAAATCTTGCTGAGCATCTTAGAGAGATCACAAACATGCTGAAAAAGGACAGCCAAGTGAAGTGGACGGAAGAGGCGGTGAAATCATTCAATTTGGTAAAGTTAGCTCTTTCTTCAGCTCCCATTTTAATCAGCCCGGATTACACACAAGACTTCATTTTGTTTTCATTTGCTTCTGAGCACACTTTGGCAGCTGTTTTAATGCAGAAAAGAGATGGGGTTGAGAAGCCCATTTCTTTTTTTAGTCGAATTATAAGGGATGGAGCCTTAAAATAAAACATCATTGAGAAGCAGGCTCTAGCTCTTGTGAAGGCATTGAAATATTTTCATGTGTATATACTGCATTCCACCATTATAGCTTACGTTCCTAACGCAGCTGTCAAAGACGTTTTGGTACAAGCAGATCCGGAAGGAAGACGAGGTAAGTGGATCGCTGCGTTGTTAGAATATGATGTGGAGATTAAACCGACCAAGCTGATCAAAGGACAGGGATTAGCCAAGCTCATGGCTGAAACAAATCTGCATGCTTTAGACATAAATTTGATCGCTGCTATGTCTGATGAGGATGAGGAAAGTACATCATTTAAGGTATCTGATATCTTTGTTTCTTCCCCTTGGTATGCTGACATTTTATATGTACTTCAGAATTTTTCTCCACCACCCGGGATGCCTAGAAATAAGAGTAGAACCTTGAAGCTGAGGGCTACAAAGTTTTGTATTTTGAATTCTGCATTATATTGGAAAGACCCTGGTGGAATGTTATTGAATTGTTTGGTAGAGGAAGAAGCCAAAAGAGTTTTGGAGGACTTTCATAGAGGAGACTGCGGGGGCAATATATTTTGGAAAACCACAGCTAATAAGATTCTGAGAGCGGGATACTATTGGCCTACTTTATTTTCTGATGTATATAAGGCTATTAAAAATTGTCACGAATGTCAAATTTTTGAAGGGAAGCAGAAATTACAGCCTTTGCCTCTTAAACCAATTGAAGTTAGCGCACCATTTCAGCAGTGGGGATTAGATTTCATTGGAGAAATCCATCCGGCATATTCAGGTCAGCATAGATGGATATTGACAGCAACGGATTACTTCACGAAGTGGATCGAGGCAATTCCCACCAGACAAACTATGGATGCGGTAATTATTTCTTTTCTTGAGAATAACATTCTGTCATGTTTTGGTTGTCCTAGTAAGATAATCATAGATAATGCAGTGGCCTTCAAGTAAAAAAGGATGGTTGAATTTTTCAATAAGTATAACATTAGCTTGGGACATTCGACTGCCTACCATCCGCAAGGAAATGGCTTGGCGGAGTCTTCCAATAAGTCTTTGGTAAATATCATTAGGAAATTGCTGGAAATCAATAAGAAAGGCTGGCACAAGAAATTAGTAAATGTGCTTTGGGCTGATAGGGTAAGTCAGAAAAAATCCATCGGTATGTCCCCCTTTGAGTTGGTGTATGGAGTAGACATAGTGTTTCCCACTTTTCTTGCTATCCCGGTAATCAAATTGCTTCAGGAAGCTGGTAGTGAGGAAGATACCATGCAGCGAAGGATAAATCAGATGATTCATTTACAGCAAACAAGGGAGGAGGTCTTTCAAAATACATTCAAGTTGCAGGAGCGCATCAAAAAGATCTATGACAGGAAGGCAAAAGCAGATAAGTTTCAGTTGGATGAGGTGGTCCTGAAGTGGGATGCTCGGAATGAGGAAAAAGGAAAGCACGACAAGTTTGAAAACCTTTGCAAGGGCCCTTTTAAGATTGCAGCGTATCGTGGTCAGAACGCCTTTCTTCTCAAGGAAATGAACGGTGATGATTGTCCTGGAGGGCCGATCAATGGTCAGCTGCTCAAGAGATACCATTTCTGAGTATTTTCTGCTGATTTCATTGTCATTGTATATATCGTTCTACTTCTGTTTCATCGCAAGTGTGTACTAATCTCTTTTCTTCAGTCTAGGGCCTGAAGCGAAGACTATAATTCTGAAGAAGGAGGATAGTTGGTTTGAAGTTTGTCAAGTTAGTTTTATCAGTCTTTTCAATTTTAAAGTTGAGTCGGTTTCAGTCAGGTTTCAGTCAAGTTTTCAGTCAATAAATGTGTCAAAGGTTTTGTGTTATCTGTTGAAATAATGACTCCATCGCCCAATGGATGAAGGCACTGTCTAGCTCTTCCAGAGATCTGTCGTTCTTGGTATCTCCTTGGAGCCACCATCCCCATTGGAGCCAATGTTAGAGTCGTTCCTTACAACCCTCCGTCAGAGATCATCTCGCTTTTTGCATATCATTTTTAGGTGTCTCGCTCACTTCACTTCGTTGCATTTCACTAGGGGCATGCCATTGACTGACGAAAGGGTTTGGTCTTATTGTATTCCCTCATGCTTGTACCTGTTGGGCTAATTAAAACTCCTCAAAATTCATCGAAGTTCAGTTCACGTCATTCATGGTCATAAATGATTATTTTGGTCAACAAGAGTCTTTTAGTTTTAGAGTCTAGGGTTCAGTCTTTTGATATGTTTAATAAATGCCTGCAGGCCATGAGGATGGTTTTCGAAGAGGTTCTTCGTTCAAATTTTTATCATCAAACACATTTGAGGACATTTCTTGTTCAAAACTCTGTTTTGAATAAGAAATTGTCGAATTCATTTTTTGTAATAATCATGTATTTTTTCCGCCATAAAAATTTCAATGCAGCCTTTGATCTTTGCCGAAGTCCAAACGCCAACATCCCTGCAAAAATCAACTAATTTCATCAGTCCAAACTCAGAAAATTAGTGAAAAGCCAAAGGACAGAGTTTCATTAAATGACAAGGTGCCAAAATAGAAAAACATTACAAATTGGGTTTTTGGAGGAAGAAAAATCAACTCCAACTCTTATAAGATATTTCCCCAAGCTATATAAATCATTTGAACCAAGTTTCATTCATAAAATCTCATAGCAAAGTCGTGTTTTCAAAGTGGAAGAGCAAACTGCAGTTTGAAGGGCCGTGACTATGTTGGAAGTTAGGAGGCGGCGCACACAAAGTAGGCGCGGCGCATAGAATGCGCGCGGCGCACTGGGCAGATTTTTACAGTGTGAAATTTAACTGGCGCAGCGCACCCAAAGGCCGCGGCGCATTGGGTTTGCGCGCGGCGCTTAGAGCCTTAAAGCCAAAAATCAAATCTGCTTGGTGTGAAATCGATTTGGATTCATTGCTATCTCCTTCAAGTAAGTTATCCAAGCTCGTCTAATGGTTTTAAATTATGCTGCTGTGGTTTGGAAGCAAGGATTTAGTGTTTGAATGGTGAAAAGTTTAAACCCCATGTTTACATCCAAAGTTGCTCCAAGGGTTTAAAGGGAGGTCATTCAAAATGTGAAAGTTGGTGTTTCAAAACTTATTTCATTGACATATATGCTCTTGCTATTGAATATCATTGTTGTTGCTGCTAGTTTAACCACATTCCCACAGTCCCACAGTCCCATATTCATTGTCCCCATATCCTTATACCTTTGATCCCCATGTGAATTCCCAAACCCTACTTGTTACCTCTTTCCCTTCCATTGATAAAAATTCGAGTCTCCACAAAGTTCAATGGCTGTCTTCATGTTTTTTGACTCTACTTACAGGTTCCCATTTGATTAACTCTCGTTCCTATCACATTACAAGTCCCATCATTATCACTCATTCCCATATCATTTGTAAAAGTGTTTAATCTCAAAAGTTTCCAAAACAGTGATGTAAATGTCTGTCCATTCCAAAATTACTTCACAGTGCATTGTATTTGATTTGAAACTTCCCACAGTCCCTCATTTCATGCTTGAAACATTTGGCATATTTGATATTGAAAGGCAAAGCATCAATTCATCATTTTCAGACATACACCTAACTCTTGTTTTCACCATACATATATCAGCATATATTTGTCAAACACCTTGATTTCAGCGCCATGTCAGAGACAGATTCACCTTATGAGCAGGACAGTGATTCATCTACAGAGGTTAATGTGCCAAGGAGGTCTCACAAAAGTGGCAGGCATGTCAGGGAGGAGCCCACTTCTTTGACCCAATTGCAGGCTTGCTCGCTTGCAATGGATTGTTTTCAGCGTCAGTCATGTTTCCATTATTGTGAGATGATTTCCCAAACTCAGCATCATCATGAGTTAGCTCGCCTATTTGTCTTACATTTGCATAACGGTCATGTAAACCTTGCTGGGGTGGATTTTACTTTGTCACCTGAGACCATTTCAGAGGCAACTGGGATACCAAACATCGAGGAAGAGTGGAATAAGCAGCAACAGTTGGAGAGAGCCTATTATGAGCCATATATCAGACCTGGATATATGAGGCAGTTGAGTAGGGTATTTCCATTCCGATTTCTGAAGGATGAGTACGCACCATTGATGAAACTCATCATTCGTTATTTCAGTTGTGAAGGGCACTTTTCACGCTTGTATGCATATCACATCCGGCTGTTGATGCACTTCACGAGAGTGCGGTTGATGAGCATTCCATACTTCATGTACCGTAACATAGAGTGGATGACGTTTCTTGTATAGAAGAAGACCCCAGCACAGCAGCATAACAACATATATCATTACGCGCTGATCAAAATCATGGTGGTACATCAGCTTACACAACAGGGCATTGCTTGGGAGGAGTTCATCTCCCGTGATTTCTTTGCAGCGCCACAGCCGCCTCCCGAGGTAGTTCATGATGAGGGAGAGCCTTCACACCAGTTGGATATTCCCGAGACTGAGCATATCATTTCTCCAATGTATATGACATATCAGCGAGGCCACAGAGCCTTATTTGCAGCGACACGACAAGTACTATCTCCACCCGGGGTGGAAGGGGTCTCGTTGACTTCATCAGCAGCGCGAGTACTATCTCCACATGGTGTGGAAAGGGTCTCACCTTTGACATCAGCATAGGTACAGGTTCAGGACAGAGGCAAGAGGCCTATGCACAATGAGGGCCCTTCAGGAGGCCGAGACACTGATTTTATACTCATCGATGTTGATGCGAGCTCTCCTAGCTCGAAACTGAAAGAGATCATCCATGAGAAAAAGGCCGAGATTGACACGCTGACTGAGAAATTGCAGAGAGCTCAGTGGGTGATAAATTACTTGGATCAGCGTAATAAACAGCTGGAGGATCAGCACACACTTGTAGAGTTGCAGCAAATCCGTGAAGATCGATAATTGGCCCGGAAGAGACCAGGTGACATGACACCGGTTGAGCGAGAGACTTACCTCATGCATGTTAAAATTCATCTAGAGAAGTTGTTGGCAAAGGCCAATAGAGACAAATACATGCTCCTTCATATGAAAAATCACTATTGGGCCCGTACTCACATTTGTTAAGCTAAAATGAAGATCCTGAAAGCAAGGTTGAGCAAAGCACTGAAACGGCGAAAGAGGCCTGATCCGCTCTGAATCTTGGCTGAGGCTTCATTGGCTGAGCATGAGGCATGATGGGGAATATTCACTCCGAATTTCAGCAAATTTGAAGAATTTTTTGCCATTTTTGAAAATTTTGGTCTCAAAACAGTTTTTTTCGTCCGACGCGTCGCGCCACCCGACGCGCGCTTATGATTGGGACACCTTCTGGAGGAAATCTTGATATTTTAGGATTTTTCATGGTAATTTATGCATGCTCAGAAATGGCCGAAGCATTTCATCAAGTTCTGGATGATCAAAAGGGGCCAAAAACACCAATCAAATCACCTTTCTGCCACCTTTTGCACCAGCAGGAAGTACTTTTGGGAGATTGAATTTTTGGAGGGGAAAATGAGCTCTAAATTTAAAAATTCCACTTGGGTTGGATAGAAGACATCTAGGGCTTTCCAACGAGCTATCATGAGCTCAATTTTGACTTCAGGAAGTGCTCCAAAAACAGGTCCAAAGTAGCGTGACACATAGAGCTTTGGAGCGCGGCGCATAGAGGAATTCAGCCTATTTTTCACCTTCCAGCTCAGAAATTCGGCCAGTATTGACTAGTTTCACCTCTTGATGTAATTTTTGATCTAGCTTGATGTAATTTGGTAACCATGATGTAATTTTTGCATGTATTTACTTGTTCTAGATGATTCATTCACAAAAAAGTGAAAATCAAGTGAATGGATCAGTTTCCTAGCTTATAGAGGCAAGTGTTTTGGCTGCCTAGATTTTAGCTCTTTGTTTAGAATTGGTTCAAACTGCTCCTAGAAGCATGAGATCAACCCCTAGAGGCATGGGAAGGGGTTAGAATTGTCTATTTATTGTATTTTTTGAGACATTTTCAGGGTTGGACTCTTGGGAAAAGTTTGGCAGACTATTGTACATATTTTCTGCATTTTTGGCTAAGGAAAGATCAGAGGTTTTGCAGCACCTGTTGGGATTCTTGTGGCTTTCAGTTTTTGATAGTGTTTTCTCTCAGTTATTTGTAATTTCTTTAATTTTTAATGTATTCCATTCCCTTCTTTTTCTTCTGAAACTAAATGAATGAGTAAATGAGGTAGAATTCATTGATTCCAGTGCTCTGCCTTTAAATTTGTTTAGTTTTATATGTTTTCACTTGTTTGGAGAGGATCCTTGTTCTCCCTTTCCCTCTTCAGCTCCTTGTCATTCTGATCCATCCATACACATAATAAAAAGCATCAAGACTACTACCTACCTTGCCCCAATTCGAATTCTGCAAAGATCTAACCTCATCCCCAAGCTCAAAATTGCCTTTCCCATTTTTTCCAACAAAAAACTCAAAAAATCAAAATCAAACCTTCCTATCTATTTACTAGCCTAAAATCAGTATCTATTATAGGTCATCTCACCCCCTTTGAAAACCTTTTTCCGAGATAGGCCGGAGAGAGCCCTCTCTTGTCCTTGTAGGGCTAGCTACGAGGCTAAGCTTGGTTTGATGTTGCCTTGAGTTTTACCTTATTTCAGACTAAGGTAGATTCGAGCACTAACATACAAAATATGTGCAAGCTATACATACAAAGAGTAATTGTGAAATCAATTGTTTTATATAGATGCAATCATAAATCTTTAAGCTTTAAAGAAAGTGATTCATCTAAGCATTATGACCCAAAAATGTGATTCATTCTTAATTCAACTAATTCCAATGACAATCAACCAAGAGAACTGAAGCATTAGCCAAGATCTTTCAGCTGGATTTGAACTATTGAACAAAAGGAAAGTATTGGAAATAACTGTCTATGATTTAAGTAATCAAAACCAGTTCTTTTAACTAGCAACTAATTCCTTAAGGAAATAAATTGGAAATGCGTATTCAAGGGAATAAATACCAGAAATCTGAATTATCAAAAATACTTCAACTGCAGAGCGGAAAATCAGAATACACTTGCAATAAATGGAAAATTATAACACATGGAACAGTAGTGAGATTCACCAGGGACCGTGCCCTTAGCCACCGGTGAATAATGCTTAACTACTCCAGAATTTTTGAATGAACAACAACGCGAATTATATATTAATCATCACAGTCAAATGACATCACAATATGATCTTGTTGTTCAGAATTACATTATGTGAATTACAATTACAAATTATGCAGAAGTGAAAGATACATCAGATCCGAGAACTAGCTCTCCCTGTCCCTTTATAGCTAAAAGGAAAGATAAATGTGATCCCTCAGGATCAGGGGATCCTGATGGATCCATGACAAAATTCTATCCTCGGACAGTTCATTCGTTCTTGTGCTAATCCTTATTGATTTGTCTTTTGATTCGACCGCATTTAACGCGTCTTCTTTCCCGTGATTAGGTCCTGTTGTTCCTTCTTGGGAGCAGCTGTTGTTCCATCTGTTATTTTCAGCATAAAAAGCAACGAAAATTAGTTTGGATGGTTAAATCGTATCAGGATAATTTTTCATTCATTCTTCATCAAAATCCTTTCATTATATTATTATATCATGGCACAAGATGGATAAGAAAGAGGAAAAAGGAGAGTAATCAAGAGTAAATACATACCTATTGCAAGGTTCAACAGCAGAATAGCAGTTGGGGGATAAATGTACTAGAGTGGGATCCTCAGGGTCAAGTTAGGAAGGGATAAGGTAGCATTACAGGTACCAAAAACACTCCAGGAGGGGGAGCTAGGAATAGTATCTGACTAGAGGGGTAATGGATAGGTGGGACAACTCCGAGATGGTTAAGGCTAGGAGGAACCATGCCGAGAGGGTAGAGAGGCTCATGGATATCAACTACAGATGAAGGGATGGGAGGAGGGGGTCCTGAAGGCTGAGTCGAAGTGATAGGAGCCAATTGTGGAGGGCAGGGCTGATGACTAGTTGAAGAGGGCCACTTTAGGGAAGCCCGAGATGATTGCATCATGAAAACATTTGACGAGCGAAGATCAAAGACTTGAGGAGGAAGACCGAGGAAAGAAATAATCAAAGAGGATTATTTGTAGACTTAGAATTCGGGTGAGACACTGGTCAAAGGTTAGACGATTTTCTTATTGGCCACTGTTAAGCAGGTAAATCCTCTCTGCAGACAAAGATGATCCCTCTAGCCCTAGAGTGGGTCTAGAAACAAAGATACATGCTAGAGTGTTGCTTCCTAATTATTGAATGAAAAAAGGACACAGTAGATCGACCTACCTGGAATCCAACGATGTCGTCATTACTATAGTGGTAATGGCCTCTCGCTCCTGCCTTGGAAAGTCACAATCCTTCTGCAGTTATTCCTGGATACCTACACATAGAACAACAAACAAGAAAAACATACGACATAATGGTTTCACTCATAACTACTATCCAGTCAAAGAGGTATAAGCGTGTTGCATTAAGCATCTAACATAATACAAAATGGGAACCAAACAATATTCACATATATATATTGATAGAAGAAAGAGTTACAACTAATGCTTTGACGTCGCAGTCTCCTCTAGCGGGGTTCAGCCAAAGCGCGTCTCAGATGCTCGTCAGGGAATTCAGACGGGGTGATGGCATGGACTCAAGCTCTCTCAGAAGTCATGGAATCAAGCTTCCTCAACGTAATTCCTTCTTAACTATCTTCTCCAGTAGTTCAGCTATAATATGTTCAATTCTCCAAGTTCAGCTAGCTTGTTCTAAGAGAGATAGCTTCTTTTATAGAGGAAAAGGAGGAGGTTAGGATCCCTATAAAATTGGGAGGGAGGCCTATCCTTTAGGAGGTTCTCATGGGAGGTGGAAACCATTAACTAAAGGAGGGAGTCTGTGGTTATTCAGTTCAAACACTCCCCAATACTCATCCTTGAATTTGTTGAAGTGGAATCTTCACCTCTATTTTTAAAAAACATTCCATAAACAGCTCGACGTGGGTGGTTAACTGAGACAGAGTGCCAACTGGTGTGAGGCCCAGTGTTAATCTTCCTCTTCGGTTCAGGGGCATAACTAACTACTCGTGCCAAGGCAAAAACAAGGGTTTTTGAGTCTCTGCTTAGGGAATTGTCAACAAAAGGAATATTGCTCTCATGTAAAGGGATGCAATGATGGTCTTTGCAAGGCATGGCACTGCTTATTGATCATGGAAATGACCCTCCAATGGGCAAGATGGGGATTGCAGGGACAGTGAAAAAATGTTGTGTAATAGATGCCCCCTAAAGCATGAGGTCCGAGGGAGAGGGAGGGAGGAAATGCTTTATGAGAACACGTTCTAACCCGACATCACTGTTGGAAAACCTAAAATTACAAATACAACTAATATCTATGATACATGAACAAGTGGTATGGGCACAACCATCCATAATAGAGTACATAAAAATTGAGATCCGAGGTATGGACGCAGTAAGGATCATCAAATAGACTCAGGTATGGTCGCATCCATCCTGTTATCACTATAAAATTTTTTTCCAAACTTGGACAGTTTTCTTTGTTCCTAGTCATGGTTTTTAGATAGGTGTTATGTCATTTTAAGTTATTAGGGGTTAAGTGATAGGGTTAGAGTCTCATTTTCATTCACATAATAAAGTCCAACAACCTTATTTCATACCTTGAGAGTCTCATACCATGTTTAGAGAGTCAAGTTTTTAACCATTTAAATTTTTTTTTATTAAGCCACGAAGCCACATTTTTGTAGCACAGATAGTGTTAAAAACTGCTTTTGCGCTACAAAAATGTTGCTCTTTTCGTAGCACAAAACCTTGAAATTACATTAGGCGCACTACAAAATCAGGGATTCGTAGAAAGTCTTGTCAAAGTATCAAATCCATCAAATTCCATTAATCCTTCATGATTAGGTGTCAGCCATGAGTCTTTTCTCACACATTCAACCATTCATAGCCATCATGACATTCGTTAGAGGTCATTTACCTTAGTTATTTTCAAATTTGAAAAGGGCTGGTTTTTGGTTTTATTGTTTCATGCAAGAAACACATGATGCATACCCTTTTCCGAATGGTAAGCTCATGGTAAGAAGAAACCAAAGCTTCTCTCATTCATGAATGAAGGTTGATTATTACTTTCAAGCGAGGCAGTGTCCCTAATCAAGTGAGGCAGTTTACTCTGAAATCAAGCGAGGTTGTTGGTTACATGTTTTCAAGAAGCACACAGGAATTTCAAGGGAAATATGACAGAAGAAAGAAAGAACCACAAGTCAAGCCACTACTTAAGGACAAAACCTGAAAGCATAGATGCTCTAACCAAGGACAAATTAGTTGAGGAGGTTTTCAAGAAGACAGGATGTTGGAAATTCTGTGAAAATTTGTAGGGAGGTCATAATCAGGTGACAAAAGAGTTTGCTCTTTGTTAGCCAGCCATAAAATTCTGTCATATCAGATGATGGCTAAATGATGTTGGCTAGCCTTCAAGAAACAATTTCATTACTAAAATTGCTAATACTTGAAGACTTTTGATAAAATCCTATCCTTGGGTAATATTCACTTCTGTTTCCCTTCAGAACTCAGAATCCTGCTGATTTCCAAAGCCAAAATACTACTGCAAACCCCATTCTTCCCTTTTTCTCCTTCCCATACTAACTTCATTTTCTATTTTCCCATTCCCCATGAAAATCCCATAATTTCATGTTTTCTTCCCTTCCCATTTCATAAAATCCATTTCATAAGGTCTAAGACCCCTTCTTAGCCTTATCAGAACCTCCATTTCCTTTGAAAAACATTAAAAAGCCATAGAAAATCCATATTTTCTATGATCTGGACTTAAGCCCCCTCGGGCTAAGTCTCTAACCCTTTTTCGCCCATGCGCCCAAGCGCCAGAACCAACTGCTAAACCCATCGGGCACTTATCCTTTCGAATTAATTTTTCTCCGCCAAACCACGAAAAACCTTTGTTATTTGTGTTTTTTGGGTTTTAATTTATTCCCAAAGGTTCCGCCCATATAAATGATGGAGAAATCTCCACCATCGATCTGCTCCGCAGATCGGACGGTGCGGAACGTGCCATCCCTGTGGACCCCCCCATCCACGCGCTGTTTTCCAAACCCACGTGGTTTCTTTTGCACCGCTCTTCAGCGGAGGGCGGTTTTTCCCCGACAGCCAGCGATTCCATATGACAGTTGACGCGTGTCCCTTGTAATATTTGAAAACCGCCGCGCAACCGTCGTCCATCGCGCGTTATAGTCCGGACCAGGATGCCCAGCGAAATCAATCTCCGCCGTCCAATCCGGGCCCAGTCATCCAACGACTATCGCTCTTCGAAAGTGTCCGATGGATAGCTAAAGCGCCCACGCGATAACTCAGGCTTCCGTGCAGCGGCAATCGAATCTCCACCGTCGATCTGATTTGCAGATCGACGGTCCAAAATCCATCACCCAGATTCCCTCCGTTTGACTTTCAGCATCCCCTGATTCCATCTTGACCGTCCAAATTGATCCAGATCAATGGCGCAGTTTCATTGCGGGGATATACCCCCAATATTTTTCCTCCGTGCACCCGGACCCCCCGCAATCATCCCTGACCGTCGATTTCAGCGCGAATCGATGGCTCTGATCTAATCCTCCTTCCCCCATGCTTTTTTGACCATTCTGAGATTAAATCCCGACCGTTGGATGATGCCATCCAACGGCCCTGCTTCCTCCGCACATCCTCCGATGCAGATTGACCTATAAAAGCAAGATTTTATAACGTTTGTTTGTATTTTGCAGGGTTTTGAAGGTTTTCACTATAAACAAAGAAAATTCGAAAGAAGAGGGTGACGACTCTCTTACTTTTGATTTACCAAAGGAAATCAACCACCGGGTTTAAAATTTCATATTTATCAATGTTTCATGAACCATTGATGCATTACAGACCCTGTACAGCCCTGCGCAACAGCAAGAAAACATGGATTAAGCGCAGAAAAAGAGTATCAGCGCTGAAGACCAGGAAATTATCATAGCAGAGGATTAATGGACTGTTTACAAGGATTATGGCCCAAAATGATCATTATAAACCTAATCCCCGGGTTAAAACAGAGTTCAAAACAAATCTAAAAGGTTTCACCGACAGGAAACCCTCCACCGCCACAAATTGAGGCAAATTGATCCTTCTAGCTACCACGGCGCCACCTGTGCCTCAAAGTATTCAATCAGGAGCTGAATTTATTGATCAGGATTAGATATTTTGCCTCGACACAGCCGAAGAAGTTATTTCTGCCAGGAACTTCAATGTAAAGAATATCTTCAGAGTTACTTCGACGCCGCACAGTGCCTCAAAGGTCAACAAAAACTCCTACTAAGCTTGAAATCATTATGTAAATCATTTAATACAGAGGATATGTATGTAAATCCCCTCACTGAACCCCTCAAAGGCCAATGAGCCATTTAATTCTGTATTAATCGTAATTGAGATCTTTTTCAGATCTCACCTCTTCATCCTTCTATATATACTACAGCAGAAGATGAGTGAGCGTTGGTTGTTGTTTGATTACAATTTGTAACACTGAAAATCTCTGAAATAAATATACAAGTCTGTTGAAGTTGAAAAACAAATTGAATTCTTGGATGTCTTGATGATGTTGTTGCATGTTTGTTCCTGAGAAGGCTCTATCATTGGATCCATGAGCTTGGCTGTTGGTGAAGTATTCTGAATTGTTCTATGTTTTTTCCCCTGTTTTCATTATGTTCCATAATTTCTTACTACAGTAGGTTGAAATTTTTAGGCTAAGAAATTACTCCTGGAAGCACCTTAGACCTGTTCATCCTTCACTGTTTTATGTTTTCTTCTGCTGAAGTATTTTAGAGTCTTTAATCTCTCTCTTTAGTCTTCATGCTTGTTTATTTCCTTAATAGCTCAAATATTTGGTTTCAGCATGATTTATGGTTCTCCCTACTTGTTTGCTATCATTTGAAAGTTGTTATTGAAGTCTCCCTTTGAAGTACGATTGTTTTAAGTTAATCAAAGAGGTCGGTTTTGATCTTGCCCTTTGCCATTGCTTGAATAGTTTTTTTGAAGGTCTTTATAGTTGTAAGCATAGATGTTATTTAGGTGTTCCCTCTTATATGACTGCAATTATCAGTGAATATTTTATCTTTTCTAAGTCCTTTAAAATAAAATCTTTAAGGAAATAGGGTGTTCCCCGAATCTTAGATTTCATTTTAAAATTTGTCTTGAAGTCATTATTTGCTTAAAGAATGTTTGTAGAATTTATGGTTAACCCTGTCTATCAAATATCTCTTTATTGCTAAGTTATGTTTTCAGGTTCCCTTTGTTGAGAATTAAACTTCTCTTTCCAAATCATTAATGTCCATCTCATTCCAAAAACAAAAGGATCATGTGGCCAAGTTAGATTTTCCCTTTGATATCCCATATCCCTTGAAGAGTTTTTCATGACCTTATTTTGACTCCATTGCCCAATGAACCAGATATTTCCTCTTTCTGTCTATCTTTCCTAGACCTTTCATGTTCTACTGTATCAACTCAATCCAACCAAACAAACATCTGCACCTAATAACTAGTCTAAAATCCATAATCAAAGCACACAAGATAAACCTTTGCAAACAAATACTTGAGATATCCCTCTTTGAGAACAGGAGGACTAGATCCTGGAACTCTAAAGATTGGTTCTGATGTTGCCTTGTCTTTTGATTTGCCAAACTGTCAAAACACGGGACACCAACATAATGGCGATCACGGTGGGACGTCTGAGTCAGTAACAATCTAAATACCCCTTAGGACTCCAGAAATCCCTTATTTTCAAGAATATCTAGTGATTATTAGCCACCTCATCGCCACCAACATAATGGAGATCACGGTGGGACCTACTGAGAATTAGAGGTTTCAAAACCTTTCTTTAAACTTTTTAGGTCCAGTATAACATAAGTAACCTTTTTTCAAGCACTACCTGACAAATGGTAATTATGATAGGACTTAATTGAATCAGTGACAAACTAAGTAACCCTTAGGATTCATTTTAAACCTTTATCAAACCTTGAAGGAACCAATTACCAAGCCATAAGAGCAACTCTGTTTGTTTGAACACCTTAGCTAAGTGCAAAATTAGACTTGGAACACTCTCTTAACCTGTAAAACCAAAATAACTCAGAAAAACCCAAAAAAACATTTCAAGTTTGGCTTCATAATAAACATGGTAGTGGACCATAAAACCTTTTACCTCCTCACGAGCTAAAAACTTCCACTTTGTAGTAAAACACTCATTCTTATATATCACTTACCTTTTGTTGTGTTTTACCTTATACTCTTAGACAGAGTCTGGAAAGGGCCAGGTAGCCTCCGGATCTCATCCTCTTTTTGAGGTGAAATATCTGGTGAATGCCCTCCCAGTCAATCTCCGGTTAGAGTTTGTTGTGTTTCAGAATATCCTTGCAAAAGGATATTACACAAACACTGTGGTGGACAATGTACTTCTTAGAAAACATTCTAAACTTCCCACCTGGCGACTCCACAATCCTGAACATACCTTAAGACTCCACTGGGAAGAACCCTTATCATTATAATATCATTCAAATCCAGTTAGAGGACTGTAGGATTAAAATTTGTGTAAACATATTAGTTAACCTCTCAAATATTGTCATACTTGGTTGAAATTTTCTTGTTATTTGGGTCTAAAAACTCAGCATAGTGGCTCCTAGAAAGATCCACACTAGAACCCATCCTGACCCTGATCCACCTGAGATAGTTGATGACCCAGAAAGAATCCTTAGGAAGTCTCCTAAGATAGAATCTTCAACTATTTTCAGATCACCTCCAAGAGCTAATTCAGTCCTTGAAAATCTTTTAGCTCTACAACAATCACAAGCTGACTTAGTTAATCCCTTTAGGACTAGGTCATTTGGTGATTTAGATCAACTAGATTCTGAGTCTTCACTTTCATTTCCTAAGACAAGTGAACATCCTGATAGTAGAGAAACAACACCTCCCGATTTACACTTCCTTCATAACCTAGGTGTCTCTCATCCAAGATCAACTCAGCAATCTACTGCTGTTCCACTCACTTCTGTCCACCCTTCATCCATTGTTCAAACCACTCCACTTCAGCCCACACCTCCTCTTGTCAATCCACCCCTTGTAAACCCACCCACACCACATATCATGGCAGCATGGTATGCTCCCTTAGTCCTTCCTATACCATTAGTCAATCTTCCACAGGAATATCAGTCCAAAATTCCATTATATGATGCTAACAATGTTGTAACTACATCACAACATGTGGATAACATGGATGACTACTTTCACAGAAATGAGATTGATGATGATTCTGTCAAACTTAGACTATTTGCTCAAAGTCTGGGGGGAGAGGTAAGAAAATGGTTTAAAGGTTTAGCCCCTCGTACTATTAATGATCTCCAAGGCTTCCATCAAACATTCTTGAACAAATGGGAAGTAAAGAAGAATCCTCTCCAAGTCCTTGCTGATTACAACAATCTCCGTAGGAACCCTGGGGAAAGTGTACAAGCCTATTGTACTAGATTTAATAGTGTATATAATGCACTTTCCCCAGAACTAAAACCTCCACAAGGCTCAACCTTAAATAAGTTTCCTGAAGGATTTGACTCTGACATGACTTATTCACTAAGAGAAAGAGATTTTGAAACTCTCGAAGATATGCAAAGGGGTGCTCTTTCTGTAGAAGTCAACTTAATAGAAAAGAGAGCAAGAATGAAAACTGAGAAGAGAGTATCTTTTAAAGAGGAATCCCCTCCTTCTACTTCAAGCTCAAAAATGGAGAGAATTTTGGAAGAAATAATGAAAGAGATGAGCATAATTAAGAAAGCACAAGCAAATCAAAACCATACTGCACTTCAAAACAATCAAAATAGAAATAGAAATCAGAATTATAGAAGAGATAACAATCAAGATAAGAAAAAAGAAAGTGACCAACAAATTAGACCTCCCTTTCAACAGAACTATGTAGATCAATATGAGGAAGACAGGGAGCTGGAAAGGTTGGAAGAATCACATGTAAACTTGATTGGATCAGACAGTGGGGATGATGTTTTCCTCACTGAGGAAGAACAAGGTTTCTTCTCTAATGATCAAAATACAAACACCTATGAAGATTCTGATGACTATAGATTAGGTTTTGAAAATGCAATCATGGAGATACACAAACAGTATGATCTTAGGAGCAAGGGAAGTATGGAGAATTAAAAACATAAGAACTCTAGCACTACTGTCAAGAAAAACATGGAAAGCCAACCCAAAAAGACAGCAGAAAAAACCACATTTCGGACAAAAAACCAGATTTAAACAAAGACAAGGGAATCCAACTAAATGTTGAACAGAGTACCCCTAACACTTCAGCTAGTGGTCCTAATAAAACTATTCCTATCACTAGTCCAAACAAGGTTTAGCAAATCAAAGCTGCTGAAAAGAATTCAATTGAAAAAACAGATGTAAATATTAACAAGTCAATTATTCCTTTCAGCCTTGAAGGAGAGATTGCTAAGATAAAAATCACCATCCCCCTAGCTGAACTAGTAACCCAAGAAGTATACAAAAACCAAGTTTTGAAAGCCTTAAAATTAGGAAGCGATACTGATACCTTAAACTTGACAGATAACAAACCTGAGCTGTTGTTTGGCCCAGAGGTTGAAGGAAAATACCAAGAAGGACCAGTCCCTCCCTTCTATGTTAGTTTGAACATACACGATAAAATTCTACACAATGCCATGTTAGATTCTGGAGCTTCACACAATCTAATGCCCAAGGTAGTAATGGAAAGCTTAGGATTAGAAATTACTAAACCATACAAAGATTTGTATTCCTTTGACTCAAGCAGAGTCAAATGTTTGGGTTTAATCAAAGATTTATGTGTTAACCTAGCTCAGATCCCTGCCAAGAATCTAGTAATGGATATAGTTGTAGCTGACATTCCCCCTAAGTATGGCATTCTCTTATCAAGATCATGGGGAGCCAATCAGGGAAGCCTTCAAATGGACATGTCTTATGCCACCATCCCTGTTTTTAACCAAAACAGAAGACTATACAGAGAATCCCACATGAAGTACATGGTGAGTAACATGGACAAACCCAACAACACTCCAATCTATTCTATTCAATCAAGTTTAGAATCCTTTATATTGTGTAACGAAGATGAAATTACTCAACAAAGTAAAGAAAACATGGACCCAATCAGTTCACCAGAACAATCCAATCTTACCTCGAATCAACTTCAAAACAGTGACAATCAACAGCAACAAGAAAATAAAAATCAATCAAATATACTTTGGACAATAAATTTCGATGGATCCTGTAATAAAACCAGTGAAGGGGCAGGTGTCTGGATTCAAAACACAAATCAGAGTTTTTCATACAAGTTAGACTTCCCATGCACTAACAATATTGCTGAGTATGAAGCACTTCTCCTAGGCTTACAACTGCTTAAAGAATTAGAAGCCCAAAGGATATCTATTTTAGGGGATTCTGAACTTATCATTAAACAAATCAAAGGAGAATACTCAGCCAAGAATCCAAGGCTTAGGGAATATTGAAATTCTGCCCTTGACTTATTAAAAACTTTCGAAAAATATGAACTCATTTTCATCCCTAGAGCACTGAATCATCTAGCAAATGAACTTGCCTTCACTGCCAAAAATTGCCAAGTACCTGAGATAAATGAACAACTCAGTATAAAGGTGAAACACAAACCTGCTGTGCCTGATAATGAAGATCACTGGCAGGTGTTTGAATATGACAGACACATAGATGATTTCTTGAAATCAGAAAGTGATTTCACCATACCAATACCAGAAACTAGCCATAAAGAAAACTGTTTGTATATTGAACAAATCCCAGAGGTTGAAATAACATATCTCGCTCATATAAATCATTGTGAGAATCCTTTTGAAGCAGAGATAATGAACAATGAAGACCAAGAAGACTTGGAAGTTTTACAATGAAAAAATGATAAAATCCCAAGAGGTCTCACACCTTTAGAACACCTGTTTGATCTCAATGATGTAACCAAAGAACCAAGAATGGAGCCTATGGAAAAAAATGTAGAAGAGCATAACATAGGCAGTCTAGCAAAACCCAAGATGATCAAGCTATCCAGCACCCTCCCAGCTCACATAAAATTGCAATACATAGAGCTTTTCAAAAAATTCAGAGATGTGTTTGCTTGGGAATACAAAGACTTAAAATCGTATGATACCAGCATCATCCAGCATAAGATCCCCTTGAAGGAAAATCAAAAGCCTTTTAAGCAAAAAATAAGGAGAATAAATCCTCTTTTAATACCTTTAGTTAAGGCAGAAATTGAGAAGATGTACAATGCTGGGATCATAGTACCCATTAGATTTTCAGAATGGGTATCAAACTTAGTTTCTATTAGAAAGAAAATAGGGGAAATCAGGCTCTGTGTTGACTTCAGAAATTTAAACAGAGCCTCTTTAAAAGAAAACTACCCCTTACCCAAGATGGACCATATACTTCAAAGGGTAGTTGGGTCAAGAAAAATATCCTTATTAGATGGGTTCTCGGGTTACAATCAGGTGTTAGTGTTCCCAAGTGATCAAATCAAAACTGCTTTTACCACACCTTGGGGCACCTTTATGTATGTCAAAATTCCTTTTGGATTAATGAATGTAGGGGCCACCTTCCAAAGGGCCATGGACATAGCCTTCTCTGAAGATATTGGCTATTTTATAATTATTTACCTTGATGACATAACTGTTTTCTCAAAAACTGATGAAGAGCATTTGATTCACCTAAGAAAGGTTTTTGAGAAGTGTAGGAAATTTGGCTTATCACTGAATCCCAAGAGGACCCTCTTTGGTCTCCAAGAAGGGAAACTTCTTGGTCATATAATTTCAGAAGAGGGAATCAAAATAGACCCTACAAGGATAGATGACATATTGCAAATTAGCCATCCTAGAAGCCTCAAAGAATTGCAATCTTTCATTCGAAAGATTAATTTTTTGAGAAGGTTTATTCCCAACCTTGCTGAGCTATTAAAAAACATTACAAACATGCTTAAGAAAAACGTGGGTGTAAAATGGACTTTACCAGCTAAACAATCATTCGAACTGGTCAAACAAGCTCTTACCCAAACACCAGTCCTGATTAGTCCTGATTTCACCAAAGACTTTTACATTTTTTCTTTTGCATCTGAACATACAATAGCTGCAGTTTTGCTTCAAAAGAATGATTTGGGGCAAGAACAACCAATATCCTTTTTTATTAGGGCCTTAAGAGATGCTCCTCTCAAATATAGTATCATGGAGAAGCAAGCCTTAGCATTAGTGAAAGCATTAAAGGACTTTAGGGTCTAAATTTTACACTCTCACATAATTTCTTTTGTTCCACATACTGTTGTCAAAGACATTCTATGTCAAGACCCTGATGGTAAAAGGGGAAAATGGATTGCAACCATTCTTGAATATGACTTAGAAATTAGGCCCACCAAACTAGTTAAAGGGCAAGGATTAGCAAAACTTATGGCTGAGTCTAATTTCCAAGCACTAGACATGAATATGGTAGATGTGTTGGAATAAGTAGAAGAAGCTACTGCTCCTTTCATTGAAGAAACATTTCTGAATTCTCCTTGGTATGCTGACATTGTTTATGTGATTTTATATTTAAATGCCCCTCCTTCTTTGTCTAAAACTAAAGCTAGATTCTTGAAACAAAAGGCTTTGTGTTTTTGTATCTTAGATGGAGTATTATATTGGAAAAATGCTATTGGAATTTTTCTTAAATGTTTACTTGAAGATGATGCAGGAAAGATCATGCATGAATTGCATGATGGAGAATGTGGAGGTCACCTCTACTCGAAGGCCACAACAAACAAAATTCTTAGATCAGGTTACTATTGGCCTACCCTTTTCCCAGACACTCAGAAGTTGGTCATGTCTTGCCATAAGTGTCAAATCTTTGATGGCAAGAGGAAACTCCTTCCCTTACCTTTACATCCTATCAGAGTTGAGGCACCTTTTCAATAATGGGGGCTGGAATTCATTGGGGAAATTCATCCATATTCCTCAGCTCAACATAAGTGGATCCTCACAGCCACTGACTTCTTCACCAAATGGATAGAAGCTATACCTACCAGGAATGCTAAGTTTCTTGAAACCCATATCCTATCCAGATTTGGTTGCCCCAGAAAAATCATAACAGACAATGCTGCTACTTTCAAATCCAAGAAGATGGTTGATTTCTATCACAAATACCATATAACCTTGGGAAATTCTACTGCTTACTATCCCCAAGGAAATGGATTAGCTGAATCCTCCAATAAGAGTCTCATCAATATCATAAAAACGCTGTTGGAACAGAATAAAAAATCATGGCACAGTAAGCTGGTTCATGCCTTATGGGCTGATAGATTAACTACAAAGAAATCAATAAACATGTCCCCCTATCAGTTAGTTTATGGCATGGATGCAATTTTTCCTACCTCATTGGGAGTTCCAGTCATGAAGCTCCTTCAAGAAGTGCAGGTTGAAGAAAATGATATGCAGAGGAGGATCAACCAAACAATCCATTTACAGCAGACCAGAAAAGAATTTTATGAAAGAACACAGTTGGTCCAAGAAAATATGAAGAAGCTATTTGATAAGAGGACTAAGGCACAAAATTTCCAGGTTGGAAGTGTTGTTATTAAATGGGATTCAAGAAAAGAAGAGAAGGGAAGCATGGCAACTTTGAGAATTTGTGGAAAGGGCCCTATATTGTTCATACTGAGAGGGGTCATAATACATTTTTCTTGAAATAATTGAATGGAAAAGACCTATATGGAGGTCCTGTCAATGGCAGGATGCTCAAGCATTACTTCTGCCAAGAATCTTAAGTTTCAAAGAATTTTTTTTTTACCATTGTAAATATCATAGTCTAGCCATTGCATTCAAAAGTTATGAAAAATCAAAAAATACAAAAACAAAGAAAAGAAAGAAAAGAGGGCAAATTGTCAAAACAAGAAAGGTATAGCCCCATACCAAAAAAGAGAAATAAGTCTGAAAGTGTGCAAGCTTAAATGCCACTACTACAAAACACACTTCTAGTTAGTCAAACAGTTTAATCTTGACTAATTAGTTTTAAATTTTTTCTGCTGACAAGATAGTGAATTCGATTTGCCAAAATGTTCAATATTGGCTTATCAGTAGATAGATTAGGATAGAAATTGAAGGTTCAAACAAACTCAAAATCTGAACCAAAGTTTCCAAAAGAAGATGACTCAAAACCATGGTAAAATTCTGAGTCAAAGAAATGTAAAGATTTGGTTCTAATCAGCTTAAAACCTGAACCAAAAGAAAAGCAAAAACAACTCAAAACAAAGCAAAAACAGAGCTGTGAAGAAAGGAGAAGGCCATGATGAAAAACTTTCAGATCTTAAGCCTTCCATTTTTTATTTTTTATTTTATGCAAATAATAATATATGTGCAGTTTGTTTTTATGCCATAGATCACAGCAAGTCAAACAGCTTAATCTTGACTTGACTGTTTTTAAACTTATGTTATAGAATTTAGAGAATGAAAGTCTGTTGGATAGTTTTATCCCAACAGATAGTAGATTAGGTAGAGAAATTATCTGAGCTCAACTGTTTAATCTGAGTTCAGGGAGAAATAAGAAGTAGAATTAGATTAGTTTTTATGCTTTCAAAAGAATAAAATATTGTAAGAGAGTTTGCCAATCCAAGTGCACTCTGATGAAGAAAAAATGTTAGATCAGTAGGATTGGGTAGGTAGAAAGTTTGTTGATGAAAGTTCCACTGTTTCTAATAACTGATAACTTGTTTCCAGAAGAATAGAAGATCATTCAAGCAGAAGTAAACAGCCCAATGGACGAGGCAACTGATCAGCCTCCCAGAGAATACAAGTCTGCAGTTCTTGATGCCTTCAAAAAGGAACCATCCCCAAGTGGAGCCACTGTTAGCCACCCATAAAATTCTGTCATATCAGATGATGGCTAAATGATGTTGGCTAGCCTTCAAGAAACAATTTCATTACTAAAATTGCTAATACTTGAAGACTTTTGATAAAATCCTATCCTTGGGTAATATTCACTACTGTTTCCCTTCAGAACTCAGAATCCTGCTGATTTCCAAAGCCAAAATACTGCTGCAAACCCCATTTTTCCCTTTTTCTCCTTCCCATACTAACTTCATTTTCTATTTTCCCATTCCCCATGAAAATCCCATAATTTCATGTTTTCTTCCCTTCCCATTTCATAAAATCCATTTCATAAGGTCTAAGACCCCTTCTTAGCCTTATCAGAACCTCCATTTCCTTTGAAAAACATTAAAAAACCATAGAAAATCCATATTTTCTATGATATGGACTTAAGCCCCCTCGGGCTAAGTCCCTAACCCTTTTTCGCCCATGCGCCCGAGCGCCAGAACCAACTGCTAAACCCATCGGGCGCTTATCCTTTCGAATTAATTTTTCTCCGCCAAACCACGAAAAACCTTTGTTATTTTTGTTTTTTGGGTTTTAATTTATTCCCAAAGGTTCCACCTGTATAAATGATGGAGCAATATCCACCATCGATCTGCTCTGCAGATCGGACGGTGCGGAACGCGCCATCCCTGTGGACCCCCCCCCATCCACGCGCTGTTTTCCAAACCCACGTGGTTTCTTTCGCACTGCTCTTCAGCGGAGGGCGGCTTTTCCCCGGAAGCCAGTGATTCCATACGACAGTTGACACGTGTCCCTTGTACTATTTGAAAACCTCCGCGCAACCGTTGTCCATCGCGCGTTATAGTCCGGACCAGGATGCCCAACGAAATCAATCTCCGTCATCCGATATGGGCCCACTCATCCAACAGCTATTGCTCTTCGAAAGTGTCTGATGGATAACCAAAGCACCCACGTGATAACTCAGGCTTCCATGCAGTGGAAATCGCATCTCCACCGTCGATCTGATCTGCAGATCAACGGTCCAAAATCCATCACCCAGATTCCCTCCGTTTGACTTTCAACATCCCCTGATTCCATCTTGACCGTCCAAATTGATCCAGATCAACAGCGCAGTTTCATTGCGGGGGTATACTCCCAAGATTTTTCCTCAGTGCACCCGGACCCCCCACAATCATCCCCGACCGTCGATCTCAGCGCGAATCGACAACTCTGATCTAATCCTCCTTCCCCCATGCTTTTTCGACCATTCTGAGATTAAATCCCGACCGTTGGATGATGCCATCCAACGGCCCTGCTTCCTCCGCACATCCTCTGATGCAGATTGACCTATAAAAGCAGGATTTTATAACGTTTGTTTATATTTTGCAGGGTTTCGAAGGTTTTCACTATAAACAAAGAAAATTCAAAAGAAGAGGGTGATGACTCTCTTGTTTTTGATTTACCAAAGGAAATCGACCACCGGGTTTAAAATTTCATATTTATCAATGTTTCATGAACCATTGATGCATTACAAATCCTATGCGGCCCTGCGCAACAGGAAGAAAACATGGATCAAGCGCAGGAAAAGAGTATCAGCGCTGAAGACCAGGAAATTATCAGAGAAAAGGATTAATGGACTGTTTATGAGGATTATGGCCCAAAATTATCATTGTAAACCTAATCCCCGGGTTAAAATAGAGTTCAAAGAAAATCCAAAAGATTTCACCGACAGGGAATCTCCACCGCCACAAATGGAGGCGAATTGATTCCTCCCAGCGACTAAAGCGCCACCTGTGCCTCAAAGAATTCAATCAGAAGCTGAATTTATTGATTAGGATTAGATTTTTGCCTCGACACAGCCGAAGAAGTTACTTCTGCCAGGAACTTCAATATAAATAATATCTGTAGAGTTACTTCGTCACCACACAATGCCTCAAAAGTCAACAAAACTCCTACCGAGCTTGAAATCATTATGTAAATCATTTAATACAGAGGATATGTATGTGGATCTCCTCATTGAACCCCTCAAAGGCCAATGAGCCATTTAATTTTGTATTAATTGTAATTGAGATCTTTTTCAGATCTCACCTCCTCATCCTTCTATATATACTATAGCAGAAGATGAGTGAGTGTTGGTTGTTGTTTGATTACAAGTTGTAACACTGAAACTCTCTGAAATAAATATACAAGTCTGTTGAAGTTGAAAAACAAATTGAAGTTTTGGATTTCTTGATTATGTTGTTGCATGCTTGTTCCTGAGAAGGCTCTATCATTGGATCCATGAGCTTGGCTGTTGGTGAAGTATTCTGAACTGTTTGATGTTTTTTCCCTTGTTTTCATTATGTTTCATAATTTCTTACTACTGTAGGTTGAAATTTTTAGGCTATGAAATGACACCTGGAAGCACCTTAGACCTATTCACCCTTCATTGTTTTATGTTTTCTTCTGCTGAAGCATTTTAGAGGCTTTGAACTTTCTCTTTAGTCTTCATGCTTGTTTATTTCCTTAATAGCTCAAATAGTTGGTTTCAGGATGATTTATGGTTCTCCTTGCTTGTCTGCTATCACTTGAAAGCTGTTATTGAAGTCTCCCTTTGAAGTACCATTGTTTTAAGTTAATCAAAGAGGTCGGTTTTGATCTTTCCCTTTGCCATTGCTTGAATAGTTGTTTTGAAGGTCTTTATAGTTGTAAGCATAGATGTTATTTAGGTGTTCCCTCTTCTATGATTGCAATTATCAGTGAATATTTTATGTTTTCTAAGTCCTTTAAAATAGAATCTTTGAGGAAATAGGGTGTTCCCCGAATCTTAGATTTCATTTTAAAAGTTGTCTTGAAGTCATTATTTGCTTAAAGAATGTTTGTAGAATTTATGGTTAGCCCTGTCTATAAAATATCTCTTTATTGTTAAGTTATGTTTACAAGTTCCCTTTGTTGAGAATTAAACTTCTCTTTCCAAATCATTAATGTCCATCTCATTCCAAAAACAAAAGGATCATGTGGCCAAGTTAGATTTTCCCTTTGATATCCCATATCCCTTGAAGAGTTTTTCATAACCTTATTTTGACTCCATTTCCCAATGAACTAGATATTTCCTCTTTCTGTCTATCTTTCCTAGACCTTTCATGTTCTGCCGTATCAACTCAATCCAACCAAACAAACATCTGCACCTAATAACTAGTCTAAAATCCATAATCAAAGCACACAAGATAAACCTTTGCAAACAAATACTTGAGAGATCCCTCTCTGAGAACAGGAGGACTAGATCCTGGAACTCTAAAGATTGGTTCTGATGTTGCCTTGTCTTTTGATTTTCCAAAACTGTCAAAACACGGGACACCAACAGAATCAACTCTCTGAAATGTTGGAAAAAAGATATGGTTTAAGGATGACCAGCAACACTGGAATGCAAAACTTGTTGCAGTTCCCAAAACTCTTCCAAAACTAGCAAGAAGCTGAAAGCTTCTGCTAGAGGAATTGTCCCTCATAAAAAAGGGAGACCTTCAACCTAAAAGAAGGGAGGTCTACTACCTGTGATGGTTTTAGGATTACCAACAACTTTGGAATGCTTGAAGCATTTCCTGGAACTCAACCAAAGCTGGCAAGAAGCTGAAGGCTTCTGCTAGAGGAAGTGTTCCTCATATATGAAAGGGTGACCTTCAACCTAAAAGAAGGGAGGTCTACTACTTGTGATGGTTTAAGGCTGTCCATCAACCAAAGGTATGCTCATGGGCATTCATGTCTCTGGCTACATCTTTGAATCTGGAATGACGAATTGTAGCTCAGGTTCGCTTGAACTATTGTGTCTCTGGCTACAACTCTGAACATGGAATGAGAGATTGTGGCTCAGGCTCGCTTGAACTGTTGTGTCTCTGCCTACAACTCTAAACATGGAATGAGATATTGTGGCTCAGGCTCGCTTGATCTATCGTCGAAGCTTGTACATGACCACCATTTTCCCCCTTGTCAGGGACAAGGTGAGATGATGGCGAAAAATCAACTGCAATTTTTCTCAATATCTGTGAACATGTTCTGACATGCGACTTAAACATCTTCTTGGCTGCCGATTCCCATTTCCAAGAAGCGATCCATCCAAGATGAATCTTGGTTCTTGCAGGAGGCTTGCTTTTGAAGCATCTGTGTGAATAATGAGTGTGCCAACCACAGTGCTTTCATGGATGAAGATCAAAACAATGATATTTCATATGGCCAACTCGATCACAGTGTTGGCATTTCTCAATCTGTTGTGGAAGCAGAACAGGATCTGAAACAGCTGCAGGTGAACTGTCATACAAGAATCCGACACTCTGAAATATGATGGGCTTTGTGTAGTCTAGAATATGAAAGGACACATCCTTATCATATCCAAGACCAATTCTATGCTTGTTATGGACAAGCTCTTCCCAAGGTCTAATGATGGGCTTGAGAAGTGCAGGATGAGCTGCTGCATCTGCATGTACATCTGCTTTAGTAAAAGGCACTAAATGTGAATCATCTGCAACTTTGTCTTCTTTATTCTGATGAGAGTCCTTCACAATATTCTGAATAGAAAAGGGTTCAGAATGGTGACTCTTTTTATGAATTTCATCTTTAAACTAT
>JAXQQM020063389.1:0-54396 GCA_034641835.2 Pinus albicaulis | reverse complement strand
AGTTAGTGCTTGAAGAAAACTAACCAAACTTCATCAAAAAAGGAAACTTGCATGCTAAAAACATCAAAGGGAGACAATGATAAAGGATATGAGGGCTTTTGTCAGTTTAAAGAAGGTCTTCTTACTATGATTACAAAGGATAGAAACAGTGAAAAGGAGGAGGGTTAATGTGCCAATTTGAAAGGGGTTTTCTTTCTATGAATGGCTAAGAATACACACAGTCTCTAAAAGGAAAGAAGAGTTTGATTAGAACAGTGATTTCAAAAAGCGCCTTTTGCTTCAAATAACCACAAAAGAACATTAATTTCAAAGGAGAAGTGTCTACCAAGGAAGCAGTGATTGAGGGGAAGGAATTTTTGTGTCAAAAACAAAGGGTATTTGTCTTCAAAAACCACAAGCAGATATTGTTAAGAGGCGTCTTTGCTCAGAACACAGTGATGGAGAAGTAAATTTGTTTTCATATAACCAATACTTGTTTTCCATCCTAGATAAAAAAAAGTGATTATCAAAGGAAATCAGTGGTTTGAGAAGAGAATTTTTCAGTGATCATTTCAAAGTTGGGTTTTGATAAGTCAGTGAAGGTATCAAAACCAACAATGCCTCCATGGAAGGGCAAGGTGAAAAAAACAAAACTAGTAATGATGAGAGACAAAGTAAAAGTGTCTAAACATGGCAGTGAGGAGGAGGAATAGCATGACAGCCCTCAAGCAAGCAATAATGATGGAAAAAAAACACCAAAGAGCAAGACAGCCCAAAGGAAGACATTGGAAACATAGAGCATAAAGAGGATTCTCCAAAGCATCTGCTAGCTTCCTCTCCTAGGCAGGGGGGCATGACTTCTTCGCCAAAACTAAAATGCCAAACAATAAGGAAGAAAACCAAGAAAACCTCAAAACTGCCCAAAGAGGGCGCCTGGTGAGAAAAGATGGAAAAGACACATCTAGAGTTGGAATTTTGGCCCAAACTTCTAGGCATGTTTCTAAAAACTCTTACGGGTTTTTCTCACCAAAATTGAGCAAATTTTGATAAGATTTTGTTTTTTGTGTTTTTGGCCATAATTGCACATTTTTCAAGGCGCTACCATGGGCTCTAGGAGAATCCTCATCTCATGAAATTCATTTGGTTGGATGGAATAAATTCAGGGGCATCTACCCACAATTTTTAAGATCCAAAGAAGGTGTTTTGGTCCCAAAAAGAGGCGAAAAACAGAGATTTTTTAACTTTCTGCCTCACATATCAGCAAAGGCTACTTTTTTGTTTTTTTCCACTTAGTTAAGTTTTTTACATACTTATATTGATTCTTTTGAGAGAAATAAAGTATTTTCAGAAACTAGACATCTAGGGCTTTCCAACGAGCCATCATGGGTCTCGTTTTGACATCGGGAGGTCCCTAAAAAGTTGTCTACAAGACAGGGAATTTTCTGCTGCTACGTTCCTATAACATTTGGCAAAAAGACATATTTCTGAAGTAGCTTTTCCAAATGTGTGTTTAGCCTTTTTTGGCCATTTTCAATTAGGAAAAGTCAATTTAATTTCCTTTTTTAGAATTTTAAGATATTTTTAAAGATATTTTGTGCCTTGGGCTTTGCAATGCCTCAAGAACAAAATCAGATATTTGTAATAGGCCAATGACCTTCTAGATGCTCTTGGATAGGATATTTCTCTTTAGCCTATATATTCCAAGAGATTTCATTGTATGAGGAGGCTGAACTTGATCTTATAGAGCAATACATGGTTATACAAGCTTGGAAGAAATACTTTGTCTCACGCAGTGGATAATTTCTTGTGCATTTTGGATGGTGGAAGAGGACTGTTGTAGGATTCCTTGGCTTGGAAAAATGGTATAGTGTTCCTTCTCTATTATGTTTCCTTAGTTATCACACATATTTTCATGTTATTGCTTGATGTAGGACATTAAAGAATAGATTTGAGACATGCCCATGGAGGCACGTCAAGTTTCCTGATTCACTACAGCTTCTATGTTTGTCTTCTTTCTTAGTTATGTCAAATGAATTCTTAAATGCTCTTTGATACCCTAAGAACTTGTTCTCAATTTCATTAATGGTTATTATGTATGCTATTTATGTAAGATTCACGGTAAGCCCTGTTTACTGCTAGCTAACCAAAAACCCATTACTGAAACCTTTCTCTGAATGTTTGATTGTCCTAGTTGAACCAAAGAGGTCTTGTGTCGATCTTTCCCTTTTCCTATGCTCTGCAATCTTAGTTCAAAGTTCTTGATAGCTCAAAATATGATGTCTAGGAGTTCCCTCTTCATATATTGAGTTATTTGTTTGTCTTGTTTGTTTTTCCTAAAGTCTGAAGGCGATTTCCCAAAGTTAGAGGGTCATATACTTCTATGTATCGCTTGAATGTTTATTTTATGGATATATCAATTTGAAGTTTCATTTATCATGATTAATGGTTAGCCCTACCACATGGATGTCTTCTGTAAAAATATTTATGTTTAAAACTCTTTGTTATTCACAAAACATAATGTCCATCCCATTTCACTCCACCTAAAGAACCCATTTTTACCTCGACCAAATCGGCCCTTCAATATACCTTGTCCACCATTTGAAGCTTTCTCAACGTTTTCGACCCCATAGCCCAGTTGATATAAAAATCTTTAATCTATCTATCCTTTGATCGGTTCCTCCCCCAAAAAACTTAAAACAAACTAAAAACACACTTAACAACTAGCCTAAATCAAATACATAAGAAGCAAACAAAATATACATCCCTTGCACAAATAGAGAGAGCCCTCTCTGAGTCCAGGAAGGCTAGGTCCTTGGGCGCCAAAGTTGGTTTGATGTTACCCTGTCACCCGCCTTGCCAATCTGCCAAATCACGGGACCCTAACACAGGAAGATGCAAAATAATTTCAATCTTTGTTGGATCAACCTGGATACCTTTATCAGAAATAAAATGGCCAAGTACCACTCCCTCTTTGCACATTAATCTACATTTCTTGTCACTCAAAGAGAGATGGGCTTCTTGACAACGAAGAAGGACTTTCTCCAAATTTTTGAGAGCTTCCTGAAAGGAATCACCAAACACAGAAAAGTCATCCATATTAATCTCTACAAATTCTAGATTAGCAAAAATGGCTAGGACTGCCCTTTGAAAAGTAGCTGGGGCATTACATAAACCAAAGGGGAGCACTTTATAAGCAAATTTACCCCATGGAAATGTAAAAGTAGTTTTATCTTGATATTTGGGTGAAATCTGTATCTAGTTATAGCCACTAAAGCCATCCAAAAAGGAGAAATATTTATTTCCTGCAAGGGTATCAAGCACCTGGTCAATGAAAGGGAGAGGGAAGCAATCTTTGAGAGTGGATTTGTTTAATTCTCGATAATCAATAAAAATACGTCATCTTCCATCTTTCTTAGGTACAATTACTAATGGAGAGACCCACTGACTGTTAGAAATAGGATAGATAAAACCGGCATCCAAGAGTTTCTGTACTTCTTCCTTAACAATATCTCTTAGAGCTGGATTCATTCGCCTTTGGGGTTGTCGGACAGGTCGGTTTCCTTCCTGAATATAGATATGGTGTGTACAAGTTTCAAGAGGGATACCCTTCATATCTTCATAGCCCCAAGCAAAGGCACTAAGATGGTTTTGCAACAAATTCACAAGCTGCTCTTACTGAGATGAGTCCAAATCTGAACTAATATGCAAGGACTTACCAGGGCTAATCTCAAAAAGAGTGGTATCAGGCTCAGGAGTACTCAAGGGAGTGTTCAAATGCAATTGTACAGAAGAATGAAAATCATGATTATCTTGAAAATCTAGGCTAAAAATCTGGCTCAATGGCTCGAAGTTAGACATAGTGTCTAGATTATTCAGAAAATCTTGAATCTCATCTTCTTGTGAAGACCCAGTATAATGATGGATAAGGGAAATAGACTGAGTCTCCTCATCACTGCTTTGATCCAACCATAAAGTATCTCGAAGGTCCTAAATGGATCTGGAAGGGGGATATAAGGTAACTTTCTTTCTAGAATCTCCATGTGAAATATACATATCACCATAACGACATCCAATATATGCATCGGTCGTAGCAAGCCATGGTCGACCCAAGATCAAGGGATGTCCTCCTAATGGGTTCTTTCGCTGAAGCACAATGAAATCAGCAGGATATTCCCAAGAATCTAATGAGATGATCACATCGTCCAATACTCCTTCTGGCTTAATTTTAGATCTATCTGCTAATTCAGGCACAGTGGAAGTAGGGCGAAGATGAGATAATCGAAGTTGATCCATGGTTTGCTTAGTCATGACATTAATGGATGCCTCTAGGTCTATAAGAACATTAGAGACTGTTAGCTCCCTATAATTTCAGCAGATTGGTGAGACTAAAACTACGGAGAGGACATTGGAATCACTTTGGGATTGTAGGATCTAGCCCTCCTTAATCCAGAGAGGGATCTCTCTATAAGTGCAAAGATTGATTTATCTTTAAGGCTTTTATGTGTGATATTAGGCTAGTTATTAAGAACAAGGTTTTTGTTGGTTTTGTATGGTTGAGCATGATTTTTAGTTGAGTGGAAAGTCCTAAAATGCAAGAGCTTCAAAGGGGTGAAGATGCAGGCAATCAGAACAAGCTTTGGCTGATAGGATAGATATGACGCTGGTTTTTAGTCCATTGGGCTATGGAGTCATAAAATGTTTTAATTGTGCAACAATTTCAAGAGTGACCCAAGGTGCAAGTCATCTATATCACAAGATCTTTTGGATAAAATTATGGAATGGAACAATAAAAGTGTCGAAGGGGTGGAAAAAGACAATAATTTCAACTAGGATTTATCAGTATTTCCAAACAAGAAAAGCCTTTTAAGTAACTGTTTAAAACCAACCAAAGGACAAGGCTAACCATAGACTTCTTTGGACAAGCTTGTATTAAAGCTAACTTATCAGACAAACAATACAGTAATCCACATAATTACTTTCAGAAGGGATAAAAACAGATAAGAAAGCAAAGTGTAGCCTAAGATCAGATAAGACACTTTTAAATATAAACTGCTTTCAGCATACTCTTAGGGAAACTTTCAGAACTACCTTTGGAGAAAGAAACTAGAAGACAGGGCAAACCATAAACTTTTCTAGTCTAACTTTACTTAGCAGATAATGAAAATATCATTCAAGAACTTCTTTTCAAGCTTTTCACATCAAGACAAGGGAAAACCAACATTCCTTGATAATGTTTACACTTGACTTAAGACCTTCTTAAACACACAATTTGGAGGAAAACATTGAGATAAATATTATCATTCAGAGAAGGGTACTGTAAAGAGTGAGTCCTAACTCTATGCTTGTTGTTCTTTATCAGAGAACAAGTGGACAAAATGGCATACATGAAAGGAAAACAATAACACAGAAAGAAGCACTTCACCAATGATATAGACCAGGATCCCAAGAATCAGCTTGTATATTGATGTCAATCCAATTATATTCTTCAAGTCCAATGTTTCAGTTCAGCAATCATCTTCTCTTCTCAGCCTAACTTATTTGATTACAAACAGAGCTTCAAGAGCCTCTGAACAATATTTACATGTAGAAAGTTCAAGCACAAGTATTATATCAAAGTTCAGCAACCAACCCTTTACAATGTGCTCCTCAAGAATATTTTATAGGGAAATGTGGAGCTAGAAATATTTCTAGGGTTTAAGTATCATTAATTCTACAGTTAATGCAATTCTCTACCTTGAAAACTGTTACACCATTTTTTGGTCATCTAACTTATTATCATTAGATGGACCCAAGTACACCATGTAAGACCAGTTTTACCCTAAGTAAAACCACTTTCACTATGTTAAAACAGGGCTTGAAATGATAAACAGCCATATTTGTTAGTTTTCCTCATGGAATAATTAATTAAACCATAATTTAATTATTATTCCCAGTCATGTTTAACCCAAAATCAAAGAAATTAATTAGATAAACCTTTATTTATCTTATTAATTTCTAGGAATAATTATTTAAATCTTGTTTAGATAATATTCCTTGTTAAATATGACCAAATCACCCACAAATAATTAAATAAATCATTATTTATTTGATTATCTTCCAACCACTTCCTTAAAAAGATCAATAAATCATTTATTTATTTATTTTTGACTAATCAAGGGATTTGACCCAAGTCAAAGACCCTTTCCCTCCAACAAATATAATAAAATATTCCATAAAAGGTGGATCTAGATTTGGTTAACATTATTTTAATCGTGCACCAAGATCTAGAATAACCCAATATTTTGTTATAAATAGGAGGGTTTTCCCCATCATTCTTCACCTTTTGTTGCCTATTAGATCACTCTGGATCTATACACTTGGTCACCATTTTCTACCATTTTTCTCCCTTTGAGCTCTATTCTTTTGCATTGGGTTTTCTACACCTACAAGAGAGAGAAAGCTTAGATCTGAAGTGCTGAGGACTACAAAGAACCCATCCCATTGAGGAGAGCTGGATACACCTTCTTGTTTTCCTCCCAGGTGCCCTATAATATAAAAATTATTTCAAAAAATTGTGTTCTTGTCTTATCTGTTGGATGCATGGATTAAACCCTTTATTTTACTGCTTAATGTCTTTCCATACATAGATCTGGTATTTTGCACCTATTTTCTTGTCTAACTAATCGTAGATCTGAAGATATTTGGCAGCCACTATTGTTGTTAGGGCTATTAGTTATGCGTAGCTAAAGTGGTCCTTTTTCGTACACTTCGACGAAGGATTCATACTAACAAATGGCGACTCCACACGGGTTTTAAATTACGACCGCTATCGTTTTTCATATTCCTGCATATCCAGCTACTTCAGGCCCTAGGGCTTATTTTCAGCTGCTTAGTTTTCCTCTTTTTATGTCATTTTTCTCACATAAAACCCTAAAACATTAATATTTCTAACTTCCGTGTGTTTCTGGCCCTATTGCGCAGGTAACCGACACCAGCCGCAACTGAGACAGCAACTTTTCTGAAAATCTGCCGCCGAGACAACCGGAACGGGGGGTCGCACTTTTTGGCCCATAACCTGCGACCTGGACCTCCAGGTCGCACTTTTCTGCCCATTTTCTATGACCTGCACTGAAAACAGGTCAGAAACTGCGACCTGCCAGTTTTTCAGTGATTTTTCTGCAATTTTTCTGGGTTCTACTGCAGCTTCTGTCAAGGTCTTCCAGCCTCTGTCTCAGCCCGCCTTGACCAAGATCTCATCTGTTTCTACTCATCTAAGTGGGAACCCAGCCCCTTAGGGCTTTAGTACCCTCCACTTTTTGTGGAAGAGTTTTAGCTGTTTCAGCTGTCGGTTTTTCAGAGCTTCAGCCCCCTCTGTTCCAGATCTGTTACCTCCCTTTCAGATCCATTGCAATTAGCCTCTTTTCCTTTCAAATCACCTCTTGTCGTTTTTTCTGGACCTCCTTTGAAGGCCTCCACCTTGCCCCTCCAGCTTTTTGCTGATTTCCTTCCTTTTTCCAGCCACCTTGCCTCTGTCTCTTGGCTGTGATCTGCACCTCTTTTCAGCAGCTTTGTCCTCTAGATCCTTGTCCCCTTTGACCTTAGATCTATTGGCCCCTTTTCCGTGTGTTTTACATAGTTTTTCCCTTTCTTTTCAGCATAGTTTTGAGAGACCCACCTTCTTGGGTTAGATAGATGCACAAGTAGCTGTTATTTTTCTGTTATTTCAGCATTATATTCTGTTCGCTGTAGGTTTATTTTCAGCTACGCAGCACACTTTTTTCTTGCTCTCAAAATGGAAAGGGTTTAAAAATTAAAATTAACGCACGCCACACACTGACCCTAAGCGAAGAAGCGCCTGGTTAACACCGCGTGGCAAAGACTCTAAAATCAATTGTCACTGCACCTTATCTACCCTTGACATCATTTCGGATTACGTCGCTACGCCTGTCGGTTTCCTTCTTCCTGTCATCATTGCGCCCCCAAGGCGCCTTTCCGGAGACTTCTTGGCCTTCACCCTCAGTTTCTAGTTGATCGACCTGCTCCGCCCCACCGTCGTTGAGCCAGTCCTCCTTCGAGTCTGCACTCCGACTCCTCTCCTGATTCATCGGGTTCTCCTTCTCCTCCTAGTTATCCCCCTGTCACCTTCACTATGTCTGATCCAGGGCCTAACGCTAGCGGTTCTCCTGGCCCTAATGCCGGCCCTACTACTAGCGGAACCACCACAGGAACTACCCCGGCCACCCCTGTGCTGCCTTACATTGCAGGCCTCAGCCTCCTCGATTTCCATCAGTTGATCAATGACACCATTCACCACAATACAGCCCGGCCCATGCTGCCTTAAGCTCCCCTCCGACATCCCTAAGTTTGAGGGCCTTAATGGAGAAGATCCAACCAATCATGTCCGATCTTTCCACATGTGGTGTTCCTCCAATTCCATTACCGATGACTCCATCCGTTTTCATTTGTTCCAACGCACACTCACTGGCGAAGCTTCTAAATGGTATGTCGAACAAGCCACCTCTACCCATACCACCTTTGAGACTCTTGCCCAAGCCTTTTTGTCATACTTCCAGCTCCCTCTCCGATACGATACTGGCACGGAGCTCTTGACTTCCTTTAAGCAATCCTCTTCAACACGCCTTTCCGCCCATGTTCAGGAATGGCGAAGAAGACGGAGCTTATGTCGAGCCCCTCCCTTCGAAGATCGGGTTTACATGGACTGGTTCCTTCGCACCCTTCCCGCCCCCATCGGCAAAGATGTCGCCTCTCATTTTCCTCAAATTGAAGAAGCCGCCCTCCAAATAGCCTTGAAATATGACCTGATCTATGCTCAATCTGGTTATGTTTATACCGTTCTTCCTGACCTCCCCAGGCCCGGTGGCGCTAACGCCCCGGGGGCATCTCATTCCGCCGACGGTATCGTTGGAGCCCTTTCCCATCCATACGCTCAACCTCCTATGGGCTATGGTCCCCCTCAGGGAGGGGCTAGCTCCTCCGGCACTCTTCCCCCTCCCGGTAGCATGTATCCAGGATACGGCATGCCTCCTCCTTTTGCCCCACCTCCTGCTTACCCCAATGTTGCCCAACCCACTCATTACCCTTATCCGCAGCCTGGTGCGCCAGCTCCTCCAGCATATGCGCTTCCTCCTCCCTTGCCTCCTCAACCCCAGCACCAGCACCTAAAGCCTCCCCCAGGGCAAGTATTTGCACAACAAGGCGCGACTAATCCCCCTTCTTCTCAAAGAAGGCGGAGAGGCAACCAAAACCAATCTGCCCCTGGTTCCCGAGGACCCAATTCTGGTGTGGACTGTAACACTGGCAACCAGCAACAGGGCATTCAGCCCAAGCCGGACAGGCCACTTCGCACAAACAAGCCCTGTTCGTGTTGCGGTGTTTACGGTCATTACACCCACGATTGTCCCCTCTTACCTCAGATGAGGCAGATGTGGGAGTCTCAAGCCACATTGCGTGGACAACACGCCTCCCCCCATGCTCCTCCTAATGTGGCCACTACCCAACCAGCTGTGTTCACTGACCCTTTCCCTCAACAATGATTCGTGGCTACCCAACCGCCCGACAGCCAAGTAGCCGCCCCCCCTTCCATTTCTGGTTCCTCTGATTACCAGATCCTTATGATGCACTCCGATCCTACCCCCTCCATCGATCTTCACCTTCAAACTCGGTCTCGCCAGTACTCCAAGCCTCCTGCTCAGTCTGCTCTCGAGCCTCCTTCTTCAGGTTCTCCAGAGCCTATTTCGTCACCCAGTGGCCCCTTACATATCCCTCAACCAAAAGTTGAGGTCCCCACCAAGATACCTAAGGGCCCACTACGCCGAAACGCTGCTCCCAGTCGAGCTGCCCATTCATACAGCATAGTAGATGATTTGGCGCAATCCCCTGCCGCCATTTCCACACTGGAGCTCCTTCAGTCGTGCCCTTCCCAAAAGAAGGCTCTACTATCTGCCGTGGGTGCTATAGATCCTGCTGATGACCAACTGATTATTTTCGACGCCACTCAATCGGACCATCCTCCTCTCCCTCCCTCCGTCGCCTTCCAAATCCCAGTCAAAATCCGGAACGCCAACGTGTCCCGGTGTATCATTGATGAGGGGGCATCCACATGCGTGATGTCCGCTTCGGTTTGGAAGCAACTCGGATCTCCTGAGCTGGCCCCTTCCACGATCACCCTTCGAGCATGGGATGGTCATGCCTCCCAGCCCATTGGCCTGTTTCGTAATTGTCCTATCACCCTCGCCGGTAAGACTGTTTGCGTTGACGTCGAAGTCATCGACGCCCCGCTAGATTACAATATTCTATTGGGGCGAAGCTACACCTATGCTATGTCTGCTGTCCCATCCGCGGTCTTTCGCAAAATGTCTTTCCCCCATAATGGAAAGATAGTCACCATTGACGAGTTGACATATCATGAGCCAAAATCTCAGACCTCCCCTGAGACGACTATCTCTTCTGTAGCCAACAAGCAAACCGTCGATTCCTTGACCAGTGTCTCCCCCGGCATTTACAAAGATTCCTCCCTCCTTGGAACTTTGCCTCACCTCCCCCCTCCCCCTATCACTGATCCCAGCTTATCGAATGTTTGCATGATGCAATCGTCCCAGGTTGCCCGTCCGCAGCCTGCCTCGGCTAGTCAGCAACCTCCCCCCAGCCCTCTGCAACCCGCTCCTAGCCATTCATCTCAGCTAGCCGGACCTCCTCCTTCTAGCCCTCCCCCTACAGCTGGTGTCCCTGATCCCCTTTACCCTCCAGGATCGGTTCCCCCAGGCCTTAGCCATCTCAAAGCCATCCCCCCTGGTCATTACCCTGCTGGGCAGATCCCTTTCCTGGCTCCCCCTCCCAGAGTATTTTCTGTCCCCGTCATGGCCACCTTCTCTCTCCCTAACCTGACCCTTGGTATACCTGTCTGGTACATTGACCCTCCTGCTGCTACTTCTCCCGGTCACCCCAAACCTTACCTTTCTTTGACGCCGGTTCAACCGGTACCCCTCGCTTCCTCCGGGCCTCCAGCACCTCCACAGGACCCTACTCCTGTGGTGTCAGCCCCCAGAAAGAAAGGCAAAGCTCGTAAGGGGGCAACCCACCAGGACCAGGCCACCCCGACAACCCCAACCCCTCCACGACCGCCAAAACCCGCTATCCAATGCGCTTTGTGCGATATCGTCGGTCACGCCACCCATCTGTGTCCTGAGTTGCCACACCTCAAGCTCCTGGTCAATGAGACGTTTCCTGACTCCGACATTCCCGAAGTCTACGTCACTATCCCGGACTCTATCCCGAAACTCAAAAACTTCGCACCAATCGCCCCTGTGCTTTGTGCGATTTCCACGGCCATTACACCCACCTCTGCCCCTGCCTTGACGAGTATCGTTCCTCCTTGGACATGTACCGCCAATTCCAGGCCACTTCGATAAAATCAGAGGACCTTCATACTCCCATCCAAATTCCTCCTCCCGCTATCGAGCCAACGGAGCCGTCAACCACCATTTTGTACCTG
This sequence comes from Pinus albicaulis, assembly GCA_034641835.2. Classification (NCBI taxonomy): domain Eukaryota; kingdom Viridiplantae; phylum Streptophyta; class Pinopsida; order Pinales; family Pinaceae; genus Pinus; species Pinus albicaulis. Next base: position 42,926 of record JAXQQM020063389.1, on the reverse strand, counting down.
TCATCATCCTTGCGAGATAGTTCACCTGCCCTTCAACCTGCCGATCCTCTCAGCTCCTCAGCCGACCTTGGATCTGTTGATATCACACCTCTGAGCCCTTCTCCGGATGACCCACCACACATCACTACTTCCTCGGGTGACCCCTCTTCCTCCAGTCTTCCCATCTTCCAATCCGATGAGGACATTATGGAAGCCATGACCAACCCGGACTTTCCCTGGGATGATATGCACCATCGCGCATACTTCCTCCCACAGCAGTCCCATGACCAATTCGCTGTGGAAACCAAAGACTTCATTCCCCATGCTGTCGATTGGTTCAAAAACCCCATCCCTGCCCCTGACGCTTTCGAAGAAGGAAACATGGCCAACATCTCTCCTACCATAAAAATTGACATTTCAGTCACCCCAGGCGTCCAAGAATATATCACCTTAGGTGCTCAATGCACCCCGGAAGAAATCGAAGCTTACACCAAGCTTTTCAAAGAATTTCGCGATATTTTCGCCTGGTCCTATTCTGAAATGCCCGGACTTGATCCCACCATTGTCGAACACCACATCGACACATGCCCGGACGCCAAACCAGTCCGTCAAAAGTTGAGACCCATTCATCCTTCCAGACGTGACGCTATCAAAGCCAAAATCGACAAGCTTAAGCAGGCTGGTTTCATTTACCCCATTGAATACACCACTTGGGTATCCAACCCAGTTCCCGTTCTTAAGAAACAAGGAACCATCCGTGTCTGCACGGACTTTCGCGACTTGAACCAAGCTTGTCCCAAAGGCAACTTCCCCACACCGTTCATTGACCAAATCATTGACGAGTGTGCGGGGCATGAGGTTCTATCCTTTATGGATGGTTTCTCCGGATACAACCAAATTTCTATCCGTCCTGCCGATCAACTCAAAACCGCGTTCATTAGTCCGTGGGGAACTTTTGCTTACCGAGTCATGCCTTTCGGCCTCAAAAACGCCGGCGCCACTTTTCAACGGGCCATGTCTTATTGTTTCCATGACTTAGCTCACATTATCCTTGCTTATTTGTACGACCTCACCGCGCGTTCTAAGCATCGGGCGCAGCACCTCCACGATCTGCGTACTATTTTCCTCTGATGTCGCAAGTATAATATCCGCCTTAACCTGTTGAAATGCGTCTTTTGCGTTCCTGCCGGCCGTCTCTTAGGCTTCATCGTGTCTAAGGATGGTATCACTCTTGACCCTTTGAAAGTTCAAGCCATTCTTGAACTTCCCATCCCACGTACACTCCGCCAACTCCAAAGTCTCCAAGGCAAAGCTAATTTTCTTCGATGGTTCGTCCCTGACTATGCCACCACTGCACATGGGTTCCTTAGACTCCTCCGATCTTCTATCCCTTTCATTTGGGATTCCTATGCTCACGAGTCTTTCGATGCCCTCAAGCAGGCTCTCACATCCGCTCCAATAAAACTCAGACCAGGCTTTGATAGGACTTCATCTGTATATCTAAAGCACCTATTCGGTGGGCAGGTCCTCATCCCAGGAAGTGGTAATGGTGTGAGCGCTGTGAGTCTATGCCTCGATGTAAGAACCTTGTGGACCCTGTCGTTCCCTACTCACTCGAAGAGAAATTAGCTAACTCATGCTCAATCATTCTGGTCCAATCCTGATCGTATATCCTCATGGCTTTCCACCAAAGGTTGTGACTAATTCCAACCGCATCGGCTTTCCTATTAGTCGTCGTATATGTACCGAAATACGTGGTTAGGTTGTTATTTTCAAAATTCGACCTCGAATTACGTCACATAAGAAAATGAAAGGCTTAGCCCTTCTTTGACTCATTCTGAATTCTTTGAATAGCTGAATTTGTTAATGATGATTTTCCTGATGAACACTTATTTTCCATTACTGTCGACGACCCATGGTATGGCGACATTCTTACTTACTTGCGAACCCAAAAGTTCGCCCTTCACCTTGATCGTGAGGCTCGCCGACGCATCCGACACCAAGCCCCCCGATACCTCCTTATCGGCGACGACCTCTATCGTCGTGGGGTTGACACCGTCCTTCGTCGTTGCCTCACACACGCTGAAGCTGAACAAGTCCTTAATGCCTGCCATAGCGGCGTTTGCGGTGGCCACCTCTCCGGTCTCGCTACTGCCCAAAAAGTCATGCGCGCTGGGTATTTTTGGCCTTCTCTCTTTACTGATTGCATTGAGGCAGTCAAACACTGTCCCAATTTCCAGCATTTCGCCCCTAAGGCGCGAGCTCCACCAACTCCCCTCCATCCAGTCGTCTCAACCGGCCCCTTCTGTAAATGGGCCATCGACTTTATGGAGTGTCGCCCACCATCCGCTGGTAACCATAAGTATATCATCGTGGCGGTTGACTATTTTACCAAATGGGCTGAGGCCATGCCAACGTTCAACAACACGGCAGCTACCGCAGCCCTCTTTTTCTTTAATCATGTTATAGCTCGATTCGGGGTTCCCAAACAACTGGTCTTAGACCATGGCAGACATTTTGAAGATGAGATATGGTGTGAGCTATCCTCACTGTTGGGTTTTGAGCACCAATATTCCTCCTCCTATTACCCCCAAGGTAATGGCCAAGTTGAAGCAGTCAAAAAAATCCTCAAAACTATGCTCCAACGAATGGTGAATAAGCACAAAACCAACTGGCATCTCATGCTCTTCCCTGCCTTGTGGGCCTATCGAACTTCTGTTAAAACCGCCACCGAGTTTACTCCTTTCCACCTCGTTTTTGGAGAGGAGGCAGTCTTACCGATCGAGTGTGAAATTCCTTCTCTACATATAGCCGTTGAACTTCTCCCTGACACCCAACCTCTAGAACAATGACTTATCATGCTCGAGCGCGCTTCTGAAGACCGTCGTGTTGCCTTACAAACCATGGAGGCGGCCAAAAAGCGCACCAAAGCTCAGCATGACCGCAAAGTCCAGCCTCGCACTTTTCACGAAGGCGACCTTGTTCTAGTATATGACCAGGCCCATGATGTCCTTGGTCATGGGAATTTCGACTCATTATGGCTAGGTCCTTACATCATTAGTAAGGACCTCGGTAAGGGGGCATACCTCTTAGAGGATTTCGAAGGCCACCCCCTTCCTAATCCTCGCAATGCACTCTATCTTAAGAAATATTACCCTTAGCATTTCCCTTCTGGAATTCATGTTTTATTTTCTTTTAGATAGCTAGCATCTGTCTTTTCATTTTTATTTGCTACTTCACCCGAACCCATTTTGTCCACGAAGGGCCACTCCATCTACTCCTCAAAATCGAATTTACTCACTTACGACACTTGTACTTGGGGCACCATCTTGCCACCTTACTCATCTTCGTTCGTGTTGATTTTCGTCATGAGTTCCCATCATGTACTCATGTTTCCATGGTCCCCCATTGGGGCCTTTACTGTGTGGCAGCACCATCGAGTCGCCCTTGTTTAGAGCATCCAAGTTGAGTCATCATTGCATCCATGGAGTCTATACCACGTCCCTTTGCACCCCACTATAGCCCTCCACCCTTCATTGCTTGGTCTCTCTCTTGTGTCGCACATTATGACCTTCAGTCTCATTTTCCCCTATCCCTTATGATCTTGTGTCAGTGGCTGCCATGTCATCCATGCTCTTTATGCTCTAACAAGGGAAGTCGTCCATTCGCTACTCAGTCCTTCCCATTTCCACTATCGTCATTAGTGTCAGTCTGTCCGTCGCTCTACTGTTTTCTCTCGTGCCTTAGTTGAGGATCTCTCATTGCCTCACCTATGGCGGATCTCCTTCTGTCGACATCAACACATTCATTCCAGAAGCCAGGTCTAGAGGGCGGTGTACCTTGGTTCCAGCTTCCACTCTTGTCCGGTGCCTCGGATTAGGCAAGGGGATCTCTCATTTCCCCTTGACTTGATTGTCTCTCCAGCTCCTTTTCAGCATGATCGAGATTCGTATACTTGACGGGCCCGTGATCCAGCAGCAGCTCTTGATGATTCCCAGGTGTGTGTGAGATGTCTCAACCCTCATGAGGGGGTGGCCCTGCAGGTAGCCCCCCACATGCCCGGATGACCTCTTCTTTGCAGCCTTCGATGCCGCTCCAGATTTTGATGATGTTGGCCTTAGCCACTTGCAGCACCTCTTTGATTTGCATGTATCAGTCAGATTTTGTGAGCCCTTCCCCATTTACGGGGGGCCTTTGGGTTGTATTTATCTCATGTACTCAAATATTATTGTACTAGTCCTGGCTGTTATCCCAGGCACAGCATGTATGTGAGACTCTTCATTGTATTTTTATCTGGCCCTTGATTATGCCAGCTGTACTCTATGGTTCGGCCCCTTGTTTACTGGACACACTATTCTTTGTACTTTGTCACGGCGGGCATAGGTATGCCTCCCCCGCCGCCTTCAGCACAGGTACCCTCTCATAACAGAGACTTGTTGCACCTGCGAGTCTCGTCTCCTCAGGGTCTAGTCCTTTAGCACACTATCTACCTCATATTTCTCTCCCTGACATACCCTTTTGTTGTCTAGTGATTGTCTTCTTACAACGTACTTCGGTCATACGATTTGCTCCTGACACTCGCACGCTGGGGGGCAATCTGTTACACCATTTTTTGGTCATCTAACTTATTATCATTAGATGGACCCAAGTACACCATGTAAGACCAGTTTTACCCTAAGTAAAACCACTTTCACTATGTAAAAACAGGAAACCCCAAAAGGAAATATTAAACAAACCCATATTTGTTTGATTTTCCTCATGGAATAATTAATTAAACCATAATTTAATTATTATTCCTCGTCATGTTTAACCCAAAATCAAAGAAATTAATTAGATAAACCTTTATTTATCTTATTAATTTCTAGGAATAATTATTTAAATCTTGTTTAGATAATATTCCTTGTTAAATATGACCAAATCACCCACAAATAATTAAATAAATCATTATTTATTTGATTATCTTCCAACCACTTCATTAAAAAGATAAATAAATCATTTATTTATTTATTTTTGACTAATCAAGGGATTTGACCCAAGTCAAATACCTTTTCCCTCCAACAAATATAATAAAATATTCCATAAAAGGTGGATCTAGATTTGGTTAACATTATTTTAATCGTGCACCAAGATCTAGAATGACCCAATATTTTGTTATAAATAGGAGGGTTTTCCCCTTCATTCTTCACCTTTTGTTGCATACTAGATCACTCTGGATCTATTTTACTTAGTCTCATTTACATATTTGCTCCTTTGAGCTCTATTCTTTCATTGAGTTTTCTACCTACAAGAGAGAAAGCTTAGATGCGAAGTGTTTGAGGACTACAAAGAACCCATGGTTTTGAGGCTGGATACCTTCTTGTTTTCCTCCTAGGTGCCACAATATAAAAATTCTTTCAAAAAATTGTGTTCTTGTCTTGTCACACATTGGATACATGGAGCAAACCCTTTATTTCTTGTAATGTATTTCCATTTATAGATCTGGTTGTTGCGGTGTTTTATTACTAACAGAGATCAAGATATTTGGCAGCCACTATTGTTGTTAGGGCTATTAGTTATGCGTAGCTAAAGTGGTCCTTTTTCGTACACTTCGACGAAGGATTCATACTAACAAAAACCATGCAAGGCATAAGGCAGGAACACATTCGATCTATATCTCTATGTCATAACTCTATTTTTCTTTCAAGGTTTAGTGGATAAAAAGATTTGACTTTTAAGGCTATTTCTTATCCTTTTTATAACTCTGTTGATAGTTGTAATAAGTTTCTTTGATTTGAAATAACTATTCATCTATCTTGAGGTGAATATCTTCAGTTCTGGTAATAACTATGCCTCTTTTGAATGCTTTGAGTGTTGATCATCAGTTGTCATTGATGTCAACCCAAGCAGCACCAGGGGCTAACCCAATATTGCATGGGAATTTTGACCTACCAAATTAATATATTCTGGGTCAATAATTATTTTGATGGTTTCTACTTGTCGAGATGTTTCCGTTGATATATGGTACGCCATGTAATTCTTCACGGTTTGAGAGATATTCATGTTTGAAGTTTGTAACCCTAGTTAGTGGGATAAAACCCCATGGTATTGGGGCATGGGTCATTGAAAATTCATAATTAATATTTTTTAAGCTCCTCAGATCTCTCCCACGTTCACTTTTTGAAGCCCCTCTCAACTTAAGCATTCATATAAATTGTGATCTTCATTTCCTCCTTATGAATGGGATTTTTCCACCTGAAACAGGTCATCGTGGAATGTTCACTCTAACTTTTTTTCTACGCAGTATCAGAAGCTGAAATTTTTATGAGGCGAAGAAAAACTCTTGAGGAAGCTGCAGTAAAAATTTCAAATCAATTTGCGCAATATTTTTGGAGATATGATCTGTGGAAGTAAGGGTTTTTGCAGGCTCCTGAAATTCACCTCAAATAAGTGACCTTGGTAAAATTGTCATAACTCTCTCTCTAAGTATTGGATTGGAATTCCGTAAAATGTGGAAGATAGTGCACAGTCTATAGTTTTCGCTCTATCAATTTTAGAGGAAAATGAAGAAAAATTGACACGTGGAACGCCATACAAGTGCGCTCTGCTGAAACAGTCCATAATTAGGGCAGTGTGACAAATTGGGTATAACTCTCTCTTGAAGAATCCAAATTGGGTCAGACCTATGGCATTGGAAAGAAGACTCAAAGGAATACTACAGGACAAAAAATCATATATTTAGGATATGAAATAGCCCAGATACACTAGATTCAATATCGAGCTCCTAGAAGGCAAGAAAAAGCTAGATCATGTGTTGTCAAGGATTGCAAAGGACCAGACTTTCTACGGCAGAAAAGCAAAACAAGGTGCAGTAGAGGGTAGCATGACAAGAGCAGTAACCAAGGTGCATAACAGCAGCAAGAAGTTCATCATATGAAGTCTTCAAGTGGGCAGCACTGCATACAATCATTGTAAAGGTATCATTGTACTTAGTCATTATAAATACATTATTGTACAAATTGTAATAGTGTCTATCTACCAAGGGTTGAATAGGTAGTGTTGGGAGGTCTAGGATCATCATTATGTGGTTGTGTCAAAGTTTGGGTTATGGTATAGTATATCTTCTTCTTCTGCATCATTCTATATCATTGTAAACTGGACCATTTTCCTTGGTACGAGAGTCCATTCTTCTTTTATTCTTCTATAGGGTGGTAGGGTGGTGCTATGGTGAGTTGTAGCTCATTGGGTGTTGGGGCATCCATTCAGTGACTACTGAAGAATCTCGGGCGTTGGAGCGTCCATCTAGTGGGAGCTGGAGAAGAATGCTTTTCTATATTCTAGGTATTTGGAGCTTTATTTTCAATTGGAGTTGAAAATAATTATTAGAAAATCATTAGGTGGTTTTTGTCCCGGAGTGGGTTTCCACCTTAAAAACTTTGTGCATTTCTGTTCCTCTTGTTTGCTGATATCATTCTACAAACACTGATAATAATTAAAGATTAACTAATGCTCTAATTGAAAGAAATATTGATTCACCCTCCCTCTCAGTATTTCCAACAATTGGTATCAGAGCTTGGTTCCTTCAATAGCAGTTTAACAGTTGGAAGGAGGTCATGGAGTATACCAATAATGGTGTACCTCTATTCAATGAAAATAATTATGCAGTTTGGAAAGGAAGAATGGAGGTCTATCTCTTGGCGCAAGGTTACGAAGTATGGGACACTGTTCAAAATGGATTTAAATCAACTGTGAATGAACAAGGTAAGAAGAATTTGGTAAATGATGCAAAAGAAAAGAATATTATTATCAGTGGACTTATTGAATATGCTTATCATAAGGTGTTGGGTTTTAAAACCACCAAAAATGTATGGGACAAGCTTGAGAATATATATGCAGGTGACTAAAATGTCAAAGAAGCAAAGCTTCAAATCTATAGAGAAAAATTTGAGCAACTCAGAATGAAAGAAGATTGCAACATTGATGCATACTTTCAATACGTTGATGAAATAACCAATGCTCTGGAAGGATTGGGAGAGCCAGTTGACGAAAATACTATTATACGGAAGATTCTTAGAATGTTACCAGGGAGATTCAACCCAAAGTTATCGGTCTTAGAATACAATGAAAATCTGGACAGTCTCAGTAAAGAGGAATTACATGGAGTTCTTATCGCATATGAAATGAGACTTGATGAAGAAGAGCATACTTCGCATATAGAAACTGTGTTTGTTGTGTCTAAGAAAACCAATAAGGATAAACAACCTTCAATTGAAAAGACATGCACCTGCAAGTGTGAAGAAAGGGAGATGATGAAAAAGGTCTTTCAGATGAAGAATATGCTTACTTCATGAGAAAACTACAAATTGGTAAGGGACAATTCAAAGGTAAACTTCCATTGATATGTTTCAGCTGTAATGAGGTTGGGCATTTTGCAGCAAAATGTCCAAAAAAAAGTAATGGCAACTCAAAAAGAAAGAAAGGCTTTAAGAAATTCAACAAGCAAGGATCCAAAAGGAACTTTCTCTCTAAAGAAGATAGCTCATCATCCGATGAAGGCAATGATAGTGAAGAAGAAGCCAATGAGAGAGTATTGTTTATGGCCAAGCACAATAAACCCAAGCACAATAAGCAAGAGGTATCAAACAACGAAGAAGAAGGATAGATCATAGACGAATTTTATGAGGAAGCAATCAAGCTTATAAAATATCTCAAGGCAGAGAAGATCAGTTCCAAAACTCTTGAAGAACAAGTTCAAGGTCTCAAAATTGAAGTTGAAGAACACAAATGCATTGAAGAGTCACTTCAAAAGAAGTTGGAAGAAAGCAACCAAGAAAGGGAAGAATTAGAAGCCGAAGTAGTCTCGTTGCGTGAGGAAGTGAAGAAAGGAAAAACTATCCAAAACTATGCCAACAGCTCAAGGGCATTGGAAGAACTCATCAACAATCAATGATCTTACAATGACAAAACTGACATTGGTTACAAAGAAGAAGAAGCAAGACCTTCTACAAAAAAATACAATGAACCTATGAGATCTGACATCCATGTAGACTTCATTGGACAAGATTCGCAAGAACAACCTTGGAAGAAAATTCCTCGACGAAAATTTCCATCCAGGTACCAACATATTTTTTATGGCTACTGTTATTGATGTGGAAAATTTGGTCATAAAGCTGTAGAATGTCGCATGTACCCTGGGAACGAATACAATTCCAGGAGATCTGTCAAATATGAACCTCTCAGGGTTCAGTGAAATATCAATAGACTTGAACATTTAAGAAATAATATTGAATGTTACTAATGTCGAAACTTTGGACACATAGCCAAAGACTGCAGACTTGAAAATCCTCCAGAAGAATCTTCAAAGACACAGAATGAATGAACATGGAAGAAGAAGAAGAATGATAATTGTGCTCTCGCTCTGAAGGCTCAAAAGAGAAAAGATGTGTGGTATGTTGATAGCGGTTGCTCAATGCATATGACTGGAGATAGAAATAAATTTTTATCTCTGAAAGAGAAGAAGGATGGAACCATGTCCTTTGGAAATTATGGATCTTAAAATGTTATAGGATCAGGTACTATCACTCTCGGAAGCAAAGATGTTCTAGCCAAGAATGTTCTATTGGTTGAAAACATGAATCACAATCTGCTCAATGTTGGACAAATGTGTGATCAAGGACACACAATACTATTCAACTCCACGAAATGTGAAATCAGGAAAGGCATGTATGGTGAAATTGTGGCTACAACAAGTTGAGCTCCAAATGACATATATGTTCTAGATGAAGCAACTAAAGCATGTCTAATAGCTAAAGAGGATGATACAATAATTGGTAGCAATTATGATTGACTAAGTAAGAATTTTTCTACAAAGGTGCAAAGTGATTTAGAGATGTCTTTACTTGGTTGCAAATTGAGCATTAACGACTCATCTAAGGATGTGGATCAAAGGTTGTACAGATCTATGATTAGTAGTCTTCTATATGTAACAACCTCCCGACCAAATGTTATGCAAGCAGTTGGACAAGTAGCAAGATTCCAAGAAGCACCAAAAGAATCACATATTAAATATTCGCCAGCATTAGAATATCTTTTCCAGGAGCTTGGGATTCTCCCAATTTCTCATTAGATTTTCCTTTTTCAGAATATAAAGGGGGAGTGGAAGTGTGTACAGGTCTATAGGACGGTTGTGTGTCAGCGTGAGTGGAAGTGTGTACAGGTCCGTAGGATGGTTGTGTTTAAGGGGGAGTTACCCTTTTCCATTGATGTCAAAGGGGAGACAATGTTGTGGGAAGAGGTGTCATGATCGCAGGGGGAGTACTTGTGTTGTCATCAATGCCAAAGGGGGAGATTGTTGATCAGCGGTTGTCATTGATGTCAACCCAAGTAGCATCAAGGGCTAACCCAATATTGCATGGGAATTTTGACATACCAAATTAATATATTCTGGGTCAATAATGCTTTTGATGGTTTCTACTTTTCGAGATGTTTCCGTTTATATATGGCACGCCATGTAATTCTTCACGGTTTGAGAGATATTCATGTTTGAAGTTTGTACCCCTAGTTAGTGGGCTAAAACCCCATGGGGTTTGGGAATGGGTCATTGAAAAGTCATAATTAATATTTTTTAAGCTCCTAAGATCCCTCCCACGTTCACTTGTTGAAGCCCCTCTCAACTTAAGCATTCATATAAATTGTGATCTTCATTTCCTCCTTATGAATGGGATTCGACCATCTGAAACAGGTAATTGTGGAATTTTCACTCTAAATTTTTTTCTACAAAGGCTCAGAAGCTGAAATGTTTATGAGGCTAAGCCAAAATCCTAAGGAAGCTGCAATAAAAATTTCAGATCAAGTTGCGCAATATTTTTGGAGATATGATCTGTGGAAGTAAGGGTTTTTGCAGGCTCCTGAAATTCATCTCAAAGAAGTGACCTTGGTAAAATCGTAATAAATATCTCTCTGAGTATCGGATTGGAATTCCATAAAACGTTTCAGATAGTGCACAGTCTTTAGTTTTCACTCTATCAATTTCAGAGGCAAATGAAGAAAAAGTGACACGTGGCATGCCATACAAGTGCGCTCTGCTGAAACAGTCCATAATTAGGGCAGTGTGAGAAATTGGGTATAACTCTCTCTTGAAGAATCCAAATTGGGTTAGACCTATGGCATTGGAAATAAGACTCAGAGGACTACTACACAACCAAAAATTAGATATTGAGGATCTGAAATAGCCGAGATGCACCAGATTCAATATCGAGCTCCTAGAAGGAAAGAAAAAGCTAGATCATGTGTTGTCAAGGATTGCAAAGGACCAGATTTTCTACGGCAGAAAATCAAAACAAGGTGTATCAGAAGGTAGCATGACAAGAGCATCAACCAAGGTGCATAACAACAGCAATAATTTCATCATATGAAGTCTTCAAGTGGGCAACACTGCATACAATCATTGTAAAGGTATCATTGCACTTAGTCATTGTAAATACATTATTGTACAAAGTATACTAGTGTCTATCTGCCAAGGGTTGAAGAGGTAGTTTTGGGAGGTCTAGGATCATCATTACGTGGTTTTGTCAAAGTTTTGGTTATGGTCTAGTATATCTTCTTCTTCTGCATCATTCTATATCATTGTAAAGTGGACCACTTTCCCTGGTTCGGGAGTCCATTCTTCTTCTATTCTTCTATAGGGTGGTAGGGTGGTGCTAGGGTGAGTTGTAGCTCATTGGGTGTTGGGGCATCCGTTCAATGACTACTGAAGAATTTCGGGCATTGGAGCATCCATCCAGTGGGATATGGAGAAGAATTCTTTTCTAGATTCTAGGAAGTTGGAGCTTTATTTTCAATTGGAGTTGAAAAGAATTATTAGAAAAGCATTGTTTGGTCAATTTAGTGTGTCCTAAATTGCTACATTAATTTATCAATTCGGGATTCATAAGCTGATGAAGTGTGGTGCACTATATGTGCAAGATAACCTATTTCTTATCTTTTTGTCGTTTTTAGTTTTCTAATGTGAGATGGAAATTCTAAAATAAAAACAAGTATGGTTATGATTGTTCAAGGCAATGATATCCTTTATAATGATTTACCAACTTGAAACTTCAAAAGGAATTTGAAACATACAATGAAAAAACTTGAAAGGAAATGAAAATGTGCTGCTAACCTAGTAAATCAAAATAGTGAACTATTGAGCATGAAAACCAAACTATCCTTGCTGTTGTATAAACACAAAAGAAACTATGCTTAAAGAAATCCAGGAATTGCAACAAAGTAAATCTAAATCAAATTACATCAACTTATATTCTGATCCCTCGCCATTAGTCCAGCTATGGCTTTCGGAGGTAACCATAAACAACTTGAGCAATTTGATATCTAATTTGCAGAAAAAGAAACTAATATCAAACTACACACTCATACTTCAATCCCTCACCATCAGTCTAGCTTTGGCTTTCGGAGGTAACTGAAAATGACATGAGGAATTTAATATATCTAACTTGCAAAAAGTAAACTAATATCAAACTACACACTCATACTTCAATCCCTCACCATCAGTCCAGCTGTGGCTTTCAGAAGTAACTGAAAATGACATGAGCAATTTAATATATCTAACTTGCAGAAAGTAAAATAATATCAAACTACACACTCATACTTCAATCCCTCACCATCAGTCCAGCTGTGGATTTCGGAGGTAACTGAAAATGACATGAGAAATTTAATATGTCTAAATCTAACTACTGAAACAAATGTGCAAGACTGAAATAAACAAAGCAGTACTGAAATTAAACATGAACTAAGAAAAATAAATTAGCAGCAGAACAATATTGATTCCATGTCATTAGTCAAAAGATATGCAAATGCCCGGGCTTCCTATTTGTAATCTGAAACAAGAACACTGATCATTTAACATAAAACATGAAAGATTATGGACAGAAGTAAGATGTAAAGCATGAAAGATTATAAACAGAGATGTAACATAAATACCATGAAAGATGCAATGTATAAACACGTGAATGAATTATGGCACAATGAGCTTAAAGAAATAAAACAAGAAACTATACAATAATGCACAAAAACTCAGCGTGTGCAGGGGCCCTCTGCACCAGCCTCGAGCAACAGCCTTCAAATACGAATTACTCTTGGAAACAGAGTCTTCTTATATATTAAAATGCAGTCATAACAGAGAGATAATATTACGGCACAGTGGCAATGTAATTACATTACAGAGCTATCTGGAGGCTAATGGAGACTAATCTAATATGCGTATGAAAACGCATTATTTATAACAAAGGAAATATAACTAATTCCCTAAAGTTTATGCTGATAGAAAACACGTAAACCATTACGTCCAGAGATCTAGGATCATGACCACGTTAAGGAGTAAATATATGAAGAGTGGATGTTGGATTCGGCTTATGGAGCCGTGTACAGGTGTTGATGTATCTCCCGTAAGTTAGAAACGGTCATGCAAATCCTCATGTGATGAGAAACAGAGTCCTGTCACCGTGGGACTCTACGGTTGACTTCCACTTGGCCACCTTTGACCGCAGCCTCCTTAGGTGAATTTTCTCGAGCCAATAGGACACAATCCATGTCCACATCATTTCTGACTTGCCCATGTGGCTCATTTTTCCTGAAGACACCTATAACATAGACTTTCACAAAATGGCTGCGGAAAGTTGCAGCAGCTGCGGAAAGTGGCAAGATTCCGCAGCTAAATGACCAAAAATCTAAATCAAACAGCAGACACAAAATATAGTTAAAAACCATTTTAGATGCTCTTTTGCAATTAATATACAATGATATTGAAAACTTGGAAGGTTCAGGTGAATGAAAAAGGTCTAGAATGGTGTATAGGAAAGATGCAGATTTGAGACTCAACATACCCCCACTGTGAAGGTGTTGCATGTCCTCATGCAACCAAAATTTTGATAATCCTTCTTTAGTTCATATTCCTTGACACTTCAGCCAGTACATCCAATCCTCTCCTCCTCTTCCTTGGTGCTGCTAACATCCTGGGCTTCTTCATTAAAAATATGAATTTGATATTAACCAGTGTTCTGTTTAACTTCTGACATTTATTTTTTAATTTATTGTTCTTCTTCTGCCATATTCCCAGATGTAGCATGGTATTATCATGAATGATTTTGTCCAATTTTCTTTGTTCCTTCAATGTCTCATTTTCATTTTTAATGTGTTTATTTAAAAGCTCTAGCTCAAAGGCTTCCTGTTTCAGTGATTGGACTAGATCATTTTGTGATATGTGAGGCTGAATGGACGAAGTACTGGGACCTGTAGCTACTTTTTCTAAAGATTCTATATAATCATATACTTCTTGCTGCTTGGGGTCTATATCAGGTGTCATTTTTATTGGGTTGTCCCCAAAATGCCGTGAAGGAGAGTTGTCTTCAAAATCTGGCTGAGAAGGCCTCACATCAACATCTGGCTGAGAATGGGATGGACTATGTTCAATGTCTGACTGAGAATGAAATGAACCAGGTTCACTGACTGACTCAGAGTGGGATGGACTATAGTCAGCTGGGGACTGTTCAGATGTTTCTTCTCCCAAATCGATAAAATGATGTCCCTTCATTTGCGTTTTCCTCAACTTCCCCTTAAGCCTGGAACTTCTTCTCACACGCTGTGGACCACTATCTTTTTTCTTTTGTTTCCCTTCTCTTTCTTCTTGGCTATAGATAAATGTTCTTGAAGATGAACCAATCTCTCAGATAACACTTGATGATCTTCTTCTTAGGAAGAAGGGGTTTGATGTATAGCCTCAATACTTTTTCTCTCTTTTGATGTTATTGGCTTTTTACCCTTGGTTTCTTTCTTCTTCCTTTTTGACAGTCTCTCTTCCCTACTAGTTATTTCAATTGTAGTAGTAGGAGTACTTTGAGTTTTTGGCAATATGATGCAGAGTATTTTCCTTGATGGCAACCCACTGAATGAAGATGAAGACATGAGACGGCTGACATGTGTTGTCCTTGATGGAAAACCACCTGATGAAGTTTGTCTTGACCTGATGGACTTGGTAAATGATGTAAATCTGATATGAAATGATGTTTGTTAGCAATATGATGCTGAGTGTTGAGAAAGTTGACATGTGTTGTCCTTGATGGCGAACCACCTGATGAAGTTTGTCTTGACCTGATGGACTTGGTAAATGATGTAAATCTGATATGAAATGATGTTTGTTAGCGATATGATGCTGAGTGTTGAGAAATTTGACATGTGTTGTCCTTGAATGGCAACCCACTTGATGAAGATGATGACAACTTACTTGATGAAGTTGTGCTTGATAGAATATGTCTTGATGAACTGATGTATCTACAGTGAGTACAGAAGGCAATGAAGAAAGGAATCCAGCTTGTGCTAAATCTATGGTGAAAAGAGTATGTCTCAAGGAATACGCGGATTTGCCTAGGAGAAGTCGCATATGCACGCGGGAAACTACGTGCCAAGTCGCGTATGGGAAAAAGCGCTCATAAAGTGCAAAACCATGGGTAACCACCATGGTATTGACCCATTGTATTGGGTAATGATTCATCTAAATGACCCCGTCCAGGAATACCATCGGAAGTAATGTAGTTTTGGGCTCATGGTATTGTTTTGGCTCATGGTATTGAAAAAGGGTAAACCTATATAAAGAGAAGAAATTCATTGTGCAAATCATGAGTGTGGGAGTAAGATGTCTGAGCTTGAATGAATACTTCTCTATGAAGTATATCTGTATGGAAAGGGTAAAGGTTTGATAATAGATCTGAATCTATGATGCACCTATGAAGAAATGATGAAGCAGAATATCTAGATCTGGAATGTATTTGTATCTGCTAGATCTGTTTATGGAAGGCTTAGATCTGAGATGAGGCGAACATCTGTCTGAAGTAAAAGGGTAAATCTGAACTGAATATCTGATCTAAAGAAGTATGCTGCTCTATAATGGTTGAAGATTTATACGCTAGTTCGCCGCAGAGGAAGCACGTATATACGCGGCTTCACTGAAGAGAAAGCGCGTATGCGTAATGAAATGAGATCTGTAATATGTACAGAAGTATACGCTGATTTATGTGAACGGAAGCGCGTATATACGCGACATCAGTGAAAGGAAAGCGCGTATGCAAACTAGGGTTTGCTGAAGTCTGTGGTAAGGAATGTCTGATCTGTTTTGCTGGTTTATTGATATCTGTCAGTGAGTTATATGTATCAGTTTCATGTTTGACTGTGCTTAAAAGTATGGAGTGGGTCCGATGCGAAAATATGGTAAACGTGGCCTGCAAGTAGTGTCTAAAGGTCCTTTGAATCAATTGTGAAGTGATGTGAAAGTAATTACATAGAAGTGCGAGAGGTTGCCAGCCTTGATCGAGGGGTCGGCCAGCTCCTTCTGATTGAAATTGTAAATCAGATCAGGGGTGTTAGCTCCTTCCGGAGTGAGGTGGTAGCGAGATCGGGTCGTGGCTCCTTGGTGATGAGTCGGGGGTTGGAGCTCCTTCCTGGAGGAGAATTTGGTAAAAGAAGTACCGGTGGGTACACAACGTCTTTGGTAATAATCTGCTGACACATATGTTGTAATATGTTTTCTCTATAATAAAATATTGAAGGCTGAGCAACTGCAGTGGTGGTTTTCTCCCAACTTGGGTTTCCACCTAAAATCCTGGTGTTCATGTGTGATGCTTATGTGTGATGGTTTATTCTGTTCTTACTGCACATGTTTACTATTTATAGAACATCTAATGAATGAATGATGGAATGATATAAGTGAAGCATTAATGGCATAATTAGATCTCTGTGTATACGCGAGTTGTATGAAGGATATCCGCGTGTATACGCTAGTTGGCTTCAGCAAAGTAGCGTATGGGTTTTAAGTAAGAAAAAAAGTAAAAAAGTTTTGAATATACGATAAATACTAATTCACCCCCCCCCCCCTCTAAGTATTTTTCCCAACATGAGTTTCATCATTTGTTCTTTTTCTCCTACTCCTTCTTGATGTGCTACCTTCAGGAATTTCTTGAGGTTCCTTAAAGAAATTTCTAATAAAAAATTGTTCCCATGTGTCCTTCTTCTCCTTTAACTCTTTTTCAATCAAAATTTTTACAAGACCATGGTGATATAGATGTGGTTCTACATCCCCTAAATGTTTTTGAACAGACACAGACATCTTC
Organism: Pinus albicaulis; assembly: GCA_034641835.2. Taxonomy (NCBI): domain Eukaryota; kingdom Viridiplantae; phylum Streptophyta; class Pinopsida; order Pinales; family Pinaceae; genus Pinus; species Pinus albicaulis. Next base: position 25,818 of record JAXQQM020063389.1, on the reverse strand, counting down.
TTCAAACTATTTAATAGAAAATATGGGAGATTGAGAGTTTGATTATCTAGAAAATTCATCAGCAATCTGGTATGGTACATATACATGGACCCAAAACGGCCTTCACAGGTGATGAATTTTTGAACAACTAGCAACAAAGTAGCCCATTCCTCTTTCAAAGCATGAACAGGAATTCCTCTTTTAAAAATAGTTATGTCCATACTTGGGTTATGTAGAATTACTCTCCAGGCTTCATCACTAATGCTTTTATTCTTAAACCATCGTTCACCCTCTTGAAGAAGTTCTGTGGCAGATGCTATAGATGCCTCATTCACCGTGAACTTAAGGTCTCCAATCTCTAGTGTGTCCTAAATTTCTACATTAATTTATCAATTCGGGATTCGTAAGCTGATGAAGTGTGGCGCACTATATGTGCAAGATAACCTATTTCTTATCTTTTTGTCGTTTTTAGTTTTCTAATGTGAGATGGAAATTCTAAAATAAAAACAAGTATGGTTATGATTGTTCAAGGCAATGATATCCTTTATAATGATTTACCAACTTCAAACTTTAAAAAGGAATTTGAAACATACAATGACAAAACTTGAAAGGAAATGAAAATGTGCTGCTAGCCTAATAAATCAAACGGTGAACTATTGAGCATGAAAACCAAATTATCCTTGCTGCTGTCTAAACACAAAAGAAACTATGCTTAAAGAAATCCAAGAATTGCAACAAAGTAAATCTAAATCAAATTACATCAACTTATATTCTGATCCCTCGCCATTAGTCCAGCTATGGCTTTCGGAGGTAACCATAAACAAATTGAGCAATCTGATATCTAATTTGCAGAAAAAGAAACTAATATCAAACTACACACTCATACTTCAATCCCTCACCATCAGTCCAGCTGTGGCTTTCGGAGGTAACTGAAAATGACATGAGCAATTTAATATATCTAACTTGCAGAAAGTAAACTAATATCAAACTACACACTCATACTTCAATCCCTCACCATCAGTCCAGCTGTGGCTTTCGGAGGTAACTGAAAATGACATGAGCAATTTAATATATCTAACTTACAGAAAGTAAACTAATATCAAACTACACACTCATACTTCAATCCCTCACCATCAGTCCAGCTGTGGATTTCGGAGGTAACTGAAAATGACATGAGCAATTTAATATGTCTAAATCTAACTACTGAAACAAATGTGCAAGACTGAAATAAACAAAGCAGTACTGAAATTAAACATGAACTAAGAAAAATAAATTAGCAGCAGAACAATATTGATTCCATGTCATTAGTCAAAATATATGCAAATGCCCGGGCTTCCTATTTGTAATCTGAAACAAGAACACTGATCAGTTAACATAAAACATGAAAGATTATGGACAGAAGTAAGATGTAAAGCATGAAAGATTATAAACAGAGATGTAACATAAATACCATGAAAGATGCAATGTATAAACACGTGAATGAATTATGGCAAAATGAGCATAAAGAAATAAAAGAAACTATACAATAATGCACAAAACCTCAGCGTGTGCAAGGGCCCTCTACACCAGCCTCGGGAAACAGCCTTCAAATATGAATTACGCTTGGAAACAGAGTATTCTTATATATTAAAATGCAGTCATAACAGAGAGATAATATTACGGCACAGTGGCAACGTAATTACATTACAGAGCTATCTGGAGGCTAATGGAGACTAATCTAATATGCGTATGCAAACGCATTATTTATAACAAAGGAAATATAACTAATTCCCTAAAGCTTATGCTGATAGAAAACACGTAAACCATTACGTCCAGAGATCTAGGATCATGGCCGCATTGAGGAGTAAATCTATGAAGAGTGGATGTTGGATTCGGCTTATGGAGCCGTGTACAGGTGTTGATGTGTCTCTCGTAAGTTAGAAACGGTCATGCAAATCCTCACGTGATGAGAAACAGAGTCCTGTCACCGTGGGACTCTACGGTTAACTTCCACTTGGCCACCTTTGACCGCAGCCTCCTTAGGTGAATTTGCTCGAGCCAATAGGACACGATCCATGTCCACATCATTTCTGACTTGCCCATGTGGCTCGTTTTTCCTGAAGACACCTGTAACATAGACTTTCAGAAAATGGCTGCGAAAAGTTGCAGTAGCTGCGGAAAGTGGCAAGATTCCACAGCTAAATGAGAAAAAATCTAAATCAAACAGCAGACACAAAATATAGTTAAAAACCATTTTAGATGCTCTTTTTCAATTAATATACAATGATATTGACAACTTGGAAGGTTCAAGTGAATGAAAAGGGTCTAGAATGGTGTATAGGAAAGATGCAAATTTGAGACTCAACAAGCATTAGGTGGTTTTTTTCCTGGAGTGGGTTTCCACCTTAAAAACTGTGTGCATTTGTGTTCCTCTTGTTTGCTGCTATCATTGTGCAAACACTGATAATAATTAAAGATTAACTAATGCTCTAATTGAAATAAATACTGATTCACCCCCCCTTTCAGTATTTCCAAAATTGAGGCTGTAGGTGGCTTTTGGTAGCTGAGAGGATTCAATTAGCCTCTGATGTGGCAGTGGAGGCTTCTCGGACTGATAGATATTATTGTTTTTCTTTAAACACTGTTAATTTGTTTTAATTCCATGTGTTAGGCTTAATTAGGCCTAATTTCTGTCTTCTGTTCTTCAAACTGTCTTCAATTAAATGGATTAGGCTTTTCGATAGTCGATTTAGGCCGTAATCCCTCAAAACTCTGTAAACAATCTTCAATTCTTCATCTCTGCTGTGACTAGATCCTTTAACATTGATACTCTTTGCTTGATTGAGTTTTTCTGAGTCTTGTTGATGTGTAGGCATTACAGGGGCTTTATAATGGCGTTAGTGCTCATGAGGCACTAATAAACCTTGATGGGAAACCCTGCAGAGTGATCTCTTTCATCAATAAAAGCCTAGGGGAAAGTCATCCCCGGCCTTCAATTTTCCTTAAAACATTTGATAAAACCATTAAAACCTACACAACAAAGAAAATTAGAAAAAATCCTGCGAGGAAGGGTTCAATCTGCTTCAGAGGTTTTGGTTAAATCGTGGCTGTTGGATGAAAGCATCCAATGGCGGAGATTGCTCGCAGAGGTTAAAAGAAGAGGCGGTTGGATAAACGATGTGGAGATTAAGACGGGGTCGTCGATTTGCAAAGATCAACGGTTGAGATCGATCGGGGAAATATAATGTAGAGGGGGCCATATTATAGCAGGAAAGGAGAATATACAAAGGAAAAGGGTGAAAACCTTTAGCGGAGTTAACAAAGGTTTAAAATGAAATTTGTGGTTTTATGAAGTCCCTTGGAGGATGGGCGGAGGGCGATGAACTAAAGGCGAGATTGAACGTGAGCCATTAGATCCTAGAGATCAACGGTGGAGATCTATTTCGAGAAAATGAAATTGGAATGGGAATGGTGGTTTTGGCTGAAGAAACTGCCAATTTCGCGCAACAAAAAGGGAGAAAGGTGGTATTGCCTTTTTGAATGTGATATGCATCTCTAGCCGACACGTGGCCTTTTAAAACCACCCTAATCGCATAATTTTAAAACGTTAACCTTCAGGCATAAAATTACGTGAAACCACGCATTGGCCATCAGATCTGGGGCCTTAGATCGACAGTCGTGAGGAGAGTGTGATGGAGAATAGATGCACAGGTGATAAGATGTGGGGTAGGATCAAGGCGGTTTTAATATAGACCGTCAGATCTGGGAATGGACGGTGGAGATTTGATTTGGAGAAAGGTAGGACCCAAAGGATTTGGGCCTATCGGGTTGGATCTGGACCGTTGGATCTTCAATATGAACGACCAAGATTTAATCTTGGGGTTAGTAGAATAAAATATGAGGCGAGGGTTGGGTAGTGTTCGGGCAAATATGAGTCGTTGATTTTTAGAGATCAATGGTGGATATTTATTGAAAACTTTATACCCCAGCGTTTATGAAAATAACAAAGGGTGGTGAGGATTGATCTGGACTGTCAGATCTTAGTGTATGAATGGCCCAGATGCAATCAAAAGATTGCGATCGGTGGGGGCAAGGGGAAAAAAACGCCGATGCAATTGAACAAGGACTGTTGATCTGAGGGCCAGATCGATGGCGAAGATTTAGCTGTAGAGGTCAAAAGGCGGTGGGATGGGCTGTGAACAAAGCGATGTGGGTCGTCGGATTTGGGCCTGGCGGGGAAGATCGATGGTTGGGAAACCATCGAAAGGTTGCCAATCGGGAGGGGGCAATAAACTTATTTAAATGCATCCAATGAAAAACTCTGATGCGAGATCCCAAAAAACGTTGATTGGTTTAGATCAACGGTTGGTATTCACCCAACCAATGAACCGTCGGCACTTATGAAAACATAGGAAAAAGTGGGTTTTTAATGAAATACAAAGGAAAATTTGTATCGGGGAGTGTTACACTGAAAATTGTCATCCTGAAATTCTGGTATGTGTATGAGCTCATTATCACTCATACTTCCTCCTTTGCAAGTCTAACATATCAGTTCCTCATGTCAAGCCTTGAAAATCAGAGAAAAGTTCCTAAAAATCTCCTTAACTTTGGTGTCGCACTTTATCTATATATTGCCTGCGTTCCCACACCCAATGTTCATGTCTTCTGCGTACCTGAATACACTTTCTCTATGTTATAGGTGCGGACCCCTGTAAATATTAAAAAGGCGCAAGTAAACTCATAAAATCTCATTTTCAATAAATTCTAGAAGCCTCTAGAAAAGATATTGCGGTGGCAGAACCGCTCTTATGAGGTTCATGTATCCCTTCACTTATGGAGCTAACCCCTTAATGTGAGGAGCTTATCCCTTTGAAGGAGGATTATATCCCTTCATAGTTGGAACTGAAAACCTCCTCTTTTCCACTATAAAAAGAGGCATTGGGTAGGCTCAAGGGGAGTTAAAGCTTTAGAAATATTTGAGGTTAAGTGCTGTTGGGATTCAGACTCATTTAACTGAGATTTTTGTGAGGAGAGATCACATACCTCTATTTTTCATGTTTGGAGGAGTGCAGAGCTTATCAGAGTAGAGGTTATTCCTACTTCAGACCCCAGGAAGTCCTGTTCAACATTAAGGCTAAGGTTGTAAGGTTTTCCTTCTTTTAAAATTAAAACAAATGAATTCATTTTTCTCAATAAACTGTTAGTTAACTATTTATTTCGTATATTCCTTGATCACTATGGTAAGCATGGTTTATGATTTTTACTATATAGGTGCTATTTAATGTTTGCTTGTTTGTGACTGCAGGTTTACGAGGATAACTCCTTCAATTGCACGAGGGACAATAACGACTTCAAACAAGCGCTAGACCTACGATAAGTCTTTTACACCTCTATAGTGATTTTTGTAAATCATATATGCTTAGAGAAATATTAGTTCATTTTCCTGTTTGTTGCTAGATTACCTTTTTGGTACTTGGGAGATCGGTCTTGTCTGCAAGATTTATTAATTCGTACAACAAATTAGCGACTCCACTGGGGAAAAACTTGTTGTTTTTTGTTCTCTTTTATTTTGATTTGAGGAAAAAAATTTCCTGGTTTTTGATTGATAGATATCTGCCTAGGTAGCCGAGGTTTTCTCTGTTTTTGAAAATCTTGAAATCTTTTATGTTTTTCTTTAGTTTTTCTAGGGACCGCACTTTGTCTTTTTGCACAGTGCGGGCAGTTTTGCACTTTCCTTAAGTAAACAGTGCGGGACCACACCTGTTACTTCTGGAAGCCTGCGGACCCTGTTAAAATTTTGGAAAAAATCCAGATTTCTTTCTTTAGTTTATCTTTATTTTTTATTTTGAGTTTTTAGTATCTGCCCAGATTGATGATTGTTTCTATCAAAATTTTTTTGTGAATGAATTCCAATGATATTTGTGTTTTGATGATTTTCTAGAAGTTTTGCATTTTGGATTGCTTTTCATTTGGTCTTTGTAGTGATTCGAAGCATTGGCAGTTTGAAATACCTCAGATTACATTGGTATTTTTTCCTTTTTGCTGAGTCTGACTTGATTGTGAAATCCATCCTTTATTGAGAAATAGATCTACTTGTTTCTTTGCAAATCTTCGAAAAAACTTTGTTATAGGTTTTGATTTTCATTTTTATAAAAAACATATATAAGTGTTTTTGATTTGTTTGTTATTCTGGACAAATAGATCCTTAGTTTAATGAACAACTAATTAAAACATTCTTCAAAAATATTAAAGCTTTTATTCAATTAGATTTTTAAAGTTTGTAGATCTCGAAATTAGTTTTGTAGTTTTGAGTGCTTTTAAAAAAATTTAGATTTCTTTTGAAGGAAAATTGTTTTTTGTAGTTTCAAGTTTTTGAAAGTGAAAGGATTTTATTGTGAGCTTTAATAATCTATTTAATTTTTAGTTATTGCTGAAAAGACAAAAATATTTTCTTTTGGTTATTCTTTATGTTTGAAGAAAGAAGTGTCTCTTAAAAGAATTGCATTATCGAACTCTTTCTTTAGCTAGAATTTCATTGAAAGAAAACGAATTGATTATCATTTTTAGGTGCATTTTTAGTGTTTTTGGAAGTCGAGTCTTCATACCATCAAAGTTTCATTTCTGTACCTACTGACTTAAGAAACAACTCATTAAAAGTAACGCTTAATTAAAATTCATCTAGCAATCTTTTTATTTTCTAGGGCTCTTATCACCAACATAGCTTAGGCTAGTATCTTGGAGTAGGGAGTAATTAACTCTCCAAGATAGTAAAACAAACAAGTAGATAAATCTTGCGGTAAGAAATAAACCCAATCATAATTGGTACAATCTGGGAAGCTTCTCTTAAAGAAGTCAATCACGAGATCATGTCTAAACCTTTGAGACAATCAATTCTGTTTCATTGGGGAAGATAGAAGATTGTGCGCGCATTACAAACGGTAAACCTCGGATTAACCATTGTCGAGAAGCCTGGGGTCACTTGTCGGTAAACCTCGGATTAACCATGTCGAGGAGCCTTCAAGGGGATTGAGCTTTGTTACTCTGCCCTTGCGCGTGGGATCGGATTGTAGACTATTCCCCCAGTTGTATTTGTTATTGTTGGTAACCTTAGTGTCCAAAAACTTAAGATTATTTCCTAAGGTGACGGTGAAGGAAAGATCTCACTGTACCTGGAGAAAACGTCGACTAGACTCACTTGAACTCTCTGGGGGGTTCTCTTCACACGATATGGTTTTGTGAAGAAACTTGTGCCAGTCTGTTTCATTAAGCAGGTTGTCGGGGTAACTGTTCCAATCGCCCTTTCTATATTAAATTTCTACTAAGTTGGATTTCATCACCAACTAGTGTTTTTAGTACGGGAAGTTTACTATTTGTGTGTGGTTTGAACTCTTAGATTTTTAAGTGTGTGATTCACCTGTTTGTTTCTTTAGAGACTTTAGGTGTTTTTATTGAAATTTTATTTTTTTGCGTGTGATTAGTTAATATTTAATCATGGTGGAATTGTCGAGACAATCCCGGAGACTTCAAGGGAAACCCCCTAAATATACACTAGGTCAACTTGAAGGGCTGCGTGCTCTAGTATCATCTAGTAGCAGTAGAATTAAATCAACAGAAGTTGGAACTTCAGCTATAGTTGTTCATCATGATCATCAAACACCCATAACAGAACATATTTATGAACCAATTTCAGTTTCGGAAGTTACTGGTAGTATTTCTCCTTCCAGTGAACTTGCTGACGAACCTGAAATTTCTGAGCCTGAAACTGAACCTTCTGTTTTGGAAACATCCTCAGGATTTATTAAACCAACTTCTAGCGATCTTGGTTCACCTAGGGTAAGAAATATTATCACTGAAGATCTTCCATCTGGACTCATTTCTATTAAAGAACTTACTAGTATAGATGAAGAGTTATCTCTTCTTGAATCCCCTCAGTCTTTAAATCTTAGGGAGCATGAATCTATTTTCTACAGCCCTATTCGAACTGACGCTTGGTATCTATCTTTGACAAAATTTTTAGAGAATCTGGGTCTTGCTTTTTCTCCACCTCGAATTCCACTTCATCCTACACCCATAGGTTACTATCCATCAGCCATCATGGCAGGAGAGTCATCCATGTTTTCCCAAACACCGAAAGCATTTTTACACGGTGGTCCTTCTGTTCCTGTGGGATATCAGCCTTTGTCTGGTACTTTCTATGGAGTAGCTCCTCAACCAATTGAACATGTATTATAATCTGGTTTAAGTGGAATTAAAACTGAAATGTTGAATGCAGAGAAAATCTTTATGATGTCTGGTAATATTCTGAATCCTCAACCTCAAGGCAGTCAGTTACCACCTGGAGGACAATTTCAGGGAAATCAGTTACCGCCTAGGGGGAAACCTCAGGGTACTTAATTACTGCCTAGGGGGCAACCTTCAGGCAGTTAGTTACCACCTGGGGGGCAACCTCAAGGTAGTTTTTTCCCAGGACAGACTGTGGAATCACATTATTTTGGAGGAAAACCTCAAGGACAGTACATACCTCAAGGTTATCAACCTCAAGGACAATACATACCCCAGGGTCAACCTCATTCTCAATATGCTCCTCAGGGTCCTTATCAACCCCAGCTTTAGTACGTGCCTCAGGGTTATCAAACTTAAGGTCAGTACCCAATTCAAGGTTTCCAACAGCCTTCTGGTCAATCATCTGTTCAAGGAGCTGGAAATTTACCACTTACTTATCAAGCCTACGTTCAACCAGGCTATGGTCCTTACATTCAAACTTCTACAGGACAATAACCCAGAATGAATATGGTGTGGGATCCATCCCAATATCAACAGCCTATGCAGCCTAATGTGCAGTTGCCTTCTCAACCTAGACAACCTTTGGTTTCTGGTCCAACCCAGCAACCCATCCAGTCTACTATTCAAACTCCTGCACCTAGTTCTGTTCAGCAGTCTGGGCCTAGTGCACCTCATACTCCGCCTCAAACTGCTGCAACTGCTGCAACATCTGTTCAACCTATAACACCTATTTCTAGAGTATCTGTAGCTCTGAGTTCTTCTATCCTTGCATCCGTGCAAATCCCTCAAGTCTCTGTACCCCAGTCAGGACCTTCAGGTCAGTCTTCAGTCCAGATGCCTGCGGGACAAGCTGGTACAAGTACGGTGGTCACAATTCAACCGCAATTCACGTATCAATTGCACCAGGGATAGCCTCAATTCGGTCTCGTTTCACAAAATCCAAATTATCAGTATCAATCGTACCCTGGCTATACTTATCAACAGCCTCAACAACCCCAGTTTGGTCCGGTTAAGCTTGGTTACCCGGGACGTTACACAATTCCTAATGCAAATCCGATTCCTAGTTATCCTAGGTATCCTCCTCCTGGAACTGCTTTGGCTACTCAACGTTTTCGTGACCCTAACCGTTAGTTACCATTTATTGCAAATTTGGATTTACCTGATTTGACGCGCCTTACAAATGATCCAATTTTCTATTATCTGTACTGGCTGTCAATGCCGCATAAGTTGCCCAGTGATATACCCAAATTCGAAGGTAAGCCAGGAGTGGATCCATTAAATCACATGATGACTTATCACCTTTGGTGTGCATCTAATTCAATAATTCATGATTCAATTCACTTACGTCTTTTCCAAAGAACTCTTATTGGTCTTGCCGCCAAATGGTACATTGAGTTACCACGAGGCTCTTTTAATAATTTCAGTCAGTTAGAAACTACCTTCTTGACTCATTTTCAGTTTCCTGTTAGATACGAAAATGGCATGAAACTATTAACTTCACTAAAGCAATCCACATCCACATATATTTCTGATCATATTCATGAATGGCGACGTAGAAGGTGTTTGGTGAAATTTTACATTCCGGATCAAATTTTGGTGGAATGGTTTGTTAAATCGTTGTTACCCAAAATCACTGAAGACGTAGCTAAGTCTGGCATTGTTACTGAGGAGCAAGTAATTTCTCAAGCTCAGTACCTTGACCTCATTTATACGCAGTTAGGTACTTTACATGAAAAAATCCCCGATCTTCCAAAACAAGGTCAAATAGCTGCAGCTCCTTCAAGGTCTCATGCCGCTGATGGTATGATTGGTACAGTAAATACTAAAAGCAAGAAGAAACCTTCAAAGAATTCTTCTCCTATTATAACTTTACCTGATTCCCCAAAAGGAGAATCTTCCCCGAAAATTTATGCTGAATAAAAACAAAAAGAATTCAAAAAAGAAAACTGATAAAAACGAATCCAATGATGAAAAACGCAAACCTCGCTATCCTTGTTACATCTGTGATGAGGATCATTTTACTAAGGAATTCCCACATCGAGCAGAGGTTGCAAAATTCTTTAAAGGATCACAACAACCTGCTGTCTTGAAGGATCCTTTTCCAACTCAAGATAGTAAGATGGTTGGTTCTACGTCGAATGCCTCAGAAGAACCTATTCTAATGATAACTCATGTACAGATTGCGACGCAATCGCAAGATTATGGTAGTAAGAATACTATTGATGGTAAAGAAGAAGAATCTTCTAATGCAAACACATCAACTACACCTACTCCTGTTTCTGGTCCGCTATAGATCGAGAAACCAAATGCAAAATTAATAATCAAACCGCCTGCTAAGGGTGTTCTTCGTAAATCAGCTTTCAATCCACATGCAAGAGCTGCTCAGAATTACAACATTGTTGAAGACTTAGCTATTTCCCCTTCAGCAATGTCAGCTTTGGAAGTGCTGCAATCATGCCCAACACAGTGTAAATTACTTTTGTCTGCCATAGGAGCTATCGATATTCAGGATTCGAACCTTATAGTCTTCGATTTAGAGAATAGTACACCTCACCTACCTCATCAAATGGCTTTCCAAAGTCCAGTGTTAGTAAAAAATAGACCGATCTTTCGGACTGTGATTGATGAGGGACCTTCGACGTGTATTATGTCGATCCAGTGTTGGAAATCGCTTGGTTCTCCTACACTCAATTAGTCTCTGACGATTATAAAGGCTTTTGATGACCGAGGTTTCCACCCTTTTGGTATTTTGTAGGATTTACCCATAGGGGTCGAAGGTAAAAGCATAAATCTAGATGTGGAAGTGGTTGATGCCCCTCTATATTACAACCTTCTTCTGGGTCGTAGTTGGTCTTATGCTATGACTGCTATTGTTTCTTCGGTCTTTCGGCTCATAAAATTTCCACATCAAGGAAGGATCGTTACAATAGATCAGTTAAATTATTTTTCTTCCGATCCAGCCTCTACAGAAATAATCCAGCACATTGGTAAAGTGGCTATCCCTTACAAGGATGTTGGAGTAGGTTTGATTAAGGATTTTGGTTTACTAGGAACTTTTTCCTTTCCTCCTCCTAACGTATCGCCTTCTATTGCAACTATTCATATGATTTCATCAGAAACTGTTATGTTTGATGATCCTTAGATCGTAACTTTCGACTTTGAGTTAAATTCATTTGATGGCATGATGCCTTTGAGTCCATTTGAAATTGCGTATCAAGCTATACAATCACTTTCCAACCCCTCTTCAACTGAAACTGATCCAATGAATGGGATCCATGTGGAATCACTTTCTATATCTAGTTCAGCCACAACGAAATTTCCTGATCTTGTTCATATTGATGAGCAGATTCGTGAACTTTTGTCTGTTGATGATTTACCATGGGAAGATCTACATCATCGATCTTTGTTTTTACCTGAGATGGATCATTTTGAAGATGATTTCGCTTCTATTTTTACTGCTGAATATGTCAAAGAACTGCAAAATACATTGCAAAATCCTGATTCTGAGTTAAATTTGGAAAATATCTCTCAAATGATTCCAATTGACATTTCAGTAAAATCAGGAATAATTGAAAGCATTCATATAGGTTCTTGATGTACAAAAGATGAAATTCAAACTTATAAAGCCCTATTTCAAGAATTTTGTGATGTGTTTGCCTGTTCCTATGAAGAAATGCCAAGAATCGATCCGTCAATTGTCGTACATGAAATCAAGATTTACCCGGATGCCAAACCTATTTGTCAACATCTATGTCAAATACATCCTAAAAAAGCTGCTTCTATCAAAGCCAAAGTTGAAAAATTACTTCGCGCAGGTTTTATTTATCCAATTCCTTTAACGGATTGGGTATTGAATATTGTTCATGTTACTAAAAAACAAGGAACGATACGAGTATGTATCGATTATAGGGATATTAATCGAGCTTGTCCTAAAGACAATTATCCAACCCCCTATATCAATAAAATAATTGATGATTGTGCTGGCAATGAAATGTTTTCCTTTATGGATGGTTTTTCTGGTTACAATCAAATAAACATACTCCCTACTGATCAGCCAAAAACAACTTTCATTTGTCCATGCGGGACATTTTCTTATTGCAAACTACCTTTTGGATTAAATAACACTGGAGAAACTTTTCAAAGGGCTATGTCTTACGCATTTCATGACATTAAGCACATTGTGCAGCCTTATCTCGATGATTTACCAGCTCATTCATCATGTAGGGCCGACCATCTCACTCATTTAAAAGCTATCTTTATGAGATGTAGGCATTATCGAATTAGGCTAAATCCACACAAATGTGTTTTTTGTGTAGAATCAGGTTGCTTACTGGGATTTGTTGTTTCAAAAGTAGGCATTCATGTTGATCCGTCTAAGGTCGAAGCCATTGTCAATTTACCTCCTCCTTTGACTCTGCGCCAACTCCAAAGTTTGTAGGGCAAAGCAAACTTTTTACGTCGGTTCATTCCTAACTACGCCGAGCTAACAAAGGGTTTTACCTGGTTGCTGAAACAAAACATTCCATTATTTTGGGATGAGATCACTGATTGATCTTTTGATGCACTTAAACACGTGTTGACCCATGCACCATTATTGCATCCTCCCAACTACAAACAGGACTACGTTTTGTACCTCGCCGCCTCTCATTCCATAATTGGGATGGTTTTAGTTCATGAAGACAAATATAAAACTGAACATGTGATTTAATATCTTAGTCGAAATCTGCATCCGACTGAGATCAAATACACACATGTGGAGAAATTGGCCTTGGTAGCTGTTCAAGCTGTTCAAAGATTTAGACACTACATCTTATTACGCAAAACCACAGTAATTTCAGACTGTAACCCTATGATGTACATTTTAACCAAAAAATTGCTAGGGGGCAAGTATTCCAAATGGATAGTTATCCTGCAGAAATTTGACTTGGAGTTTGAAAAATCCAAGGCAAAGAAATCTTTCGTTTGCCGAACTGATGTGTGATTTCCCCTCTACTGATACTGAAACTGTGGCGGAGGAGCCCATTGTGGATGAATCCTTGTTTCTTATCAGTACTATTGATCCATGGTATGGGTATATTATCATTTATCTCCAAACCCAATATTTTCAGCCTGAAATCTCAGGATCTCAGCGACGGAAAATACATTTCCAATCCCAACAATATAATAGTATTGGTGATACACTCTATCTTCATGGAGCGGATTCTATTTTCTGACGCTGTCTTACTCATGAAGAAGCTGAGAAGGTTTTAAATGACTGCCATTATAGAGCATGTGGCGGTCATATGTCTGGGTATGCCACAGCCCAAAAGATACTGCGTGCTGGTTATTTCTGGCCGTCGTTATTCAAAGATTGTATCTATGCAGTCTGGAAATGCCACAATTGTCAACTCTTTTATCGTAATATGTGTGTACCAGCCACTCCTCTTCACCCTATAATTGTTGTTGGTCCTTTCGAAAAATGGGGTATTGACTTTATTCATATAACCCTCACTCGGTTGGGGGGCATGCGTATATTATCTTAGCAGTAGATTACTTTACTAAGTGGGCCAAGGCGATGCCTACATTTTTGGCCGACGGCAAGACTGCTGCAAATTTTGTATTCAATCACATAATTTCTAGGTTCGATGTTCCTCAATCCATTATTACAGATCATGGAATTCATTTTTGAAATATCATGATGACTGAACTAACAGATCAACTTGGCCTGCGCCACGATAATTCCACTCCGTATTATCCGCAGACTAATGGTTTGGTTGAAGCTATCAATAAAGTTTTAGTCACTATGATCAGACGAATTATTGGTATTCATAAGTCGAATTGGCATTCCATGTTATTTTCATCACTTTGGGAATATCGAACCCCAGTAAAAACAACAACTGGTTTCACTCCCTTTCAACTAGTTTACGGTTTGGAAGTTGTGTTTCCGATTGAATGCGAAATTCCGTCCTTGAAATTAGCCATAGAATTACTTCCAGCTACTTCTGAAGAGGAGAATTTTTTTTTGTACTTGGCTCAGCTAGATGAGAATCGGCGAAGTGCTGCAATAGAAAACAAGGCTCATGTTAAACAAATAAAAGCTCAGTATGATAGAAGTGTTACCCCACGAAATTTTTCAGAAGGAGACCTAGTCTCAGTTTATGACCAAGCCAACGATAAGGTAGGAGCTGGAAAATTCGTGCCTATGTGGCATGGTCCCTTCATTGTTAAGCGAAAGCTGGCGAAAGGGGCCTATGAGCTGATAGATTTTGACGGTGTCCCTTTAGATAAACCTAGAAATGGGCTTTATCTAAAGAGATATTATGCTTAAATGTGGTGTGGAGATTTAATTAGATTAGATTTATTTACTGCTAGTGTGTCTTAGATTAGAAAAGTGTGCCTAGTTTAGAAGTGTGTTTTGTCACTATTCCTGCTTATCTGAGTTTTACTCTTGATATTGCAGATGTCGACGTCTCTTCAAACCTACATTGGTTTTGTTGATGTTGCTTGTCGTAGTACACAGAATATTTCTTCCGCAACTTGGGTTATCTATTCACCCTCTGACGAGTTAGTATCCATGCATGGGGTAAGCCTTGGTCAAACAACGAATAACATTGCAGAGTATAGTGCAGTGATTGAGTTACTATCTGAATCCATATCTTTTGGAATTCAGAGTTTGATTGTTAGGTTGGATTCTGAACTTGTTGTATTACAGCTCAATAGGGTTTATGCCATTAGAAATCCAGTGTTATTACGGTTATTTTTAAGAGTTCGTCTCTTGGAACGTGAATTTGATTACATTGAATATTAGCATATTCCAAGACATTTAAATACATTAGCAGATGTAGTTGCTTCTAGTATGATAAATCGACATTCACAATAATCAAAATAGTAAATTAAACAACATTCATAACATGTACACAGGTAGCCGGTAAATAGTGATATATCATAGTATAGAAGTGTTTTCAAAAAATATACATTGTCTTTGATCATAGGTTGGAAACACCTTATGATCGGCAAAAATGGTAATACAAAAGGTCAAAAAGTATGAGTCTATGAAATGATCATCCCATCACTGATGGTGATCACAATAAGAGACCACTGCTCGAGCCACCCTACACAAGAACCTCCTAAAAGGTCCTGGAACACAAATCACGTATCTCTGTAATATGAGAGGAATATCATCTATGTCTGTCTCCGGAATGTCTAGAGTCAGGCGCTCTAGGTGATGCTCTAAATCAGACAGGATCTCTGCTGATTGGCCTATTGGGGCTGGTGCGGCTGCAACTGGTTGTCTTCTTTCATAAGGCTAGAGATGGGCTGGTCATCGTGGGCCCAAATCTACATTTTAAAATTTTGGTTATTAATTTCAAGACGATTAAAAAACAAAAAAATTAGAACTCAAAAATTGTTGAAAATTATTTTACCTGATTCATCCCATTGTTCCCCTGCTGGGAGAGTCATCTCTCGGTCGCCACGAAAATCTATCCCGGCGTATGGAAAATCCTCTATAACGAAAAGTTGGCATTCTAGCCAACGAAAATATGAAGGAGAAAATCAAACAATTTCGACGCCCTCAATACCATGATGGGCCATCAATGCAACCCTACGAACCATCCTAGGTTCTCGAAGTTCACTGGCATCAACAGGAATGTTCTGTGGAGCTAACATGGGGATCCTCTCTAAAGTAAAGGTGACTACAATGGATCCATATCCAAAGTTATTTAGTTTTCCATTCTTCGCGCTGGTTATTTGGCCTTTTACATTGGCCAACACAGCTTCGCACCAGTTGAAAATGGTGCCTCGAAAACAGTCTACAGCAATGCGCATCTAGGAACTGGTAGCCACATGCAATGTTGCACTCTCACATAGCTTGGTAACAGTAAATGCAATAACTTTTAGCTCGGGACAGATGATATTTTTTATGTCAATCTGTTTGTCCCTAGGGTCTGCCTAATCATTACAGAACTCTTGTCGAAGACTAGCGATAGTCTAGCCACCTGGCCTAGTCCCAAACAGAGAAATTTGTTCGCCCCTTTTGGACAAACCAGTCAGAAAATAAATATCCTCCAGGTCAATTTCGAGCTGGTGGCCGCCAATAATGAAACACTGGTCCTGTACTTTCCACCTGTTCACCAACCATGTTAGGAGGTCTACCTGTGCCCTAATGCCCTGAATGGCTTAAAATTTATACAAACCACATGCTCTTAATGCTTGCATTATGGGAAAATGGAGCATTACGGCGTCATCCATGTCTTCATGCTCTTGTTCTCTCAAATTAGCATCGTTTTTATCCTACAATGCATAAAAAGATATATTAGAACAATCTAATTTGAAAAATTTTGGGCGGAAATTGAGAAATTTAACTTTGAAATCTAATTGTGCGAGGTCCGCACTTTGTTTTCATACACAGTGCATAGGAACGCACGCGCGCTTTGTGACAAGTTTGGACCCATGACCTTTTTCTATATAGAAAAAATTCGGGGTCCGCAGGGCCCGTGTGTTGTGCCTGCAAACCCCCGCGAGCGATTTTTTAAACATATTTTTCTCTTAAAAAATGAAATCTAAAGCCTAAAAATGAAATACAAATGGATGAAATACAAGATTAGGAGGTCATGGATTACTTGGAGCTAACGGTTCTCAATTTCGTCGGACGGATCTTCCAGAATCTTCACAGGAAATTTTTTACCCAAAAGCTTTTACTTTTCACTCTGAACTCGAACGGTAAAAATGAAGTTAGAAAAGCCCTTTTTATAAGTTTTTTTGAATAAACAAGTTTCTAATTTGTTTATTTTTCACTTTAAAAAGGTTACTTTTGAAAGCATTTTTATTTATCTTAAGCAGGTATGTGTAATGTTTCAAGTTTTTGTGCAGAAATTGGATTTTTCAGGAGAATTGATCGTTTTTCAACAAAGAGCATACTTTTATCACTTTTTCGGACTCTTTCAAAAATTTACGAAAAAGAAAAAACTTGGAGTCCTCTTTTAAGCCCTTTTCAGACTCTCTAAACATGAAAAGATTTCCGAGCACTTTATTATTCGAACTCGTTAAAGTAAATGAATGATGTCCTTTCAGTATAAGTTTACCCCTTTTACGGAATGAAATTGACTATTTACGAAAAAGGTATTCGTTGACTAATTACGGTCAATAGAGTTATCTCCCTCATTATTTTATTATTTTTCGGGCTCAAGAGACTAAATTTACGAAAAAGTAAACCCACGAACTTTTCTTAAGTTTTTCTTCTGACTCCCTAAAATTGAAAAGCACTGAGTTTCTCCTATACTGGACTCGTTAAAATTTAACAGTAAAGGACCTGTTCAATTCTAAACGGGAATGAACCACTCCTTCTTAGGGTTTGAATCTTAAACTAAGTTGGACTCATCCGAAGGATGAGCTTATAAACAAGCAAATTTTATCCTCCTCAAGCTTATAAAAAATAAAGAGGTACTTGCCAAAAATGGTGGGGGAAAAGAGAGAATAATGGACTTGTTTGTTGTATTTTGATTTTTTTTGAAAATCCAAGTTAACCACTCTTGAACACGACACTTTTTGTCCACCTGGGTTGGGAAATCCTTTACTTAACATTTAATCAAACCACACTGAAATTCTTCAATCGATTTCTAGGTATTAGCTTTGGGTTAATTGTCACAAAACCATCTGCAGTGTCGTTATGTGTTCAAGAGGACAGTTCAAATAAACCATTCATCTACAAAATATCTGTCATCCATTTTGACCATCCCTGAGTTAGTCCTTGCCAATATACATTTTCAAAACTTGATCTATGATTTCATGTTGTGGGCTCGCCTACCGCCGATCACTTTCTATCGACGACAACTCATTATCTAGGAAGTTGATCTAGAAATCGTCAGTGCCTTGAAATCTAGATGCCTCAATGGCAGGTTTCTCGCCTTTGACGATGGGTTACATCATTGACCTTTTATCGAATGATTCCGTGATGTTTTCGACTTCAGCTCATTCATTCACATTTCATGGATTGTACTGAGTACTTTGAGAGCCATTAACATTAATGATGGTTACTCTCACACTTGTTAACAGTTTACATCATTGACTAGTAATCAAGTGGTTTCTACCATGTTCGACTTCAACACATTTATTCACATGGATAGAATTGTACTAGTTCGAGATGTGGAAATCAAGACCCTGGATCTAGTTTCTACCATCTAGGCTGCGACGAATTTTGTTATCATTTATACAGTAGACTATTCATAAACAGATGGCTGCGTCCATACTGTGTCTACACATGTCTATACTGTGATGTATTCAAAATCATTCCTGTATCATAACAGTTTGAATCAGTTTCTAGTTAGTTTTGATCTGAGTATGGGAATGCCTACCTCAGCGATGATATATATATATATATATATTGCATTGAATGTTTTTACAGGTTCTGACTGGGGTGTCCACAGGATGATCCTTGAAATGATAAAGTACTACACTCTTCATATATGACAGACTTCAGCTTCATCTATTCCAGACTTTGCACTTTAGGGGGAAATCTGTTACACTGAAAATTGTCATCCTAACATTCTACTATGTGTATGAGCTCATTATCACTCATACTTCCTCCTTTGCAAGTCTAACATATCAGTTCATCATGTCAAGCCTTGAAAATCAGAGAAAAGTTCCTAAAAATCTTCCTAACTTTGGTGTCGCACTTTCTCTATATATGTCCTGCGGTCCTGCACCTAATGTTCAGGTCTTCTGCGTACCTGAACGCACTTTCTCTATGTTGTAAGTGCGGACCCATGTAAAAATTAAAAAGGCGCAAATAAACTCATAAAAGCTCATTTTCAGTAAATTCTAGAAGCCTCTAGAAAATATCTTGCGGTGGCAGAACCGCTCTTATGAGGTTCATGTATCCCTTACCTTATGGAGCTAACCCCTTGATGTGAGGAGCTTATCCCTTTGAAGGAGGATTCTATCCCTTCATATTTGGAACTGAAAACCTCCTCTTTTACACTATAAAAAGAGGCATTGGGTAGCCTCAAAGGGAGTTCAAGCTTTAGAATATTTGAGGTTAAGTGTTGTTGGGATTCAGACTCATTTAACTAAGATTTTTGTGAGGAGAGATCACATACCTCTATTTGTCTTGGTTGGAGGAGTGTAGAGCTTATCAAAGTAGAGGAGACTCCTGCTTCGGACCTCGGGAAGTGGTGCAGTAACAACCGCTAGTCCGTCCAACCAGAACCGGTCAACGATGACGTGGTTCAGTCAACAAGGTCTTTTTGTCCTCTCAGAATTGTTATTTATCAATTTTAGAAAAATTGATAAATAAAATTACTTGGTAGCTTTAGAATGTTATAACTAATCCCCGGCTTATATATACATTACCAACTTAACAAGCTATCACTCCGCGCCTTTATATATATATACCCCGACACTTTATAGTTATTAGTTAAACCTTCGGATTTTATACGTATACACTATGCTTTGGACAAACTTTATAACAAAACTTTTCACGTCGGGCCCACCTACATATATATATGTCAATAACCAATCAAATGCATGTACTGTACCGCTTTTATCCTCCGCACACGTTTATTATCGTTCGTGCATCTATGTCCCATGTCCACCGTCTGATGTTCCCGCGCCAGATCGACGATTCTCATGCATTTCGCCCGGCGTCCTGGTACGAGGGTTAACGTGCGAAGGCGCAAGTTAACGAGCAGTTTTCAAACAGTTCTTTGGCCACGTGTCCGACGGTCTATGGATTCGCTGCCCACTCTACGGATACCACTTATGGTCGGAAGGAGGTGCGGAAATGGGGAAATCCACTCTCCAAAACCACTCGCAGGTTTCCACGATGTTAACCAAAGTTAATGCGGGTTACGTTCTCCTTTGCATTCGTTAACTCAGAGTTAAGTCTCCAGTTGGGGGGGATTCACTTAACACAAACAAATACAGATTTCTGTGTTACGCGGGATTCCATTACTCTAAGCAGAGTTCCACGACCCTGCTCCTCCATACAGACTTCGCTTCCATACGGATTTCTTTATGGAATTTAAGGACAGAGAAAGTAATGTCAGTATACAAATGACTCACAATCAAACGAATTACCACGCAATTAACATTCCAAGGCAATTAGATAATCAACAAAGTAGAAATTCATTCAATTGGGGCAATCGACAATACACATAGTTTATTGCAGGAATTCCTCTATTCTTCCCCTCCCTTGTACATCTGAAGGGTATAATTATATACATTATAGAGTGTGACTCTTTGGTTCCTCTATGAGGACCGTTTTGGAACCCAAAAGCCTAGTTACTATTTATTCAATAACTGAACTGACAGCTAGACAAACTGAGCTATTCGACTTCCTCTGACTCTAGTTAATCTAAATAATTACAATCAGCTAAGGTATTGACACCTAGCTATAATAATCCGAATGTTTCCAAACCCTCCTAGCCACAACATGTGGACAAAACTTCCTACATTGCTGGCCAGTGTCTAATGCCCCTGCATCAGACTCCTGAGGTCAATTTTCTTCATGGGCTCCTGTCCATGAGCTCCTCCACTGATCTGCCTATCTTCTGCAGCATTCCTTCAGTCATCCAAGTGGAATCTTCCTCTGGTTTATCCTTCTATTTGGTCAAGTACTGAAAGTACTCTTGTCCTCTGGTCCTTTTGAACACTCTCTTGCCCAATATCTTCTCTGGTTGCAATGGCTGAGCTGGAGGTAGCTGTTCTTTCCACTCAATCTGTTCCTTGTCTGCTAATCTGTCCTCTGCACCATCATTTTCATACTTTTACAAATCTGCAACATTAAAAATGGGAGATATTCCAACATCAGGTGGAAATTCAATCTCATAAGCATTTGCAGAAAACTTTCTAAGTATCTTGCATGGCCCAATCTTTTTTAACTTCAATTTATTATACTGCTTCTTTGGGAACCTCTCCTTTCTCAAGTGTGCCAAAACCAAGTCTCCTACTTCAAAATGAACTTCTTTTCTGCTCAAGTCTGCTCTGTTTTTGTATTTGATGTTGTTGCCTTGTAGTTGTTGTTTCACTTGTTCATGTATGGCCTGGATCTTTGAAGAAAATTCTTCACCATCTGCACTCCTTAACTCTGCTCTTCCCAGATTTCTTAATTATGATATTCCTCTGGGATGCATTCCATAAACAATATGAAATGGACTCTGCCCTGTGCTTCTGTTTGGTGAATCATTATATGCATATTTTTCCTGTGGAAAAATATGATCCCACTGCTTGGGATGTTCTCTTGCAAGACTCCTCAACAAATTTCCCAAACTCCTATTCACTACCTCAGCTTGTCCATCAGTCTGGGGATGATAAGTTGAGTTGAAACTCAGTTTAGTGCCAAATTTATTCCATAGTTTCCTCCAAAAATGATCCACAAATCTGGTGTCTCTGTCTGAAACAATACTCTTGGGCAACCCATGCAATCTAACAACTTCTTTGAAAAACAAGTTAGCAACATGGGTGGCATCACTAGTTTTATAGCATGGAATAAAATGTGCCATTTTGGAGAATATATATACCACAACAAAGACTGCATCATTCCCTCTTTGATTCTTGGGAAATCCTAGAACAAAATCCATACTCACCATGTCCCAAGTCCTGTCTGGAATAGACAAGGGAGTATACAATCCTGCATTATGGCTCCTTCCTTTGGCATATTGAGAAATCTTGCAATTCTTCACAAACTTGTCCACTTCTGTTCTCATCTTGGGCTAGAAATAAAAGTGACTCAATTTTTCATAAGTCTCGTCAGTACCAAAGTGTCCAGCAAGTCCACCACTATGCTTTTCTTTGATCAAATTTTCTCTCATGGAACATTTTGGTATACACAGTTGGTTTTTTCTAAATAACAAGTCCTCCTGCAGGAAATATTCCAACCACTGACTTCTATCTGTCAAAATAGGTTTACTACATGCCTCAAATGCTTCTCTAAAATTTGGATCTGTTTTATATAATTCTTTGAGAAAATCGAATCCCGCAACTTCAAAATTAGTCTCTTGAACAAGCAAATGTCTCCTACTCAAAGCATCAGCTACTTTATTGGCTTGGCCACTTATATGTTTCAAAACAAAATTGAAACTTTGGAGATACTCAACCCATTTAGCATGCTTGTGTTTTAACTTGGGCTGCTGTACAATATACTGCAAAGCATGATTATCAGAATACAATACAAACTCCCTGGACATCAAATAATGTCTCCACTTCTTCAGTGCTTGAAAAATTGCATAGAATTCCTTCTCATAAGAGGAATACTTTCTCCTAGTATCATTCAACTTCTCACTGAAATAGGCTACAGGCCTATCATCCTGACTCAAAACGGCTCCAATGGCCTCCCCACTAGCATCACATTTTACTTGAAATGGTTTGGTGAAATCAGGAAAAATTAAAACAGGCTTCTCTGTTATCTTTTGCTTTAAAACTTTAAAATTTCTCTCTGCTTTAGCAGTCCACTTAAATGGATGTTTTCTCTTCCTTATTGTCTCAATTATGGGTGCATTGATCTTACTGAAGTTTCTTATAAACTTTCTGTAAAAACTAGCAAGTCCATGGAAACTCCTTACCTCAAAAACATTCCTGGGTGAAGGCCACTCCACAATTGCCTTAACCTTTTCTGGGTCCATCTTCAATCCTTCTGCGGAAACAACAAATCCCAAATACACCAACTCTTCCTTCATGAATGAGCACTTCTTTAAATTTATCAGCAGTTTCTCTTGGTGCAGCTTCTTCAAGACATGATTAAGATGCCTCAAATGTTCCTCTTTAGTTCTGCTGAAAACTAATATATCATCCAAATACACTATCACAAATTTACCAATGAATTCCCTCCATACTTCATTCATGAGTCTCATAAAGGTACTAGGTGCATTTGACAACCCAAAAGGCATTACCATCCATTCATACAGTCCTTCATTTGTTTTAAAAGCAGTTTTCCACTCATCACCCTCTCTAATTCTAATCTGATGGTATCCACTCTTCAAATCTATCTTTGAGAAATATTTAGCACCACTAAAACAATCCATTAAATCCTCAATTCTGGGCAAAGGGAATCTGTACCTGATTGTGATCTTATTAATTGCTCTGGCATCAGTACACATCCTCCAGCCTCCATCCTTCTTTGGGCTCAAAACTGCTGGTACTGCACATGGGCCCAAGCTTTCTCTGATCAGTCCTTTGTCCACCAATTCCTGTACTTGTTTCCTGATTTCCTCATTTTCTTTGGGAGGCATTCTGTAGGCTGCCTTATTTGGTAGATTTGAACCAGGGATAAAATCTATCTGATGGCTAATCTTTCTCACAGGTGGCAGCTCATCAGGTAAATCATCCACAACGATGTCACAATAATTGTCTAACATCTCTTGTATCTCTACTGGTAAATCAGAAATCTTTGTAGAAGTAAGAACTACTTTTGGTTTGAAAACTAAAGCAAAGCTTACCTCTTCTTCTTCTATCTGCTGCAGATATTCCTTCCCGCTCAGCAACAAGGTCTTTGGATCAATCACTCTGTTGGATGGCTCTCCTTCTTCCATGGGAATCAATATATGATGTACCCCATCTTTGAAGAACTTGTAAGTGTTCTTCTTGCCATCATGCACTGCTGCTCTGTCAAACTGCCAAGGTCTACCCAGCAGTATATGACACACGTCCATGGGCATTACATCACACAAAACTTTGTCCTTGTATTTTCCCATTTGCAGCTCTATCTCACATTGTTCTTTCACAACCAGCTGGTGCCCTTTATGCAGCCAGGACACCCTGTAGGGAGTGGGGTGCTCCCTAGTCTTCAGCTTCAGTTTTTCTATCACCTCAGTGGAAACCAAATTTTCTGTGCTGCCACTATCAATGATTAGCTGGCAGCATTTCCCTTGGACTTTGCATATGCTCCTAAACAAAGTCTTCCTTTGTGCGGGTTCAGTGACTTCTTTGGTTTGTTTCAACAGGACCTTATTAACCACCAAGGACTCTCCCCTCTCTGGAAGAACTTTTTCTTCAATTTCTGCTTCTTCTTCAACCTGGGAAACAACAGCATTCCTTGGACCAGCACCCACATTCTCTGGGCATTCATAATGCTTGTGTCCCACTTCCAGGCATCTATAACACCTCAATTCTCTACCTTTGCCTCTGTCTCTGCCTCCTCTTCCTCTTCCTCTGTAAGAACCCCTTCTGCCATTTGCATCCTCCTCTGTAGATGCATTCTAAGGTGAGCTACTGTTAGCTCCATCCCTGG
Source organism: Pinus albicaulis (assembly GCA_034641835.2). Lineage (NCBI taxonomy): Eukaryota > Viridiplantae > Streptophyta > Pinopsida > Pinales > Pinaceae > Pinus > Pinus albicaulis. The sequence continues at coordinate 1,376 of JAXQQM020063389.1, read as the reverse complement.
GTGTAGGCTTTCCTCTACCACCCTGACTTCCCTTCCCACAGAAAGTACCTCTCTTCTTGGCAGACTGTTTTCTCAGGAGTTTCTCCTCTGCTTTCAAGGCCATCTGATAGGCCTCTTCCACTGTCTTAGGAGACAGAAGACCAATCTCATCTTGGATTTCCAGTCTGAGACCATTCACATATCTAGCAGTCTTCTCTGGTGTATCTTGGAATTGCCCAGCTCTTATGCTCAATCTGTAGAATTCTTCTGTGTATTCCTTTACTGTCAACAACCTCTGTCTCAGGTTCTACATTTGTTTATACAATGTCAGCTCGTAATCACTAGGTAAGAATTTACCTTTCAATTTGGCCATCATTCTGGTCCAGCTCTTGATAGGTTGCTTTCCAACTCTCCTCCTCTTTGCCTACACTCCATCCCACCAAAGTGCAGCATGTCCTTTCAGCTTTGTTAACGCAAACTTGACCTTTTTATCTTCACTTATTTCTTCATAATCGAAGCACTTGTTCAGTTCGTTTATCCAGTCCACCAGCTCTTCTGGATTCAGTCCCCCTGTATAACTTGACACTTCAATTCTGGGCTTAACTGCAGATCCCAGAACAGTTCTAAGGAGCCTCAAATCAGGAGGAATTTCAACATTTTCTTCAGCTTCTTCCGTTTCAGGTTCGCTGATGTCTTCAGGATCTCTGGTCTGTCTTCGCTCCACGGCATCCATTCTGGCTTCGACCCTCTGCAACACCTCCAACACCTCTGCGTTGGCTACAGGTCTCCTCCTACCATCACCTCTACCAAGTCGGATTGCCATGTCAGCAAACAGCTCAAACTTCCCGCTCTGATACCAAAAATGGTGCAGTAACAACCGCTAGTCCGTCCAACCAGAACCGGTCAACGATGACGTGGTTCAGTCAACAAGGTCTTTTTGTCCTCTCGGAAATGTTATTTATCAATTTTAGAAAAATTGATAAATAAAATTACTTGGTAGCTTTAGAATGTTATAACTAATCCCCGGCTTATATATACGTTACCAACTTAACAAGCTATCACTCCGCGCCTTTATATATATATACCCCAACACTTTATAGTTATTAGTTAAACCTTCGGATTTTATACGTATACACTATGCTTTGGACAAACTTTATAACAAAACTTTTCACGTCGGGCCCACCTACATATATATATGTCAATAACCAATCAAATGTGTGTATCGTACCCCTTTTATCCTCTACACATGTTTATTATCGTTCGTGCATCTATGTCCCACGTCCACCGTCCGATGTTCCCGCGCCAGATTGACGATTCTCGTGCATTTCGCCCGGCGTCCTGGTACGAGGGTTAACGTGCGAAGGTGCAAGTTAACGAGTGGTTTTCAAACAGTTCTT